>CM076574.1:76388073-76870251 GCA_034641835.2 Pinus albicaulis | reverse complement strand
GAGCTCCCTATAATCCGGACACATTCGCCATGATCCTTCCTTCTTGTGTACCAATACTACAGGAGTGGAGAAAGAACTTTGACTAGGTTGAATTATACCTACCTCTAACATTTCTGCAATCATACGTTTAGTTTCGCTCTTTTGGACGTAAGGATATCTATAAGGCCTGATGTTTGGAGGAACACTTCCTGGAATCAGATGAATAGCATGATTATGATCGCGAATAGGTGGGAGTCCTTTGGGAGTTTCAAACACCTTGGAATGATTGTCCAAGACTTGTTGGAGATCTGCAGAAATAGATGATTTTGATGTTGGAACTTCTAGTGAGCATAACTGTGCAATTACGCCTCGCTGTTCTTTCTTTAGAAGCTTTGTCATGACATTAGAGCTTATTATCCTTCCTGGCTTCCCCGCAATACCTCGTAATTCGACTTCCTTTCCTTCTGAAAAAAATTTCAAAAAAAGTTCTTGAAAATTAAAAGCTACCGTCCCCAAAGATTGTAACCATTGTACTCCTAGTACAACATCAGCACCTCCCATAGGAATGGAAAGCATTGGACCAGTCAATACATATTCCCCCATGGTTAGCTTGATATTATGGCATTTTCCAGAGCAATTTATAGTTCCTCCATTTGCAACCATCACTTGAAATTCTGGTGCTGGGTATAGAAAACAATTTAATTCCTTGGCTACCTTACAATGAATAAAATTATGGGTGCTACCTGAATCAATCAACACTATTACCTTTTTCTTCTTGATTTTTCCTTCTATATTGAGAGTTTGAGGAGTGGTAATTCCTGCCAGTGCATTACATGATATGGTCGGATTCATTTATTCCTCTTCTAGGGCTGGTTCCTGGTGTATATCCTCTTCTTGTTCATTTTCTTCTTCCTCTTCACAATCTATGTAAAATAATTTCTTCTCAGCACACTTATGACCTTTAGTGTATTTTCTATCACAACTGTAGCAAAGCCCTTTTTCTCTTTGTTCTTCCAATTGTTGTGGTGTCAACCTTGTAGGTTGTGGAAATCTAGGCGTAGCAACACTTCCTTCTTTATAGAATTGAGTGGTAGGCTTCTTTGTCGCCATAATTTTACATTCAACTTTTCTTGCCAACCTGAATGCCTTCTCCAATGAATCAGGTTTCAAAACACGAACTTCATGTTGGATGTTATCCTTTAGAGTACCTAAGAAGAGATCAATCCTGTGTTCCTCTGGAATATTAGTTACCCTTATATTCAATTTTTGGAAGTCCTCAATGTGCCGCCCCACTAAACCCTTTTGTTTGAGATTTATCAATTGGCTAAAGAAGGTGTTGCTCTTTGTATCCTCATAATGTGCTATCATTTCTTCCGTAAAAATCGACCAAGTGACAATTTTTTTACGGGAGCAAAGCCATCGATACCATACAAATGTATTTTGTTCTAAATGTAAAGTTGCAATGCGTACCTTTTGTGTGTTTTGCACATTATGGAGATCAAAATATTGCTCCATCCGTAGTATCCATGTTACAGGATCATTTCCATCAAACTTCCTCATATCCATTTTTGGAATATGGTGGTTCTTCCCGCCAACATTAGAGTTTATGAAATCACGATTAACATTTATTTTGTTCTCATCATGAGGTTCTTCTACTATCTTTTCACCATTAGGAAACATTTCTTGTATCAACTTTTTCAAACCTTCGATGTCTTCTTTTAGATCATTCTTCATGTTTTCCATGTTGTCTTTCATGTCATCCATCTTAGCTTCCATGCCAGCTTCCATGCCATCCATCTTAGCTTCCACGCCTTTCTTCAAACCGTCCATCTTCACTTCCATGCCTTTCTTCAAAACTTCCATTTCATTTTTTGTTTCTCTTTGTGAGAGTGAAATTTGTTGCACTTTCTCTTGTAATTTTGATAGATCATGTTGCAATTCTTCATCTTCATGAGTCATAGTAGAGCCTTATGAAGGCTTAATGGGTGTTGAATTATTTTTACGGAGCATATTTTAGAACCCAGTACTACTATATATTCTACAATATGCCCTTGGAATCAATCCAAATTGATTCTTCAAAGAATACTTATGCAATTTGGAAAGAAAAAAAATATACATACCTTTTTCTTTCTTTTGAGGAGCTCGATATTGAAATTGGATAATATCTATGATTGCAGAACTTCAATATTTTAATTTTAGTATCAACGTAGCCCTCTGAATTATCTTTAGAATGCCACAGTTCTGACCTGATTTGGATTCTCCAAGACAAAGTTGTGTCCAATCTCCCACAATGACCTAATTCTGGACTGGTTCAGTAAAGCGAACTTGTACGACTTTCCACGTGTCACTGTTTTGTCCTTTGTCTCTGAAATTTATAGCCAAAAAACTACAGTCCATTTACTTGCGATAAATTTTTACGGCACTCCAATCTGATGCCCAGAGAGAGAGTTATTGAACTTTTCCCACGATCACCTATTTGATATGAAATTCAGGAGCCTGAAAAAGCACTACCTTCCAAAAATCATATCTTCAAAAATATTGTGAACCAAGCTCTAAAATTATTTGAAGAATTTCCTCAGGATTTTAGCTTCGCACCATACAAATTTCAGATTCTGAACCTTCGTAGAAAAAAATTTATTTCACAACTGCCACGATGACCTATTTAGGAGCCTGAAAGAAGACCTAACTTCCACAGATGATATCTCCAAAAATATTGTGAACCAAGCTCTGAAATTTTTAGGCAATATTCCTCAGGTTTTCGACTTTGCACTCTAAAAATTTCATCTTCTAAAAATTCGTAAAAAAAATTTTATAGCGAAAATGCCACGATGACCTGTTTGGAGCAGCGAAACCCTAGAATCCAAAGCTCTGATACCAAATGTTGAGTAACCAGCTCCAAAAATAGAAGAAAAGAGATATCAACGCCTTATAAATAAGCCACTTTGAGGGGGAAACCTCCAATACATTACATAAATGAACAATTCTTGAATCATACAATTTACAAAACCTCCTTTCTATAAATAGGAGTCCATGTGGCCTTAATGTAATCCTAGTGGGCCACAATGTAATCCTAGCCGACCTAACAATAATAATTTAGGGGCACAATAATAACAAAATTGGGGTTACAAGGGTACAATAATAACAATAAGGGGGTTACACTAATAACAATAAGGGACTATACTAGTAATATAGGGACCTAACAATGCATGAATGACTCAAAAGTCAACCTCTCTTCTACTAGTCTCTTTTCTTGGTTTTTCCTTTGGGAAAGAGGGGAGGAGACATGATTTGGGTAACTTGAACTATTTTTACCTCATTGGATGGTGCAAGCAATGAGTGTTATTATAATTTCCATTAATCAAGTTAATTATTTGGCCAAACTGAAAAAAAATAAAAAAATAAAAATAAAAAAAAAATAAAATAAAAAAAAAAAATAAAAAAAAAAATTTAAATTAAAAATTTAAAAATTTAAAAAAAATTTAAAAAAAATAGTTCATTATTTTGTATAATCCTCATTCGAGATGTGTAAGAGTTGTGTAATGTCACCTTAATAGGAGTAGAAATAAAAAATTGTATAAACAATGTCACAAAAAAACAGATACATATGATATCTAGTGAAAACACTATCTTTTTAAATGGGAATAGTGTATTGGTAGGGTGGGGATTGGGGGATCAATAAAAGTATATTGGGAGGTATTTTTAATTATCTTATGAAATTTGGCGTAGGGAGTGAGGGGGTATTGTTTAATATCCCATGAATCTGCATGTTATGGAATCAGTTCATTGATCTAACACCCCATGGGCTTTTGATTTAGTGAGGTTTATTTTCAAGGAATGACTATCCATAACAAGTTTTGTAGAAGACAAATGTCCATGTTGTGGTGAGGTTGAGAAAAATCGTCATTTATTTGGGAGTTGCAAGTATGTTTGGGTATATCACAACTTTGTTTGGGACATTTTTCATCATGTTTTCTTTAGTAATATTTCTTTGAAATTAAAGGTGTTACATGATGTTGTCTCCATCGGACCTCTTCATCTCAGAGTTGCTAGGTATTGTAATAGATTGTTACATTGTCTAATTTGTGGAAGATTTACTGTGAAGTTGTTTTTAGAGGTAATGAATTTTTTATTACTTCTTTTAGGGAGCTTCATCTCAATGAGATGAGTTTTTTGTTTAGAGTTAAAAGGAGTCTTTAGTTAAGATATGTGAGAGGTTATGCACTTAATCTGCACTCATACTAAAGGTTCTTCTCTTGGCCTTAGGTAGTCTTGTGTTGATTGTATATTATATATGTTAATCATGTTTTCTATTAATTTAAGCGGCGTAAAAAAGGGTGGAAAAAAATTGATTGCATGCCATGTTTTCAAAAATTATTCAATGTTCTTGAAATTCTATAACATGTGAGAAACACTTTTAGTAGTTATATTTTAGAAGAAAATTTGGAAAATAGAAAAATGTCACGTTAATGGTTATTTTCTATTGGTGTATCATGCAATATATGTTTTATGTTTAGAGAAGTTATATTTTCAACCCATTTCTATTACTCGTCATATATAACACACCTAACATGAATGTTAAGAACAAGGAAATGGCCAAACTATTTATTAGTAACTTAAAGAAACTAAGAAAGAGCATAGTGAGAGCACAAAGTAATATGACATATTTCTCTTCATGCATTTTTTATAATCATAAAACCCTTAGTTACATTGCAATAACCTTAAATTTGATGTAAAAGTACTTTTCAAGGAGATACTTCCCAGTTTAGATAAGGGGATTTTAGAAGATTTTGTTGAAGTTCAAAAAGAAATTTCAGCACCTACACTAGTGTGGGACTAGGAGGTCCAAGCAGCACCTACATTAGTGTGGGGGCAGGAGGTCCAAGCAGCACCTACACTAGTGTGGGACCATAGGTCTTAACAACACCTACACTGATGTGGGATAAATTCAGTGCATGTCTATTTTAGTTATCCCTTAATTAAGATGGAAAATAAAATGTAATCTAATCTCAAAATAACTTGTGATAGTTAACTGAGTGTGATAAACTTAGGTAAATCATGAATTTTGAATTGAGGGTAATTGGTGAGGCATGCAGAGTAATTCTAGTTTTAATAGAGCTCGAAGTGTAGTGGTGCATTAGTTAATGCAGGTTGTAATTAGTTTAACTCAGTTAAGTGAGTTAAACTTAGTTGTGATAGTTTTAATTGTTTGATACACTAGTGAGAGATCAAGTGAATTAAATATTATTTAACTCAAAATTAGTGATCTCACATGCAACTGAGGATTTACTATTATTAGCTACATACATGTCAGTTCCAGTGGAGACCCAGTTGAGATCTAGGTGAAAGGGATGTTGACTATCAGTTGTAGGATTATTGGGTTGCACCCATGCACCCAAACACCAATTGGATTGCCCATGATCCTTGCGCAGTCAAGGAATGCCAAAATTCCTAAAATATAGGGATTTCATTCCACATGAATTGCGCAAGCAAGGCAGGCTATTTAGAGGCTGCAAATTGGCTAAGTGTTGGTCAGTTTTGTCTAAGACAGTGTGAGACAATTAGCTGAGTACATGAGGGCTATTTTGAGAAGAGTTTTATGTAATTGTTTCATGTATCCATGTTGAATGTACAATAGAAGATAGTGGCGTTTTGAGCAGCAAGATTTCGTTGAGAAATTATCTGTGTTGTGGTTTGATTGATTCTTCTTTGCTTCATGTGATTGGTGATTGTGTTTGTAATTCCGCAATTGATTTGTAGAAGTGATTTAGTTTCTAGCTTTAGCACATTGTTAGATCAGATTGAATCCATGATATACATGCTTCTTGTATAATTTCCACAGTTTTAAGGAGTTGGATTTTCCTGTGAATGTAAAACTTGTATTTTATTGCGATTTCAATTGTCTTTCCCTTCATGGATAGGAGTATATGATTTCCATTTAGCCTTTTTTAGTTCTTGGTTTTCCTGATACCATATCCCCCCTTTTTTTGGTGTGTAGCAGCATATGATTTCATTTTTGGTTTTTTTGAGTGAGGATTTTCTTGGCAACCCTGTTGTTCTTATCATCTACCTCTTTGACCTATGATGTTATTATTTGTTCCATTAAATAATAAGCTTTCACCTTATATAGTAATAGAAAATCTCCAACCTTAGTAAAATTTTAGAAGTCTCCATCATTGGAAAAACTTAAAAACTTTCCATCCTTACCTTTCATTGGTTGATTTATTTCCAGTACATTTTTTTTTTCATGTGCATGCTATGAAACCAAAGCACAAACTCTGGTAACAATTTTTATAATAAAAAATTCAATGTATTTGAGCCCAACCAGAAAAGTTACACAAATAATTTAGTCATGGAGAAAAGTTTTGGATGATGAAGGTGATATGAGCTTTAGAGGTGACCAAACAAAAAATGTTGATTCAAAAAAGGTTCCTTAATTTATGATCATTGTTGATCAATCATTGTACCAAAAGTTTATTTGTTCCTTGATACATTTTATTCAAGGTTGTATTGATTTGGATGAAAATATTGATGATGAAAAAAGGTACTACTGATGATTGTTTCTACTTGATATCTGCTATGGTTTCTTGGAAGAACATAAAGCATGATTTTGTTGCATTTATATACCCGACGCACTAAGGCGATTTATCAAGTGTTCTAGGACTAACATGCCTAGCTCTTCCAATGTATAGGTTTTAGGGACATAATAATAAGTCAGGGTAAAGGGTTCATAGTCAGAGTGCTGCCTGCCATACCTCCTAATATTAATGAAGAAAGTGTTGTCAAAGGCATATCCTACTAGGTCTGAAGCCTGTCCACCTGAAGACAAAGGTTCATTCCTTCAGAAGTGCCCCTCCCTCGTCAAATGGACTTGTTCTTGGTCCGTCCGATCGATCAAGCAAGAATAAAGAGTCCCAGCTCCAGCATCTCTGCCAGGAGCAGGAGCATATCCAGTCCCATATTCAATTTATGAAGATCTAGTAGCACTCACTACTGGGTGAAAGAAAGGCTGAAAGTACATGAACTTATTGGCTTAATTTATCATGCTATGGAGCCGCCTCTTATGTAAGGTGAGTGAAATAGCTTCCTAGCGCATGCGACCATTATAGAAGCAGAAGACTTGGTAGTTTGTGCAGTTAGTTGTGAATCAGTTTTGGCACCATAACATGCTTGATGGACTATTTGATGATGTGTTGGATTCAGCCATCATATCTTGTGATGATAAAATCAGTATGATCATTGTCAAGATCCCAATTTTTTTGGAAGGTCTAATAACTTTATGGTTTGAAGAGCATAGTGTAGATAATAGCCAAGTAGCTACAATTGATCTCCACGGTTGAATAGGTAGTTGATGTATGGGAAGTATGAGTACTTCCAAGACAAGTTTAGGCTTGTGGATTTCTCCTCCCAGGTTGAGAGGGAGAGAAGTTGGACACGTATTTTTCCTTATGACATGTATTGTGACTAGGACTAATAGTCATAAGTAAAGTACATGGACATGGATAATGATAATGGTGGATTGGATAATAATCTTGGAAAAACATTCTTGAGTCATGTACTATGACATATTAATATTAACACCCTAATTCAAGTACATGGACTTGGATAAAGAATGGTATGATGGGATGAAATTTTCTTGAGGGAAATATTCCTATGGGTGACATACTATGGTGATCCTAAGTGGAGTATGTGCCTCAGAGAGGCAATGTAGTGTCCTATGGAATGCCTCCTGGCATTGTGCTCTGATGTAGATGAGAGATAGAGGTTACCTATAAATACCTTTGTAATATAACAATGTTGGTTATGGTATTGATGCTTATCAATCCTAATCCTTATGTGAATATTTTAACTTGAGAGTATCTCGTTGAGTAATTACAAATACCTCCCTAATTAAGAGGGAGTTTTGGAGAAAGTAACTAGTTTTGGTCTTCATAATGTAAATTTATCATTGATGTATTTATTATATTTATCATATTTTTCACAAAGCATGTTATTCTTGCTTAGTAAGTAAAAAAGAGTTAAAAATAATTTATTATGAGTCAAAAGAAAATTTACTTGAGTCATTTCCCATTTTGACATTTGTGAAAGGAAAGAAATTGAATTTTATGTTGATTTATAAGTCCACATGTTGACCAAGTCAACCTAGTCTTCCAAAACACAGCTATTCGACCTCCTGGATAATGAATATAAGAGGCAAGTTCAACATTCTTGGAACTCATTCATTCGATCAAGAAGAATAACATCTAGAGTAAGCGAAGGAGAAAAATAAATTGAGTCAAAGGATAGAGAAGAGTGAAGTAAAAAGACAAGAATAATATTCCAAGTGGATCGAAATTTGACCTTGAAGAAGCTCACATGTGTGGAATGTAATTTATTTGAAAGAGGCCACATTTTTTTAAGGTTATGACATGTTGAATTTCCACCCTCTATAGCAGGTCTGAATTTCTAAGGTTTAACCTGAACTAGCGCAAATTGACCAACATTGACTTTGAATTTTGGAGGTGACTTGAAGGAGGCTTTGGAATTGGTCTCTTGGTGGCAGTTTGGTCTTGGTATTGAATATCTCATTTGATATAATTCTAAAAGAGAAGGATTGTCAGTTTTTCCCCTTGTGGGTTTTTCCTTGGCTAGTAGCGTAATGTTGGTGTCTCTTATCTTATTGTGATCTCTATAGTCTCCTGAAATATTGAAAATTTGTATAATTTATTCATGAAGAAGGAATAAGTAGTAATAGGAAGATATCTAATATTCACAATTAATTATCAATAAAGGGGAAACAAGCATTCATCTACATTACACTTGATTCTCCAACATGTATAACAAAATAAGTTATTAGAGTAAATGTTATTAAGCACTCACGACGTCCTAATTACACATCGATTCAACAAATAAATGCTGAAAACACTTACATATTAATATAAGCTAATCCAAGACGCGAGAATTTGATTGATATTAGAAGAGGGACCTCACACTTGATATTATCCACTTGTCAGAAACTACGGTATAATGATCAGAGCCGTTGAACATAGTTTTGAAAACCGCACATCAGATCATCCACAAAGTAGTTTTTCTAGAGCTATTTTGCATCCCCATATAAAATAAAACGATTTCATTTTGACATAGTAGTGCAAATAGTTAATCGCTCACATATTTCACTCCCGATATACACGTAAACCAATTTTTTTGCCTTGTGTGGAAGAAGTGTGCAGAGAGGAAATTTATGTGGAGGTATGAACATTATGGATGAAATTTTTTATTCTTTGTTCCAGACACACATTCTACCACACAAAATTTTTTCCTCATAAACATTAAAAATACACTTCATTTAAAATTGGATAATACATATTTAATTGACAAATGTGAAATAAAAAGTGTACCTAGAATTTGTGAAGCTCAAATAAAATAAGCACACGTAAACATAGTAGTAAATTTCCCACCTATATTTCACATCTGTATGCGGAAGAAATTTCCCTTTGCACCCTCGTTCCCTCGCATATACCTTATCTTCCACACATACTTCATTTAGAGGGAAAATGTATGAGGTACAAACATTATGGATGAAATTTTTTGTTCTTTAATCCAATGAAAAATGAAAAATCACAAATGTACTTAGTATTCAAGAAGCTCAAATAAAATGAGCCCACATAGACATAATAGTGGGAAATATTAATCGCCCACCCTTATTTTGCCCCAAATATACATGTAACCCAAAATTATCATACTCAAATTTTAATAAGCCAAAAACACTAACTAATTGATCAATGTGTAGTGTTGTGTAGGAGGGAGGTATGCAAAAATGTATGAGGAGATAAATAACATTGCAAAAGAAAGTTTATGTTCCTTTCCCTATACACCCGTTCTCCCACACAACACTTCTTCCTCGCATACATTAAAAAAAACAGTTCATTTAATATTAGATAATAAGTATCTAATTCGCAAATGTGAAATCACAAATTCACATAGTATTTGGGAATTGTGAATACCAAGATTTTTTTTTTCTATTTTTTAAACGACCAAAACTGTCAAACATAATTTTGCAAACCACACAATGAATCATCAACAAAGAAGTTTTTCCACAACTCCTTTGCATCTAGATATAAAATAAAATGATCCCATGTCGACATAGTAGTGGAGAGATTTATCCCTTATTTTGCACCTGATATAGACGTAAACAAAAAAAATCATGCCCCAAAATTTAATAAGCCAAAATCGCTAATTAATTGATTAATATGTAGTATTGAGAGGTATGCAAAAGAAGTGTGCAAAGGGGAAATGTATGCGAGGATGTAGAACATTGAGAATGAAATTTTTTCTTCCTTGCTTCAAACACCCATTCTCCCGCACAACACTTCTTTATAACATGAATTAAAAATATAATTCATTTAATATTGGATACTAAGTTTTTGCTTAAAGTTTAAAAAAAATCATGTATGTGGAAGAAAGTTCACTTTGCACCCCCATTCTCTCGCACATAACCCGCATTTTTCACATCCTTTATTTAGAGGGGAAATTTAAGTGGAGGTATGAGCATTGCAAATGAAATTTTATGTTCTTTGATTCACACACATGTTCTCCCGCACAACACTTCTTCCTCATATTCACTAAAAAGACACTTCATTTAATATCATATAATAAATATTTAATTGAAAAATGTGAAATCATGAATGTATTTAGTATTAAAAAAACTCAAATAAAACGAGTCCACGTAGACACAATAGTGGGGAAAATTAATCGTCCACCCTCATTTTGCACCCAATATACACGTAACCCAAACTTTTTATGCCCCAAACTTTAATAAGCCAAAAAAATTAATTAATTGATTAATATGTAGTGTTGTGTAGGAGGAGGGTGTGGGGAAATGTATGCAAAGCTACAAACATTGCCGATGAAAGTTTCTATTCTTTGACCTCACACTTTCTCTCCCGCACAACAGTTTTTTCTCATAAACACTAAAAAGACACTTCATTTAATATTGAATAATAATTATTTAATTGAAAAATGTGAAATAAAAAATGCACATAGTATTCGAGAACCATGAATGCCAATTATTCATCATTTCTAGTTTTTAAACGATCAAAACCATCAAACATAATTTTAAAAAACACACATTAGATCATCAGCAAAGTAATTTTTCAACGGATCCTTTGCATCCTAATATCAAATAAAATTATCCTGATCCGACATAGTAGTAGAGAGTGTTAATCACCCACCCTTATTTCGCACCCGATATACACATAAGCTAAAAATTAATGCCCCAAATTTTAATAATCCAAAACTTCTAATTAATTGATTAATATGTAGTATTAAGAGGTACGTGGAAGAAGTGTATAAGGGTAAATGTATACATAGATGAAACACATTATGAATGAAAGTTTATGTTCCTTACTCCACACACTTGTTCTCTCGCACAACACTTCTTTCTCACACACATTAAAAAGAAACTTCATTTAATATTGGTGATCTGAAATTGTGTGAACAAAATATTTCTTATACAGAGATAGACAGTAGGGGCTTTTACTAGTTATTTCACCTTTACTAGAAAGGATGGAACCATAAGCTTCTGGCCCTCTTACTGGCTCTGCCTAAAGAAATATAAGGTAAACACTAAATCGATCTGGCAATGAAATTATTTGTTTATGCTTGAAAAGTATTCATTAACCAAATTTTATGTGTGAATAAGCAAGTTCAAGTATTCTGCAATGGAAGTAATGTGGTTTGAAGTGAAACAAATGAGTTTTGATCATTGTATAAGTCTCATTTTGAAAAGTGGACTTATTAAAAGTTATTGTTTAATGTAGTAAAATCTGGAATATAGCAGCAAAAATGCACAGCATAACAGTAAGCATTTGTTTAAGTAGTTCACCCCTCTCTTGGGCTACCTCTGCTGGGTCCAAAAGCCTCCAAATAGGCTTTTCCCTCTTTCATTAATGCTCAAAATAAGTAGTACACTATGAAATAAGCCTCAAAAGGCTAAAATAGCTGCAAATTCATAAACAGAGGATTGAAAACAGTAAAAATCGACTATTCATTCACCTCAAATGGATGAGTATAGTCCAATACAGCTGATCTTTCACCAAGCCCTGATGGCTCCACAAGAAAATTTGCTGATAAAATCACTGACAGAGTGCCCTGATGACTCTGCAACCTATCCCAACAACTCTAGAATGCTTCAATACCCCAAAATAAAAAAACAATTCATCCCAATTGGACTTCCCTAGCCAAAGTTATGACCAGTACAAGTTTTTGTCCAGTTAGGGCTAGAAAAGCTCCACCAAAAGTGGAGAAACTCCAGATAGGCCGAAAAATATGGAGTCGGCGCCTAAATAGGCGAAGTCCACCAAAATTCCACCAAGTCTCCGGGGCTAATGGATAATCCCACGTGACCGCACCGTTCGGAAGTTGTTTAAGAACTGGAGTTTTTCCGCACCCGGCGCCTTCTAATGTGACCACATCCCCAACCATAACGCGCCACCCATACACATTCAACTTTAAATAACATTTCATACACATGTTTTAATAAAAACATGCTTGGCCTGATGGTTGGGCCGCCCGGCTTTGACTGCGCCCACCCGGGTTAGAATCCCGCCGCGTACAATAAAATTTTGAAACGAAAATTTTCATTCCAACTTGGGGCCACGTGGCGCCCTGTGATTGGCCACCTGCGAAATATTCCGCAGAATATTCTATGGAATATTCCACGAAATATTCCCAAAATATTCTATGGAATATTCTTTTTTAAATAAAATATTTTGTAAAGTCCATTTGGCCATTTTTTTTTACCGAAATTGAGAAAATTCAAAGTTGAATAATTTTCTGATACGGCGTCGGTTTTCAATGTAGTTCACGTCTACAGGATCTTTTTTCCGATCTCTTTCCACTCGTTTTAGTTTTGACCAATTCTGAGCAACTTCATTTTTGAAAATTTTTCTACAAGAGACTGGATCTCCTGATCACACCTCCCAAATGGGAAGATTTTGGACCCCAAAAGCTCTCTGATTACTGAAACTGATGATGTGGAGACTGATTCTCCACTCTTCCACCCTTGAATAACTGAAATCTACCCAATTTCATCAAATGGAGATTTTGAGAAAATGATAATCTGTCTCTGGAATCAACTGATCGACCATTGCTAAGATTGACGGAGTCATGATGCAAATGATTAAAATTTGTAGAACAGCAATTGTAATTTGCAGAAAACAAACTTTTTCTACACTGATAAAACTTCCCAGAAGACTTAAAATAACTTTCACCTTGCAAACTGTTCCCATGGCGAATTCTACCATTCTGAAACCAACTTTGTCCCATGTTGAATTGTGTTTCCTTCTTGCTTGCACTGCTTTGCTTTGAAACTTCATTCACTGCATTGGCTGACCCAAAAGGTAATTTGTGCAACATAACATCATCTTCTTTCAAAGAAAAACTGTTATTAAACTGAGACAAATCATTAGCAACATCATAAAAAGGCGAATGCTCAAAATCTGGTTGTTTCAACATCAACAAAGTTAGACTTTGACTTGCATTAACCAGTCTTTTCAATTGACTTGCATGGAGTAAAGAAGATTCCAGATTCTTCTTGTGTGCTCTCACAATGTACTCTTTACCATATTTGAACAAGTGATACTTTTTTTCATGGTGATGAAAGATAGCCTTCCTGTCAAATAAATAAGGACTTCCCAAAAAAAAACCTGAGATATCAAGCGGCACCACATCAAGTTCAACTGTGTCAATAAAGTGTGCAGTTATTGCAAAGCGCAATATGCACTTCCTTGAAACTTTCAAATTAGCATCCTTGCATATCCATCCAAGTGGATAAGGCTTCGGATGTGGAATGGTCTCAAGTTTAAGCTGCTTGACCAAGTCTTCAGATATAAGATTCGCTTGTGACCCACTATCAAATAGTGTGTCAATTTTGGTATGTTTTGAAATTACCCTCACATGGAAGAGCTCTATCCTCCTCTTTTCTTCATGAGTATCTTTGTAACAATTTAAAGAGCTAGAACTGGGAGTTGTGTCTTGCACCACTTCTTTCCCCTTAATTTTCTTTAAAACCATGGCTATGCTATTTGTCTCATCTCCTGAGTCTGACCCTAAGTCTTGCTCAATTGTTGCTACAGTTTTCTCCTTTTCTTTGGTCTTGTTTTTATTCTTATATTTTTCTGGTTTCAGTTCAGGATGAAGCTTCCAATAATGATCTTCATCATGACTTGTCTTTGAACAGTTCTTGCAAAAGAACTTTCCTTTCTCTTTTCTTGAATTTGCAATTCTTTTCTTTCCTTTGTTTTTGAAATTACTATCCTCATCAAAAGTATTCTTTCCTCTAGCTTCTAAATGTGTAGCCTGCACACAGACTTCATCTAAGCTGGTAGGATTGAACATTAGAATAGTATGTTGTAGGTAATTATGCAAACCTCCTATGTATTTCAACAAGGTGTCTTGACTTTGTAAGTCTACCCCAAGTAGAAGTGCTCTCCTTCTAAACTCTTGGGTATAATCTTGCACATTTTGACCCTTAATTTGCCTAAAATTTTGCGAATTCATAATTTCTTTCTGAATATGAGCAAGAGGATAAAATTGTTTCTTAATAGCTGTAATAAACTCATTCCAAGTTAGATTTATCTTACCATGCTTTTTAATTTCCTCCTTGGTCTTGGCTTCCCACCAAACCAAAGCTGCTCCATCCATTCTCAAAGAGGATAATTGGATTTTTGTGTCATCATCATGCAAATTCTGAATTCTTAAATAGAATTCCATCTGTCTAATCCAGTTATCCAATTTTTCTGCATTAACATCACCATTAAACATCGACAACTCAAACTTCACATCAAGCTTTAACAAAGGATTTTTAAGAGAAGTTTTTGTTTTGTGTGACTGATTAACAGAAGTTGAAGAGGATGATGTGGAGGAAGAGGATGACGATGGATATGGTGGATCACCATTTCCTCCATTCCCTTTCTTAGACTTATCATTGTCTTTTTTCCCTCCTGAAGAATCTCCTTCTTCTCTTTGGTTTCTATACCCTTCTCCAGCAATCCTATCATTTCTCTCCTGGTATAGGATCCTAACCATCTCAGTCATGTCCAAGAAAGCTTTTCTAAAGAATCTTTCTTCTTCCTTGGAATCCATTTCCTCATGTACTTCTCCTTCTCTGGAAGACATGTTTGTGGCTGATTGTAAGGCTAATGAGGATGAAATAAGGTGGAGATAATGGCACCCTAGCCCTTCTTGGTTGAGGATTATCTTTTCCTCTAACCAATTGACCTTCCCCTCTTTTCAATTTCAGCCTAGTAAGCATCAAATTTTGCAGAATAACACAATATTCTTGCACAAATTTCACAAACTCTTAAGAAAAACCTAGAGCTCTGATACCAATCTGATCTGAAATTGTGTGAACAAAATATTTCTTGTATAGAGATAGACAGTAGGGGCTTTTACTGGTTATTTCACCTTTACTAGAAAGGATGAAACCAGAAGCTTTTGGCCCTCTTACTGGCTCTGCCTAAAGAAATATAAGGTAAACACTAAATCGATCTGGCAATGAAAGTATTTTTTTATGTTTTCAAAGTATTCATTAACCAAATTTTATGTGTGAATAAGCAAGTTCAAGTATTCTGCAATGGAAGTAATGTGGTTTGAAGTGAAATAAATGAGTTTTGATCACTGTATAAGTCTCATTGTGAAAAGTGGACTTATTAAAAGTTACTTTTTAATGTAGTAAAATCTGGAATATATCAGCAAAAATGCACAGCATAACAGTAAGCATTTGTTTAAGCAGTTCACCCCTCTCTTGGGCTACCTCTGCTGGGTCCAAAAGCCTCCAAATAGGCTTTTCCGTCTTTCATTAATGCTCAAAATAAGTATTACACTATGAAGAAAGCCTCAAACGGCTAAAATAGCTGCAAATTCAGAAACAGAGGACTGAAAATAGTAAAAATCGACTATTCATTCACCTCAAATGGATGAGTATAGTCCAATACAGCTGATCTTTCACCAAGCCCTAGTGGCTCCACAAGAAAATTCGCTGATAAAATCACTGACATAGTGCCCTGATGGCTCTGCAACCTATCCCAACAGCTCCAGAATGCTTCAATACCCCAAAATCAAAAACAATTTCACTTCAATTGGACTTCCCTAGCCAAAGTTATGACTGAAACAATTTTTTCCCAGTTAGGGCTAGGAAAGCTCCACCAAAAGTGGAGAAACTCCAGATAGGCTGACAAATATGGAGTCGGCGCCTAAATAGGCGGAGTCCGCCAAAATTCCGCCAAGTCTCCGAGGCTAATGGATAAGCCCACGTGACCGCACCGTTCGGAAGTCTGTTTAAGAACTGGAGTTTTTCCGCACCCGACGCCTTCTAATGTGACCACGTCCCCAACCATAACGCGCCGCCCATACACATTCAAATTTAAATAACATTTCATGTGCATATTTTAATTAAAACACGCTTGGCTCGACGGTTGGGCCGCCCGGCTTTGACTGCGCCCACCCGGGTTCGAATCTCGCAGCGTACAATAAAATTTTGAAATGAAAATTTTCATTCCAACTTGGGGCCACGTGGCGGCCTCCGGGCTGGCCACATGGCGCCCTGTGATTGGCTGCCTGCAGAATATTTCACAAAATATTCTGTGGAATATTCCATGGAATATTTTGTGGAATATTCTTTTTTAAATAAAATATTTTGTAAAGTCCATTTGGCCATTTTTTTACCAAAATTGAGAAAATTCAAAGTTGAATAACTTTCTCATACGGTGTCGGTTTTCAGTTCCGTTCACGTCTACAGGATTTTTTTTCCGAGCTCTTTCCATTCTTTCTGGTTTGGACCAATTCTGAGCAACTTCATTTTTGAGCATTTTTCTACAAGAGACTGGATCTCCTGATTAATTGGATTCCAAGTTTCTACTTAAATTCAAAATAATTTCATGTCTATACAAGAAATTTCCCTCTACACCCTTGTTCTCCTTCACATAACCCCTTTGTTACACATCCTTTATTTCACACAAATTCATGACTCCATCCACTTATTCTCCCACACAACTAAATCTATAAAAGTTTAAAATGAAATAAAAGGTAAATGCACTAGTAGCCCCTGTGTTAGTGTCAGTGTACCTTTTTATCCCTATATCAAATAAAACAAGCCCATGTTGACATAATATTGGAGAGTGTTAATCACCCACCCTTATTTTGCACCCGATATACACACAAACCAAAAAATTTCATGCCCCAAACTTTGATCAGGAAAACCACTAATTAATTGGTTAATAAGTAGTATTGAGAAGTATGCGA
Source organism: Pinus albicaulis (assembly GCA_034641835.2). Classification (NCBI taxonomy): domain Eukaryota; kingdom Viridiplantae; phylum Streptophyta; class Pinopsida; order Pinales; family Pinaceae; genus Pinus; species Pinus albicaulis. The sequence continues at coordinate 76,852,995 of CM076574.1, read as the reverse complement.
AAGAAATGTGCAAAGGGGAAATGTATGTAGAGATAAAAAACATTGCAAATGAAAGTTTCTATTCCTTGCACCACACACTTGTTCACCTGCACAAAATTTCTTTCTCACACACATTAAAAAGACACTTCATTTAATTTGGATACAAAGTTTTTTCTTAAAGTTAAAATATTTTCATGTCTCTGAAAGAAATTTCCCTTTGCACTCTCATTCTCCCACACACACCCCCTCTTTCACAGATCATTCATTTTGCACATAATCACGATTGCATGAATATATTCTGCTGCACAATTGAATGTGTAAAAGTTAAAAAAAACAGAGTTTAAAATGAAATAAGATGTAAACAGACTAACATTCCCTGTGTTAGTGTCGTGTTAGTGTTAGAGCACTCGCCGAAGAAACACCCTTCATTTTCACCTCAGTCCCCCCCTTCTCACTTTCGTAAAGGATCTACTCAGAGCATTGTGTCAATGTTAGTGTTAGAGCACTCACTAATGGAACAACCACTTACAAAATCAAATTTTTTTTAATTTTAAAATGATTTGTAAGACACTAACAAATAACAAAAAAATCATTGTTCACCTATAAAATATATCACATCAAGGCTAGCTCAACCAAATAGAAAATTAGAAATAAGATTTCTAGAAAATTAGAAATAAAATTTCTAGAAATTAGAAAATTATTTTTAAATTTTAAAAAATAAAAATATTCAACATTTTCTCAAAACTTTAATTAAAATAAAAAACTCCCCAGAATAATCAAAAATAAAAAAAACTTTGACTACCACACAACTACTATAATCCCTTAATCCCTTAAGAAACAAAGAGTAACGAGACAAAAAGTAATAAATAAAGTATATATTAATTAATTGATGCAACTCATTTAAACCCAATGAAAACAAGAAGCTTACGATACTTAGCTTTCTTTATAATTTCGATTTACAGTATTAAATTATAACTTTATAATATAAAAATTATTATTAAAATATAAATCTAGCTTCATCATATACCTACACTCTAATCCACCTTACCAAAGAAATCCTTTATATCACATTTTTAGATGTATTTAAGGTTCTAATCCACCTTACCAAAAAAATCCTTTATATCACATTTTTAGATGTATTAAACCTTAAAGAACACTCTTCTAAACATATTGAACCATTCACATAGAACAAAGGAAACATGCGTCAAAACATTGAATAATTTTAATTTTAAGGTTTGAACATTATTTTCATAAAGGTAACACAAGCCAAAGCATTGAATATTTTTTACTATCAAGGATTGAACTTGATTTTCAAAAGAGGTATATGATCAAGAGTAAAATCTTGCATGATATGTATATATTAATAAAACAAATATTTTAACCTATAGTAAATTTAATTATCATTACATTATTTTGGTTAAATTTATTCCATATCATCTTGCCTAATAAGTAAATATTAATAAAACAAATCTTTTAACATGGACTAAATAAATTTAATTCATAATATCATCTTGCATGATAGGTAGATATTAATAAAACTAATTTTTTAACATGAAGTAAATAAATTTATTTCATATCATGCAAGATGATATATAGATATTAATAAAACAAATATTTTAATAGGGAGTAAATTTAACTTACATTACATTATTCTATAAGCGAAGTTCGTTTCATGTCATATTATTATCATCACCATGTTGATAAGAAACAATACATCTTACTGACGTAGTTAAGGTTAGACACTACAATGTAAGTACAGATAGTTTGTTTTGGTTTGCTTCTCTTAATTTTTTTATTTTTTTTTTATTTTTTTTAATAATTTATAATTAAATTAAGTAATTTTAGTGTTAATGGAAAATTAATTTATTTTGATAATTTTGTAAAATTATTTTAAATTATTTTGAAATATTCTTAAAAACTAAATATTTTTTAAGAGATTAAGTTAATTTGATTGTTTGACAAAAGAAACTACATGAAATTAGTGTTTGAATTATTTTTTAAAGGTGGAAATGGATTCGACACCCCAAAAAATTTTAGAACACTTAAAATTCTGAAAGTTCATAACTGTAACCTATATTTCCAAAAATTTCAACCAAATTTGATCCAAATTATACTAAAAAATTGGAACAAAATCATAACCCATTTAGACTAAGTTTAAAAAACACTCTGATTACATATCAAAATTTTACTCAACCAAAAGTTCAAGTTTCTAGATACTCATATAAAATTTCTTTTCCAAAATTTATTTGATTGTAAGATTGAACTTTGTCCATATATCTAGCAGGTCAATTGCACATCAACTAAGAAGGTAGGTAAACAATGGGTGTAGGAAAAAAATCAACGTAATTAGTTCACGAATGGTTGGAAGCAATGTTAAGTAACATGCGATATAGTGACTTTCAAATTTCAAGATAATCTCACATTGACATATAGATTCCTTTCATAGTTTGAGAATATGAATCATTAAAAAATACACACATAGAAGTAGAATAACAAAGGGATTTACAATGATCCTTGCAAAGATATGAATTTGCAACAAAAATAAAACTAGAACTAAGCCTTTATTCTACAACTAGATACCTTTCCAATATTGTAAAAATCATGTCAATTGGAGTTCGTATGATCCAGGTGGATATTGGTGGCCACCCGCCTATTCCACTTGGAACCCCACCATTGTTTCTTTCAGTTTTTCAGTTTCCTTAATTGTAGCACAATTTACTATTTTTGGCAGTTTTTTGGGTCCTGAACTTCAGGAGTCATTTTGAGGCCCTAAACGACATTTTTTGGGGAAACCACCTCTCAATGAATATGAGTCACAGACTTGATATTTATTGCTAGCAATTGTATTCCTCAAATAGATATTTCTAACGATCTATCATGTGCATCAAATGGAGATAGTATGCCAAAGTTACGACCTCGGGAAATTGATGTACCAATTTACTCTGACGGGACCCATAGTTTGGTGTTTCATCTCCTAGGGTTAGGTTTTTGGATGTTTAGGGTTTTCTAATGTTTTTCAATAATAAATAGGACTTCAAGCCTCATTGTAATACAGTTCAGAGGCATGTAGCCTCCACATATCTTCTCAGAGATAAGCTACCAACACCTTAGCTAGTTTATTTCCATTCTATCTGTTAGCATATTTTAGTTATGAGATATTAATGAAATGAATTTTTGTTTCTGCTGCATATTTGTGTTTGTGTGTATTTCTTTATTTTATTGTGTTCCTTCGTAAGTTCGGATCAATGGTATCAGAGGGCCCTACTCTTTCTCGATCCTTCTTTGCATGTCCCCAACAAGGTCTGGGTATAAGGATTTAGGGCTTGATCTAGTTGAACCTTTGCAATATCAGCCTTGCAAACCCCGATGGTTTCCCATGGGAGACGAAAAGGAATACAAGGGAGCAAGAGATCCTATGAAAATATTGGTTGAGGAGGCCCTTGAGAAACAAAGGAGCACGATGATGGATAAATTTGCACAGATTCGTTAATGACTTCCCACCGGTGGCACATCTGCATCCAACAGCCACTCTAGAGGCACAACTCCTTTTAAGGTATAAGTAAACTTTGAAAAATTTCCCATATTTGAAGGTCAAATATATCCAGATGTATTAGATAGATGGTTGAATCCATTGGAAGGGTATTTCTCGGTTCATGACTTTTCCAACCAGGAAAAGATTACCCTTGCCCTCCTCAAAGCTACCCCCCATGTCAAGGACTGGTGGGAAACCTACAGTGAGAAAAAGGACGAGAAGGAACCCTCTCTATTTTCGTCCACACCCTCTTGGAATTCTTTATGAGACGCTAACAAGGAATAATATTATCCTGTGGGGAGTTATGAGGACAAGTGCATACAATGGACTACGATGCGGTAACAAAGGGATCAATATGTGCATGAGCTAACGAATATGTTCCATATCCTGCACACAAAATTAGGTATCAAAGATTTGGAGAAACATTTGGTGTTGAAGTATCGCAACTACCTGCTTAGATACATTTAGGAGGAAATGGAGTTCCTCGAAATCTCCTCGCTTGGTGCAACATACCAGTATATTGACAAGATTGAGCAGAAGTTCAAACTGAAGAAGTGAGACTTTGGATCTATGAATCAGAAGTAGGGGAAAGGTGCCCCTAAATTGCAGAACAAAGAAAAAATTGAAGGCGGGGTGGCCCAAGATAACCCACCAAATCTACAAGCAAAGAAAAACACTGTGAAGCCAACGAAGGACATGGGAAAGTGCTGTGAGTTTCATAAGATATCCACTCACAACACAAGTGACTGTTGGGCCAAGCAGTCACTAGGGGCCGAGCTGAAGGCTTCTGGATCGGATGCATGCTCTAACTCTATATTAGAACTCAATAAGGGGAGTGACAAAGAGAAGAAAATTATCGATGTGGATCCCAACGCCATTTTGGCCAACACGAAGATCCAAAAGGAGGAACTAGAAGATCTAGAGGAGGAGGAGTGCCTCTTCCATTCCTAGATGTGGGTAAAGGGTTCCTCGCTACATTTCATTGTCAGCAATGGGAGCCAAAAGAGACTTATTTCAATAGAGGTCGTGAAGCGACTGGGCTTGCCGACCATAGCACACCCACAATTGTACACAATCAAGTGGCTTCACCAAGGATGAGATCTCCACGTCAGCCAGCAATGTCGCTTTCCCTACAACATCAAGCCCTTCACGGATGAGGTATTATGTGACATTGCCCCTCTTGATGTTTTTGATGTATTATTAGGCCAAACATACTTTTGGAAACACAATGTTGTATATGAGTCCTAACCTCGTGCTATTATTGCTACTTTGGGAAATAAGTTTTACAGGATACCAAAGGTAGCACCACTTTACGTCATCTCTTGGGTTACTACAAAACAATGCAATAAGCTCATTTCCAAAGCCGATTTTTTTTCCTGATGATCCACTCTTTGGGCAAGAAGAATAGTGTGGCCACGATCTCTAGATAGGGCTCCTCCACAGGACAACAAAAAATGGACAAGGTCATGGAGGAGTACGTGGACATCTTCACCTCACCCGCAGGGGTGCCTCTACACTGTCAGGTCAAGCACCCCATAGATCTGACCCCAGGTGCACCGCTACCCAATGAACCAATCTATCGGCATTCTGTTCTATAGAACGATGAAACCAAGAGGGAGATTTAGGATTTTTTGTAGAAATGTCACATCTGACCAAGTTCATCGCCTAGTGGGAGCTCGATCATGTTGGTGCAGAAGAAGGATGGGACTTGGAGACATTGTATTGACTATCAATCGCTGAAAAAGATCATTGTCCGAAATAGGTACCTGATCCCACAAATTGATGACCTTCTGGACCAACTCAAGGGGGGAAAATATTTCAGCATGATCGAATTGAAGTCCGGGTATCACCAGGTACCATTCGAACCCTCTGATGTGTGGAAGGTTGCCTTCAAAGCCAAGGAGGGCCTGTTAAAATGGATATTCATGCCTTTCGGGTTGACAAATTCTTCTGCAACCTTCATGAGGTTGATGGATGACGTTTTGGGCTCATTAACCAACTCATTTGTATTAGGGTACTTGGATGACATCCTGATCAACATCTAGACTTGGGAAGAGAACCTACACCACATCTGACAGGTCCTCCAAACACTCTGACAACATAAGTTATGCGCCAATTTGGAGAAGTGCACTTTTGGCATGACCTAGGTTCAGTATGTGGGATACATTATTGATGAGTGGGGGGTGCATGTGGATCCAACCAAGATCCAAGTCATTTAGGATTTGCCATCCTCAACCAATATAACAGAGCTTTGTAGCTTTTTGGGTCTTGCTAATCTCTACCACAGGTTCATGTTGGGATTCTCTCATATCACTTGGCCCTTGAGTCAAGTCACGAGGGGAGGAGCGAATGAAAAACTCTTTTGGTCTGAGTTTCAACAGAAGGCGTCCGTAGAGTTGAACCATCACCTCTGCTCTGCCTTAGTGCTCACATTACTAGATTTTCAACAACCTTTTGAGATTGAGACAGATGCCTCTAACAATGCTATTGGGGTAGTTCTTACTCAACAGGGGCATCCAGTGGCAGGTCACAGTGAGAAATTGTCCGACACAGTCCAGAAGTATCCCACTTATGAAAAAGAGATGTATTCCATTGTGCGGGATTTCCGACAACGAAAGCATTACATTTTGGGGAATGAAACAATCATCCACGCAAACCACCGACCCTTGTAGTTCATACAGACACAAAGGAAGTTTCAGAACGATCGCCATCAGAAGTGGTCCACATATCTACAATAGTTTCATTTGAACATCAAGTACAAGAAGGGTAGCACCAATAATGTTGCAGACTGTCTCAACTAACCACTTATCATGGCACTAACCACCGTGCTCAACTCTTGTGGGCATGAGACTTCTGATTGGCTGCTTCTCTACAACAGTAATATAGAATTTGGCCACACATACAAGACGCTCTTGGAGGGTAACCAAGTTGCAAATTTTCACCTCCAGGATGCACTGCTATGTCACCTAGGACACCTTTATTTTCCTTCAAGTGAGTGTGCCAAGATTATTTGGGAAGTGCACTACAGTCACGTCGCTAGGCATTTCAAGGTTGAGAAAACAGTGGCAGTGCTGCATAAGTATTTCTATTGGCCAAACCTTCGACATGATGTCAGGAATTACATCAGATCCTGCACTGTCAGTGCCATTTCCAAACTGACCATCAAGAAGCAAGGTCTCTATACTTCATTTCCTATCACTAGTCGACCTTGGGAATCCATCTCCATGGATTACATGTTGGGCCTTCCTTCTACTAAGCATGGAAACGAATTTTTTTGCGTGTTCGTCGACAGATTTTTGAAGTTGGCCATTATGGGAGCCTACAAGAAGAATATCAAAACATAACCCACTACTAAACTCTTCTTTGAATGAGTGTGGGTATACTTTGGGATCCCACTATTGTCTCCTATCGAGACAACAGGTTCCTTAGTAAATTTTGGTCTAGCCTTTGGTCAATGTTGGACACCAAGCTCACCAAGTTCACAACTTTCCATCCCCAAACGAATGGCCAGACAAAGCTTGTCAATAGAATGATCATACACATTTTGCGTAGTTGCAACTCAAAGCATCCACGCACATGGGATGAGAGTCTCTCCTATGTACAACACAGCTATAACTAGGTCCTCCATAGCTCAACTAGCCACAACCCCTTTCAGGTGGGCTTGGGATTCCAGCCACTATGTCCCATTGAAGCAGCCATGACATTTGTAGCTACTCAGGTTGATTCGGCTCATGTCCAGTCTGACGCTGCTGACAAGGCGAATAAATTCATTGAGCACATTCAACACATCTGCCAACAGGTTCATGACATATTGGACAAAACCAATTCTAAGTACAAGTAGCGACATGATCAACATCGAGTGCCGCACAAGTTCTAGATGGGCGACAAAATGTGGCTACATTTGTAGAAGGAGTGCCTCACTGGACCCTACCACAAGCTTCACCCACTCCAATATGGGTCATACACCATCACTAAGGCTGTAGGGGACAATGCCTTTGAGCTCAATAATACACCATTCCTTGTTCTGCACCCAGTGTTCAATGTGGACTGCCTTCAACCCTACTTTCCACCTTTACTAGACACATCTGACATGGCAGAACAACTCACACCATCAGAACAAGCCACAACTAATTGGATTATGGACACACATATCAAGAACACCCACCAGCAGAGGATCCAACTATATCGAGTTGTCAAAGAAAGCCAAATCCTTCACCAGGGAAAGTGGCTCACGAGGGACCAAGTTCACTAGAAGTTTCCTCATCTCATGGAGGAACTCAACGCAATGGGGACCATTGCTTCCTAAGGGGGGAGGAATGAGCCAGGTGGATATTGGTGGCCACCCACCTATTCCAATTGGACCCCACCATTGTTTCGGTCAGTTTTTTAGTTTCCTTAATTGTAGCGCAATTTACTAATTTTGGCAATTTTTCGGGTCCTAAACTTCCAGAGCCGTTTTGAGGACCTAAACGACGTTTTTTGGGGAAACCACTTCCAAGAAAATATGAGTGGGAGACTCAATATTCAGGCCATCAGTTGTAGTCCTCAGATGGATCTATCTATCAATGTATCATCTGCATCAAATGGAAATAGTATGCCAAAGTTACGACCCCGGGAAATTGATATACCAATTTACCCCGACGGGGCCCATAGTTTTGTGTTTCCTCTCATAGGCTTAGTTTTTTGAATTTTTATGGTTTTCCATTATTTCTCAATAATAAATAGACCTTCGAGCCTCATTGTAACACAGTTCATAGGCCTGTAGCCGCCACATCTCTTCTCAGAGATAAGCTACTAGCAACCTAGCTAGTTTATTTCTATTGTCTGTAAGCATATTTTAGTTATGATTTATTAATGACATAAAGTTTTATTTCTGTCGCATCTCTCCGTTTATGTGTATTTTTGTATGTTATTGCTATCCTGCATAAGTCTGGATCATCGTATGCAAAAGTTATGCCTCTCACAAGTTCACTTATTATTATTAACCACCATGACTTGTAGGACTCCATTAGCCATGAAAAATGGGATAGCCATGTGGGACCGATGAAGAAGACTCTAGAATGGTAAAATTTGTAATCTAGTTGAGGGTTGAGAGAGTCAAACTTGAACCCTAGTTCGCTATTGCGCTTCTTATAATTGGGCCACTAGGAAGAAAATGAGTTTCATTCATTTCGATTTATATTTTTCAACAAAAGATAATAACACCTTGGGAGTGGGAGTGAGAGAGAATAATAAAGGACATATATAGTGCCCTATGGAGACATATATCTTAGATAACTCCATAGATAGTGCCTTTTCCTTTTGTACTTGCATCATTTCCATCCTAGAAAAAGAGAGTGCATAATAGCCTCTCCTTCTAGTTTGCTTTTCTCTTGCGAGTGTTTCTTAGAGCACATCTTGTGTTAATTATTGTTAGTGAGTGATTCTATTTTATTGTTCTTTCTTTTGAATATTTTATTAATTACATGCATAAGCAAAATAAATAAAATTAATTATTACCACCACGATGATAAGAAACAATAAATCTTACTTGCATAGTGCAGTTAGACACTACACTATAAGTATGGGTAGTTTGTTTTGGTTTGTTTTTCAAGTTTTTTTTTAGTTTATAATTAAATGAAGTTTTCTTTGCTAGGTTGAAGAGAGTTTTTTTTTATCAAAATATACAAAGATGTTAATTAAATTAAGTAATTTAGTATTAATGGAAAAATAATTTATTTTGATAATTTTCAAAGTCTTGCCAAGCTTTAAAAAATGATAATTTGGTGACTTAAGAAACAAAATATAAAACTAGAGTGTTTGAACCCAATCAAAATTTGGTGCTTAAAAAAAACAATCTTATTACCTATCAAAATTTTACTCAATCCGAAGTTCGAGTTTCTAGATACTCATATGAAATTTTATTTGATTGTAAAATTTGTAATCTAGTTGAGGGTTGAGAGAGTCAAAATTGAACCCTAGTTCGCTATTGCGCTTCTTATAATTGGGCCACTAGGAAGAAAATGAGTTTCATTCATTTCGATTTATATTTTTCAACAAAAGATAATAACACCTTGGGAGTGGGAGTGAGAGAGAATAATAAAGGACATATATAGTGCCCTATGGAGACATATATCTTAGATAACTCCATAGATAGTGCCTTTTCCTTTTGTACTTGCATCATTTCCATCCTAGAAAAAGAGAGTGCATAATAGCCTCTCCTTCTAGTTTGCTTTTCTCTTGCGAGTGTTTCTTAGAGCACATCTTGTGTTAATTATGGTTGGTGAGTGATTCTATTTTATTGTTCTTTCTTTTGAATATTTTATTAATTACATGCATAAGCAAAACAAACAAAATTAATTATTACCACCATGGTGATAAGAAACAATAAATCTTACTTGCATAGTGCAGTTAGACACTACACTGTAAGTATGGGTAGTTTGTTTTGGTTTGTTTTTTAAGTTTTTTTTGAGTTTATAATTAAATGAAGTTTTCTTTGTTAGGTTGAAGAGTTTTTATGGATCAAAATATACAAAGATGTTAATTAAATTAAGTAATTTAGTATTAATGGAAAAATAGTTTATTTTGATAATTTTCAAAGTCTTGCCAAGCTTTAAAAAATGATAATTTGGTGACTTAAGAAACAAAATATAAAACTAGAGTGTTTGAATCCAATCAAAATTTGGTGCTTTAAAAAAAAAAATCTTATTACCTATCAAAATTTTAATTTTACTCAATCCGAAGTTCGAGTTTCTAGATACTCATATGAAATTTTATTTGATTGTAACATTGAACTCTGCTAATATATCTAGCGGGTCAGTTGCACGTCAGTTGGGAAGGTAGCTAAACAAGAGGTGTGGAACAGGTTCGAGGTAATTAATTGGTTCAGGAATGGTTGGAGGCGGCGTTGAGTAACATTCGATATAGTGCATGGGCTGCAGAAAAGAAAGGACTATGATCCGTATCCAAACACTGCACGCTTTTCGGAGGCCACCGCTTAATCATTTCTTCCTGCTGCTCTGCTCTCAGAACTCGGTCCTGCAGTGTCTTTATGTATACTCGAGGAACTCTTTCCACTCCTTCTGCAGGCCCATCAAATCGCGCTGATGCGAAGGCTAAACACGGTGCCGGTCTGACTAACATGGACGCCAGACCCACATCCTGCGCCACGTTTGTTATAACACGAAAAATGACATTAGATATGGAAACTTATAATTTACTCCCATTTTTAAAATATGGTTTAATACTTTACCTCAAGAGGACTGAGTTGATATAAAAGTTCGTGCTGGACTTCCTTGCGAACCATTGCTGTGGTGGGAGGATTATCTAGACCCAGCCCATATTTCAATTCATATTCTTCAAACAATTGAGGAATGCCCTGTGTCAATCACAGTCTCCATTGAGTTTTCCATAATAACCAAAATGGGGGCAAATATTCTTCGATCTATCTAGTTTAGGAGTACTTTACCATTTGAACATCTTGTTCACAACAGAAGCCTGCGGGCAACATTGTGGCTGCTATGTATATTGCAACTCTGATCTTCTCACTGAAGAGGTGCGATGCGTAGGTCAAGCTCAGCCCTCCAGCGCTATGGCCCACAAGAACAACCTGCACAGGAGATTAGTTAAACTGCAGAAATATCCCTATGCAATCTCCATCGTCCATTCATAGTTGGTGAACTCCGTCATCATTCTATTTATCATAGTTGGTGAACTCCGTCATCATTCTATTTATACTTGGTGAAACTATGTAGATGACAGTTTTTAAGAATATTTTGAAACTTAATGACTTTCAAAGTTCAAAATATTACAAAAACATGCATTTAACATAAAAATGCCTTTCATAATTTGAGAATATGAATCGTCAAAAAAAAACACACATATTAGTAGAATAACAATGATTTACAATGATCATGGCAAAGATATGAATTTGCAACACAAATTAAACGCACAAATAAAACTAGAAAATCAAGAGCATTTACAAATGTTCAGGGAAAGATCTTAAGATATGAAGGCTGGAAAAATGAAAATGATGATCTAGTATCTACCTTGTCTGAAATTGATAACTGAGACAGAAACTCAATGAGAGGCATTGTGTAATCATCGAATGAGAGGATGGTGTTTGGATCAATTGTACTGCTACCAGCTCCTGCCAAATCTATGGAAGTAACACGGTGACCTGCCTTTTCCAGAAGATGCTGGACTTTATACCAGCACCAACTACCATGTCCTGCTCCGTGAACTAGCACAAAGTGTTGTGCTTTCTCAGAATTCCTGCATTTCTCCATGGCCCCACTTTTCTACCTCAGTCTACGCTAAAATAACTGACCGCGTTCAATAATGTAAAGAATTCAATAACTGGTTGTCTGAGCTCCACTAAAGAGTCTGATTGCATTGAAATCGCAGTGGTGACATTCTATATATATCAGTAGGATACAACGCAATTTCTAGGGTGGCCAGCACTCACTACCCGAAGTCGGCTTCTTTGTCCCTTACTCGTTTTGCTTTTATTATTAAATTATTGAGTAACTGGGGTCTTCTTGTAGGCGAGCCTTATTTCAGCTGCCATAGGCCTATTAATGCGGCCCAGGCCGCTGATGCCCGCCGCACGATGATCGTGTGCTTTAATCCGACGGTCGGCATCCGCTACCTGGGCCGCATTAATGGGCTTCTTGTACCCTAATTTGTCCCTTTAATCGTCGATGGGTCATTCCGTAATTCTTTATGTCCATAGGATGATCTACTTATCAACACATTATTATTGAAAATTATATTCAAGGAACAAGAAATCTATTTTTGCAGAATTATATTTTATCTCTTTATTAATAATTATTAAAGACGCTCAAATTGTATAGCCCACTGTCAAATTGTATATAGATGCATTCAAAACCACATTATGTACTTCAACAAATCTCTTACCGCCTATTTTGCACACTGTTTTTGTCTTGTGGTTGTATCCCAAGGTTCCTTCTCACACGTAGCAATCTTCGAACCCCACCAAACTTTAACTCCATGTTTTGCCTCCACATTTTTAAAACCATGGGGGCACTTGGTGCATCCATAGTTCTTGCAAACCCAACTTAGTTTCCAATATCAATTCTCGAGTCTTTAACGATATTTGGTTGCATATTGTGGATTAAAGATATTTAGTTAAGTGCATTATTTGGTGCATTAAGTGTTTAGGGATGTTAACCGTTGTTGAGTGTTTGGGGTTTGAGGATCGTGGGTGTTTTGTAAAGGGATTGAAGTTGTAGGTTTAGTGGTCCATGGATAGGGTTCATGGTACTTTCACAATATATATATATATATATATATATATATATATATATATATATATAATATGTGTTTAACTACTTTCAATGTTATTGATATATATGGGGTACATATTTTTGTTGTAAAGGTGTGTCATTTTTTTGTTTATGTATTTTTAGATGTTTATTTGGTTTAAAAGTTTATGCGGGTTTTTTTAGTTGGGTTAATTTTTAATGTGCATTTATGTGTTTCGTGTTTATACAAGTTATAAGTTGGATTAGATGTTTTAGGTGGTTAATGTTGGGTGGGCAATGAGTTAGGAATTCTTAGAGTTTGAGGAATAGTCAATTAATAACAAAGTGTATTGATGTTACAATTTAGTGGTTTAAGGGTTAGGTGGTAAGGGTAGTGCATCAACATAGGCAAAGCTTAGAATTTTTTATAATGTGAGTTTCATGGGCGCATACATAGGTGTGTCTCTTATGTGCATCATTATTTGCAAAATTCTCCAGATTATCCACAGTATCGAAAAACAATGGTTGACGTTTCAAATCCCAATGGGGATCCATCTTTAGGACAAGATGAGAATGAAGATTGAAAGAAGGACGCACAGGTTAACGGGTCTGCGGCTCTTCTTTCAATCTTAATTCATTTGATGTGTGTCATCACACCATATGTTAGTATTGGTTGTGTTAGTGGAGTTTTGCATTGTCATATGATTCTTTTATGTCTTTTAGTTGCTTATGTGGGTGAGGTGTTTATGTGAATCTTCTAGTTGGATTAGTAGAATATGTTTATTTCTTAGTGAGTTGGGTTCTTATGTACATGTTATATAGAATCCTAATCTACAGATAAACTAGATTCCCTAAGTGTGGTGTTCCTTCACTCAGAACAACAGAAGAAAGAAAAGTGTTGTTTTCTCTAAGACAAATAGATAAACATAAAGGAAAGAAGCCTACTTGTGATCCTTTTCTCTCTCCTTCTCCTTCTGCCGTTGTTGTCGTCGCTTTCAATCCAACTAAAGTCGCTAGATCAGTTCCTGCAATCAAAGACAGAGGACAAAAAACAACATACAATATACAAGTATATACTTATCTTAACCAAATCAAACCGATTAGATCTGAGAATACATACACCATCAAGAATACATTTCACAAGATATAAACATATGTATGAGAAAATGAACAGATATCTTTATTAAGAAAGTAGGAGGAGAAGATTACAACCAATAGATCAATTTGTCATCAACTTGCTCCAACTTCATTCCATCCTCATCGCATCAAGTATCATCTCAACAGCATATCAGTACTTCCAGCTCTTATCAATTGAGAATCCAACATCATAACTTTGCACAAAATTCTTCCCCCCTAACACTTAGATGAGTGCTCAATTTATAGGGAAATTGAAGGTAGATTCCCATTGAATGACTTTCTAATAATAGGTAAGACATGTTTCCAAGTTCAGAGTTGGTGGATGGACACTTGTATTTGAAGTATGACACCTATGGACTCTTATAGAAGGCACTGACCATGTGGATATTCTCGGAACAATGATGATTTCGCTCCCAGGAGACCAACGCACCCTTGAGTGTCGCACAATTTATAGGGAAACTGAAGGTAGTTTCTCATTGAATGGCTTTCTAATAATATGTAAGACATGTTTCCAAGTAAAATAAAATAATAAAATTAATAACTATAATTATAATTAATTACAATTAATAATTAAACCATCCTAGATCCATCTTAACTTTGGATCTACCAAGGGTTGAGTCTCTTGAGGTGAAAACCTCTTTTAGAGTGAAAAGATATTTGATCTCTCTCGACACTTAGTAGATCTAGTGTTAAAATGAATCTAAGCTTGTAAATTCTCAAATATTACAAATCATTAAGGTCAAACTCTCAAATCACATATCTATATTCACTACAAATCTAACATCAATTTATTTCAATAAAAAATAACATATAATATACCAATGTTACTAAAATAATAATAATAATAATAATATCTATTTATATTATATATTTTTATCATTAATATAATCCTACCATTATGACTATTTGTTGTTATCCACATCTTCAATGCTATCATATATAAAGATATTACTGTCATTTTATCAATCTATATTTAATATCTATGTACATATTATCATTTTAACAATCATTTATTTAATATGTGTACATTTCATGTGTAACTATATTAAATGTGGAAGTAATTGTAGAGGAAAACCAACTTAAACTTTTATATTTATATTAAACAAAAATATTATTGAAAGTGGTTTCATTATCCCCGATGCTAGTGTCCATATGGTGGTCACATATACTTTGGAAAGGGCGCCATCATAACACTTGTTATATGCTCAAGTGGAAGTGGCAGGAAGTAGTTAATGCATTAAAATTTATATGTGTGCCGCTTCTTGTTTTAAATGCTAGTTTAGGAAGATAGATGGACGATGATTCAAGAACTGTGTGCGAGGAGGAGAGGTTTACACCTTGACCTCCATCTATATTTGCTTCTTGTGGATAATTTTCATTTGGTGGTCGATCCTCATGCTTGCATTTCTGTTATTATGCATTGGGATTCACTCTGTAGTGCATTGGGAATGTGATGTTCACACTTGGTGGTGACCTTGGTTGCTCGTACCCCCTCTAATATTCGTCAAGCTTCCTTCTATATTTGTGAGTTTTGTATTTTTGGTCATAGTATCTCATCTCAATTTTATGTTCTTCGGGTGGTTATTCTATCAATCTCTATGTTATAGTTCCCTATGGGTGACTTATGTTCAGTTGTGGTGGATAAATGGGGTTATTTGGGCTACAGGATATTGGTTTCTTGGAATAGTGGTTTTGGAGTCTATAATTCAAGCTTTTCAATTTATGAGTCAATTGCAATTGGAAAGAGGTGTGAGGTTTTCTATGTTCTCTAAGTCATTGCATGGGTTTACATCTTGGTTTTTGGGGTATTTTTTCTTGGTGTATGGTCATATTTGCAAAGAGAATTCAAGGTCGGTCTATTTGGTTATGCAATTAAAGTGTGGTGAGCTTAATAACCTTTCAGGGTTTGGGCCTATGGAATGGTATTTTTCTTATGACCTTATTGTTTACAGATCTAGAATTCAGGTCCCTCCTCATCAACTTGTCTTCTTTTATTAGAAGATTTATTTCTAGTGTTTATCCTCATTGTTGATCTGTAGTTGTGCTCATGGCCTGTAATATCCCAAATTTGTAACAAATAGTAATATAAATCATACAAAGACTAAAACTAAAACAAACAAAAATACACATCAAAAACACCATGAATAAGCCAAAACTTCTGACCCGTTTTATTAAAATTCTAAATGGGAAAGGTACAAGATGGTGCTTAGGAAGATGGCACCTTGGCCTACACAAGGAAGGATGGAATAATCTCTCAATCCCTACTCAGAAAACTTTGCTACTCTGTGTGGCTCCTCCTCTACACTACCCTGGATCGAATTTTTGCTATTGGAGCCTTAAAATGGTTGCATGTTGAGGATGTTCTACTACTCACAAAATTCTGGGACTTTGACACCAGACTCTCCTCAACAAACCCAAGAAAACACGTGAAGGATTTCCCAAAAGGCTGACCCCAAAAATTCATCCCCTTGGGCTTGGTACACTATTTTGTTGGGCACACTGGGTTTCTGGCTGAACTGCTAGAGATAACTATTGGATTTTGCTCAAGAAAACTGCTAGGAAGTGGCTGACCTCCTCACAAAACTCCTGGTTGAAATTTGTCCTTATTCCTCCTTCCCCAAGGCTGCCCCACTGCTGGACTACGTAATCCTCTGGCTAACTGTGTGGCCTTTGCGTTGTCCCAGAAGGACTGTGTATGCTTGAAGGTGTACCTGTAATGCCTCTATACAAAACTGAATGTGACTCCTCTCTTGAGAGGGAACTCATAGTCCCCCAAGGATGAGGTTAAGATATCCACTCGGAAATCTCGATGCTAAACAACACTTGCAGACTCGACTAAACATCCCAAG
This sequence comes from Pinus albicaulis, assembly GCA_034641835.2. Classification (NCBI taxonomy): domain Eukaryota; kingdom Viridiplantae; phylum Streptophyta; class Pinopsida; order Pinales; family Pinaceae; genus Pinus; species Pinus albicaulis. The sequence goes on along the minus strand of CM076574.1, from coordinate 76,836,253 downwards.
CGCGCTTCTAGTTTACCAAACAGAAAATCAGTAAATGAATGAATGAATGAGGAATGACTTGCTCTCATCCTCTTTTACCTAGTTTAGCCCCCAACATTCCCTTGGGCCCTACTGGATGGCGCTGCCACCTCTGCCTACCAATCATTGTGCTCCCACTATGTAGCTGATGTCCCTTTGTTGTCCCCACGTCGTCCCTGCGCTGCCTACGTTGTTACCTCTCCTGCACTGCCACTAGACTGCTATATTTTGCGTGATGCTGACCCCACAGGTACCACTTCATCTTTCATCTTTACTTTAGTGACTTTGGGAAAGTGATCTAGTTATAAATTTTATTTGTGGGTCACCCTCACCCATCTTATTTTTGGTTAACATTAGAAAAAGGAAAAAATTGACAAATTTAATATTCCAATTAGCTGACTGCTAATTTGGAATATTACAGTCCTCCTCACCAAAAAAATTATTTTCCTCAAGTAACTGCAAAGATAGATGTTGTAGGATATTCTCCCCCTCCCAAGTGGCATCCTCATGTGGAAGGTTTCACCATCTCATCATATATTCTTTCACTATATAGCTCCTCAAATGCCTCTCCCAAGTATCCAAGATGGCCTCTCGTTGTAGCACCAAGTGCCCCTCATCATTCGTAGGCGGAAGCTACATAATGGTTGTCACCTATTGTCCCAAATCCTTCTTTATGCACGATACATGGAAAATGTTGTGAATATTGCTTCTGGTTGGCAGCTCTAGCTCATATGCTACCCCCCCCAACCCACTTGGTCACACCGTATGGTCCATAGAAGCGTGGCTTGAGCTTCTCATCTCGTTTTTTCTTCAACGTGGACTGCTTGTACGACTAAAGACGGAAGTATACCAAATCATCCACCTCAAACTGCCTCTCCATGTGGCCTCTGTCTTTGTATAACTTCTGTTGGTTCTGTGATGTGGCTAAGTTATCCTTGAGAGCCCGTAGTATGTCTTGGCTCTCTTGGATCCAGTCCTTGGCCCTGGGGGAATTTCTATCTCCAAACATCACATCAAAAAATTCAAAGCATTATAACTGTATAAAGCATAAAATGGGGGCATATTGATTGACATGTGGAATGTTGTGTTGTAATAATACTCCCCTAAATGAATCTAGCGTATCCAAGCCTTTTTCCGCCTTGTGACATAGTTTCTCAAGTAGCCTTCCAACCACTTGTTCACTATCTCAGTCTGTCCATATGTTTGTGGGTGGTATCTGGTACTGGGTGTTAACTTCGTGCCCACCAAACGGAACAGATCCTACCAAAAACCTCCCATGAACTGGTTGTCCCTGTCACTGACTATGGTCTTTGGAAGACCATGGAGTCTAAGGACATCTCGGAGTAATAACTCAGCCACCTACGAAGAAGTGTAGCGATCTGAATGGAGAAAAAATGAGCATACTTCGTAAGTCATTTAACCACTATGAAGATGCAATCCTTGCCTTGCACCATGGGAAATCTGGTGATGAAGTCCATGGAGATGCTTTCCCATTTCCCCTTCGGAATAGGAAGTAGTTGTAGCAAACATGCTAGATGTTTCAGCTCCCCTTTATTCTACTGACAAACTACACACTCTCGTACATGCCAGAGTATTTCCTCCTTGAGGCCCTTCTAAGAGAAACCCTCCCTGATGGCCCTGTATGTTTTTGTGAAAACCTGATGGTCTGAAAGCGGTGAGTCATGGGTTGCATGAAAAATATTCTCCTTGAGTTGGAAGTTACCTGTCAAGAAGATCTGATCATGATAATAGATGATATCATCCATTAACCAGTACCGGTCACCCGTCACCTGCCCATCTAGTACCTCACATGAAAAACAGTCCTTGGATTACTCCACCAAAATCTAAGTTCTCCAATCTACGTCAATACTCATCAAGGACAACATTTTCGGCCTCCGTGATAATGCATCTGCCACCACATTATTATTCCCCTTGACATACTCGATGTCAAAATCATAAGCCTAGACCTTCCTGACCCATTTTTTTTTCCTCTCCTACAACTATTTTTGCTCAAGGAAGAATCTAAAGTTGTTGTGGTCGGTCCTCACCCCAAACCTGTTCCCCACAAGATACTCCCTGAACTTGGCCAACGCATGCATGATGGCCGGCATGTATTTTTTGTATATGGGTACAACCTCTCATGTGGTAGCAGCTTCCAACTCTTGAAAGATTTTGGATGACTCCCCTACATTAATATTGTGCCTAACCCTTCTCTTGAAGCATCACACTCTAGCACAAAGGGTCGAGTGAAGTCGGGTAGGGTTAGCACTGGGCAACTGCTCATAATCTCCTTGAGCTTGTTAAAGGCCCTCTCTGCAGTCTCTATCCATATGAAAGCTCCTTCTTGGTGAGGTCTTTGAGGGGTGCCGCAAGCTATGAAAATTATTTGAAAAACTTTCAATAGTAGGTGCAAATGCCCACAAACCCCCGGCGTTCCGTCACATTCTTCAGTTCCGGCCAATCCCGGATGGCTCGAATCTTCTCCTTATGAACTCTCACTCCGTCCACCCCGATGATATGCCCCAAATAGAGCATCCATGTTAGCCCAAACTCATACTTCGACAATTTGGCATAGAAATGTTGCTCCTCCGAGATACGAAGTACAACCTATATGTATTGCAAATGCTCCTCCCATGTGCGGTTGTAGATGAGAATATCACCAAAAAACACCAACACAAACTTCCTCACTGACCACGGAATATGTGTAAACGTTGCTCCTCCTAATTTTGGGGGAGGTGGTGGTGGATGATCCACTCTCTGTGCTCTGGTGCTGGAATCCCCCTCGAAATCCTCATATGCCTCCTCTTCCCCCTCACTGTGGGAGAAGACCTCAATGTAATGTGCCTTCCCACTGGCACATTCATGACCCAGTGCCCATGGCTCTTGGTAGGTGAAGCAAAGCTTCCTCCATCTCAAATCTCTCCAGGTATCATCATCCAAAGGCCCTCGGCCCTGGTTCCCTCTCGGAGGTGGTGCTCGCACATCCTTCCCCTTCTGCTGGAATGATGGTCTATGGCGAAAAGGAGCCCTCATCCTCGGCATGGCATCCTGCAAGTCTTTGGTTCTCCCTACTATGTCCTGCAACGTAGTAGGCCTAGTAGACCTTACTAGCCCTCGAAAGGGTTCAACCAGTCTGTTAATGAACATGTACACTCTCTTGGGCATGGACAAGTCTAGAACCATCATTGAGAGCTTCAAGAACTCATAAATGTAATTTTCTCGGTTCCCTATCTGTTTGAACTTGGTTAGCTCAAAAAAATGTTCCCCCGTGTCTTTCCGATAAAACCTTTCTATCAATTCCTTTTATGTTTGTATTTATTTCATTATTGTAGATTTATAATAAGCAAGTAATGAATCCAATTTTTTCTTGACATCCCCTTTCATTTTCTGGAAAAGTGGATTAGAACATATCAAATTTCTTATATAGTCAGATCATACACACTTATGAAGCACTTGATTTTATTGTTTTTGAAAATCTTCATCTCATTGTTAAAAAAATGTTTTTTGTAATAAAATCATATATGAAGAAATTCCAAGGAATTGCTATGGCTTGCGAATTTTTGATTCACAGGTATTTATAAAGCCTCATTTTCACCACTCTTCTCCTACGATGTAAATTTGAAGTGGATGCAATTTTAAATTTCATTACTTAGAATTTTAATTAAATTGAATAAGTAGATGATGTTGAACATATGTGAATTTTTGAAAAATGCATGGGAGAACTTGAAAATTCACGAGGTAAACTTACAGTCAATATCCTTCCAGGTATGCATTAACAATTTCAACTTCATCTGTTGTTAGTTTTCTCTTTTCATAGTTTACTTCTTATTTATGATTTTTTTTTATTTTGTAGGTCTTCATTGGATTGAGTTTGGAGACTTGAGATAAGCAAGCAACCAACCCTTCCTAATCTGCAACATCTCCAGGGATGTATTTGTTGTTTCATCATAATTTCGGTATTCTTCATTTTTTCCTCTATTCAAATTTTCTTTCCCTCTCACATTTGGCAATATGAGCCAATAATCATATTATGCCTCTTGTTGATGCAACTGCAATGAAATGCTTAGACTATATTGCTTAGATTTGGTACAAACAAAGGAAAATTTGCACACAACTCTTACAACAAATGATCTTATCCATGATTTTATCTCTGCCTATTCCAAATTTTATGTTTTCTAGATTCAATTGAACCTTTGCATTTCACTCATCCACTTTAGTCACTTTCCTTTCTTCTATAATAACTCAGATCCTATAATTAGTAAATTTCAGAATCCCCATCCACTACTTATCATTCTTCCAAGATGATCCCCTTCGAACTTTCAAACCTCATGGCTTATAATATCCTTGGGTTTGTATTATATCAGAAGCATTTTAAAACAAATTCCTAGATTTACCTCTCTGAGATCCACATGGCCTTTCCCTCCACTATCATGTCCATCACACTTAATGAAGGAAAACACCCTTATTTCACTGTATTCATTGGAATCTTATGATCTCGAAGTTTTGTAAGTTGATTTGAGTTTCATAATGGTTTTTGAGCTCTCTAATTCTTGATTTATTCTCATATTTATCAAATCTTGGACTCCTTTCTTCGAAAGCCTATTTTTACAGACAAATGTAAGTGCTCTTCAAATCAATTTCACAAAAATTCGAGTTATTTTCTTATCAGAACGAAAGCTATTGGAGATATTTTAGAAAAATATTACAAAGTTGTTGACCCCTGATATTTGAACTCTTGATGTACTCAAAAGATAATATTTCCAAGTAGCATTCTCCAAGTTGTTGACCCATGATATTTGAACTCTTGATGCCCAAATTGACCTATAACAGTACATATGTGCTTTTGTTGGTTAGGTGTGTCACTAGGTGGATTAGGTGGTTGGGGTTAGGCGTGTTAGTGGATTGTGTGCTAAGGGATTCAAAGGTATTGGGGGTGAGATGTAAAAAGGGTTAAGGTTACACATGTTGGTGGTTTAGGGTTTGGGTTCAATTTAGTAGGATATCATAATATTTTAGTTCCACATAGCTTGTCATTAATTTGTATTATATAGGTGTGTGAATTATGAGCATAATTTATGTTTGTTATGACTTTGAAATCATCTACAAAAAAAGGAAAGCCAAATGTGGTTGTAGATGCACTCTCAAGAAAGGATGAGGATGTGGTAGCATTGTTTTATTCCATTTCTATTATCCAACCAAATTGGATAATTGAAGCAAGGGAGGAATGGAAGAATGATGAAGAAGTGTGGACACTCATTCAAAAGTTGCAACAAGATTCCAGTACATCGGATACATTTAGCTAGAAATTTTATTCATTATGGTACAAAGATCGCTTATATCTTTGTAAGAATTCCCAACTAAAACAAAATATTCTTTTGAAATTTCACACCTCTCCCTTATGAGGGAACTAATGATTTTAAAAAAATTACCACAGGGTCAAGAAAGATTTTTTTTGGGATGGCCTTAAATATGATATTCCAAAGTTTGTGGCAGAATGTTTGGTCTGCCAACAAAATAAAGTTGAGACAATTAAGACCCTAGGTCTGCTACAACCTTTATCCATTCCAATTCAACGTTGGGAGGAAATTTCAATGGATTTTATCACAGGTTTACCCAAGTCTGAAGGAAAGAGTGCCATCATGGTGGTAGTTGATATACTTACCAAGTATGCATACTTTTGTGCATTATCTAATCCATTTAAAGCTAGTACAATTTCTACTGCATTTATGGAAACAATTCAAAAGCTACATGGAAACCAAAATATTATTGTAAGCGACAAAGATCACATTTTCACTAGAAATTTTTGGATACTATTATTTTCTTGTTTGGGTACTCAACTAGCTCATAGCTCATCTTATCATCCTCAATTTGATGGGAAAATTGAGATAGTGAACAAATGTTTGGAAGGATATCTTTCTTGATTTGTATCTGATAAACAAACACAATGGGTGAAGTGGTTACCTCTCGTTGAATGTTGGTATAGCACTTCCTTCCATAATGCAAAAAAATGCCCCCATTTATGGCACTTTATGGATATCATCCACCATCCATCACATCATTTTTAAGAGAAAATTATAAGGTTAAAGCAGTGGAAGATCAGATCGAGCATCAACAATAAGTTCTCCAACTCTTAAAGGATAGCCTCTCTTTGGCGCATAATCGAATGTAACAACATGTAGATCAACATCGCAACGAAATAAATTTTGATGTAGGCGACTTGGTATTTTTACAGCTACAACCATACAACCAAATGTCTCTCAAGCAAGCTAAGAAGGATAATAAACTATCACCAAAGTACTATGCTCCTTACAAGGTGGTGAAAAATATTGGTACTATGGAATACAAATTGGAGCTTCCTGCATCTTCCCGAGTGCACTCAGTTTTCCATGTTTCATGGTTAAAGAAGGTTATAGGTGACAAGCTCCCAGTTCAAACAATACTGCTAGAACTTGATGAGGAAGGTAAAATCATATTGGAACATGAAGCACTCACGGAAACAAGAACTTGACAACTACAAAATCTATCAATTTCAGAGTATCTCGTCAAGTGGAAGAACTTACCTACTGAAGATTCGATATGGGAGGAAGAGAATTTTATATAGAGGCATCCATAAATTCTCAAGCGTTGAGGACAACACTTTTTTGATGAAGAGGAGCATGCTAGGTCACTATAATACTAGTGTATCCCCTTATTTTTATTGTTAGTGCTGCCCCCTTATTGTTATTGTTGTGTCCATGTAGTCCCCATATTGTTATTATTGTACCCCATAAAAGCCCACTATTGTTATTGTTGTGCCTTTATATTGTTATTGTTATGTTGGCTAGGATTATATTGTCACCCTTTGGAATCCTATATACAGAAAGAACATTTGGTCATTTGTATCATCCGAGAATTTTCATTTATGTAATGTAAAAGAGGTTCTGATTTATAAGTCGTTGATATATCTTTGCTTCAATTTTTTGAGTTGGTTTCATAACAACCAATCCACAACTAAAGTTTGCCTATTTGATAAGTGGACTTCTAGAAATGTATTAATTAATATAAATGCAGAATAATCCTAGAATGAAATCAAAAGGAAAGAAAACCTAAGCCTATCTCGATTAGGAATATGTAGATCTAACCCAATCGAGAGAAAAGTAATTAAATTATTGGGATTTAAATATGGCTTGCTTATAATGAATATCAATCTAATGAAGTACTTCAATTAACTGATATTGTGAATACCAAAACACATTATGTTCAAAGATCTATTAACATGAATAATTAATCATTAACATTAGGAATTAGTTCTCATAATGCTAATAATCATTAAACTATTAACAATGAATGATGAACCAATAACATTAGGAAATAGTTCACAAAATTTTACTATTAATTAAATCATGATTAAATGGAAGATTTTTAAGTAGGTAATTACTTAGAAATCCAATTTCAATGCACAATAGAAAATGACAAAACTGATAACAAACCCATGAGACTAGAATATTAGATAGCTAAGCTATAATAAAGGAATTCATATCAACGAAATTGTACAAATATAAATTCAATAACATAATTGTGCTATCAAAAGAAATGAAATATGCATTAAAAATAATAATACTCAAAACACAGATTGATTAAACTTGATGTCTTGCTCTGTTCCTTGAAATTTATTTCAAGAAGTCCTCTACAACTCATAAACTATGTTGTTAAAACAAGAGTTGGAATAGCGCATGCTTTGCTCCCCATACATAGTTTATTTTCGTGAAAGATAAATCCCTATACTCCTTAGATATTAGATTTCACTCTCCTCTCGCCTACAACTCCAAACCCCACAGTAGTGCAATGCTATAAGAATTACATAATTGTAGAGAAGAGAAACCCTCTTTCCATTCTACAAACTACTATTTATAATTACAAAATTTAATTCGAAAGTGGAGAGTTGTTGAAGAATATCTATATTGGACAACAATTTTCATTGGTTAAAATTTGTTTCCTTCTCTTGCTGGAGCAATTCCATTTATTGAAATATTCTCTTCCTCATCTTCTTGATTTTTCTCCTTCCAGAACCAATCAAAATTAAATTAAAATAAAAATACCAAATCTAGAAAACATAATTTCTCTAATCAAAACTCAAATAAATAAATATATTATTATTATTATTATTATTATTATCCAATTTTAAGGGCATGACCAAGCCAAACACCAAATTGGTGCAGGATACCCCCTTGTTTGTAGTACGAGGGACCCACCTCTGCGCAACGATTTGACTTCTAAGTCTACTAAGGCATACATACTCTACCCCCCTTGAGTTTTGAACATGTGATCTCTTAGAGGAAACACATGCTCTTAACCATTAGGCCCACTCAAGAACTCTGAGCTTTAAATTGATCCTTGTAAATATATTATTGGTCAAAGAGAACATAGCTGAATGGATATGTGCTCAACAGAGGCCATGAAAAATGAAAATGCAAAAAATAAACTCAGAAAAATATTTTTGTTTACAAATCCAGAGCTTGATTTTCTGCTAAATTTTAGACTCATTAAATGACCGAACCAGATCAGGCAACCACTTTAAAAATATTCTTCATGATTTTATCTATCTAACGAGTTGTCTTGTGCCTCATTTGGCCAAGTAAAACTCAACTTATATGTTGCCAAAATTGAGAAGTCAAAACTTTCCGAATTCTGGAAAATTACCGCTACGCTAGAAATAAGAAATTTTAATTAAAAATTCTAATTCTAATTCTAATTCGTTGTGCAATTAAAATTAATCAATTATTAATTAATTAAATTTATAAATTTAAATATATAAATATTATTATTATATTAATTATTAAATGAATTACATGTTAATTAATTTACAAATAAATTAAATTATATACAAAACTTAAAATATAAAATTCAATTAAAATAAGAATTAAATAATATCAAACTATTTATTAAAAAAAAAATTACACTTTTTACAAAACTGAATGTGCTATGAAACTTATAAAAGTTATTACTTTAATATATTACAAACCTAAGTCATACCCAATACATTTGACCAAGCCATCCGAGTTTGAAGAGTCATTGGCTTTTTTGAAATATCGGGAATTTTAGTGCAATTGTTACGAATTGTTACGATATGCCGGGGCCCCATATGGAGAGTGCTCGTGAATGAGACATTATTCCATCAAGTCTTTTAATATATGGGAGGAAATTGGATATCCGGGATTAGTGAAAGGAGCTCCGATGTAACAAAATATCGAGGTTCCGATAAAGAGCCAGAACCTTATGTTAAAGTTTCACTACCATTTAAATGATTCAAACCTTTTAATTATTCTGAAGTATAACAAATGTTTTATATTAAAAATCCAATCTGAAGACTTGAAATATCAGACATCACGAGTCCTAGTCCTGAGATATCAGAGGTATTGTTCTATTGAAGTTACGATAAACTATTTTGCCAGAGTAGGATGGAGTGGAAGTTATAAGGACATGTGGAGGAGGGTCATGTGGAGTGGGACCTTCCCTCTTATGTTTTTAACTACCGCTACCTGTAATGTTAAATAATACGATAATTGTAACTATTAGATAATAAAAGTCTAAACATTAAAAAATTACAATTACTTTGAAAAATGAATAATTTCGGGATTTCAAGAGTATTAAGAATTGAAGTTTATATTAATTTTCTAGATCCAAAATATATAAATTTAATTGTTTTACAATTTTTATGTGGTAATTTTGTAGGATTGTTAGCGAAAAATGAATTAATTAGCAAAAAATAATAAAAATCAATATTTACACTTAATTACTAATTTATTTACAAAATTTAAAATAATATACATTTTATACATTTTTTACTGAAGTGGTAAAAATTATCGAACTTCAGGTGAACACCATTTGCAAACCATGTAACCAAATGAGATGAAACAAGTACCGATAGAAAGATAGAAAAAACTCAAACTCAATGAAGCAATCAAAATAGAATTCCACGAAAACGAAAAATTGGTGAAATTGTATTACACTTGACTAAATGAAAATATTAAAAATATGATTTAGCTAAAAATTTATAGAAAGGATCCTAATTATTTGAAAGAAATATGTCAAAAATGTGAGGTTGAGTTTTCACTACAACACTGGCGACACATGGGGAAGAACCAATTATCTTTGGTTAAAGATAATGAACTTCAATTTACCCAAAGGTTAAAAATAATGGAGTCCATCGAATCATCAAACAATAAAACATTTTTGTGGGTCCCACATTAATGAATTAAGTAATATAAGCTTGAAAAGACAAGTACTCAAAGCAGACTTGAATTAAAATCATGAATCCAAACTTTGGGAAAAAATTATTTTAAAATTACCTCGTATGAGAAATAGAACAAGGTACAGATAGGATTTTTTGATAAAGTATATATTCATTGTTATGAATAGTCTATGACATCACTTCGCTTTCAACGATACTGAACAATACCTCGATGAAGTTGTCTTTAATTCCATACAAGCTTAACCCGCTTCTAGCGAGCATCCATAGGCCTAACGGGTTTACCTGTACTTCTCAGGCTTCCACTTTTAATCACCCTTTTGATAAACATATTTGCGAGCTTTTAGTTTATGATGTACCTGAGTGAAAGAGGTAGGATGGTAATAGATACTTATGTTAATGTATATAATACTTCCATAATGTTGACTCCAAATTTTTTTCCCATGACTATCAATCAAAGACTTTTTATAAAGTGGAGGGATGGGAGGGATTCATTGAGTTAAACTCAGGTCAGTTATTTTCTTGAAAAGTTGAACTATATCACTTATAAAGGATGTGTGCTACTCCATGAAAAAGATTTAAATCAAGAGATATTTATGGTTCCATAAATATATACCTTTGATAGTAAATGAAACTCATTGAAGTAGACATAGTAAATATTTCCCATATATTCTAACCAATGTTGGGTGAGGAAAAATGCCTTACACATAAATCTTAGAGGAGTCACCAAAATCAAACCAAAACTGAAAGAAAAAAGGAAAATAATTCAAAATTGAAGTAAAAATAAATCTACGAACTCCAAAAATGTAAAAATGAAGAAAGAAAAAGCTGAAAGAAATATCCCAAATTTAAAAGACAAACCCCAACAAGATTGTTTATACAAATGTCTCAACAAAAAGAGTACGAGAAGATAATCATGTGAACATTCATATTTTGTTGAGAATGTAGTAAATTTTATCCTAAGGAGCTATAAGCGATTATGCTTTTGAAATTAAAGGGTGAATAAAAGTGAGGAGATATAATAAGTTAAATGAAAAGTCCCTGGTTACTGCAAATTTTATTGGTTCAAAGAAAATCCTACATAAAATAATCTTAACCAATATTTTGATAAAAGCACTACTTAAGAAACAAGTAAAAAGTTCACAGACTCCTTAATTTACTTGATTCGATAAACATTGTAACTATTGCTAAAAAATTCAGAGGAAAAAAACAAAGAGAATGAACTCCAAACCTGAGTTGGTAGAAGTGAAATATAATTTTGGGAGACCGGCACAACAAAGATAAATATCTTTAAAAACTAAAACAAAATTTAAATAAAAATGAATAAAATAAACAGGATGAAAATGGGCATATGAAGATTACCATTAGATAATTTAGTTTATTTTTACCTGAAAGACATCATTTTCCCCAACAAAATATATATATTTTTTATTAGAATTAAAAACATAAAGAAGTTGCTTTCAATGTGGTTTTCATTGGCCCAAATCATAATTTATTCAAACAAAATTAAATAAAGCAGTACTTAGAAGAAATAAATGATTCATGTTCAAGGAATCATAAGTGGACTAAATCCAAATAGAAATGAGAATGTACTATGTGTTTGCAACAACAATTGTTCTCTTTATATTTCAAATTTCACATTTACTCCAAAAATCACAAAAATCAAGATTAGGACCCAAGAATGCAATGCATATATGTATATGAAGAGGTCGTGAAATTTTGGATGATAAGTATAGAGTGATATATCAAAAATTCAAATATAAGAGAAATCAAACATGAATTAACAATGATCCATTACCTTTGCATATTCTGAATTTTCTTACCAGTTAATTGCTTAAGAGTTCATTTTTCTTTGCCTTGTCAACCTTCTTCATTTCTTCGATATGTCAAGAATCTAAACCTCTCTTATATTACTTTAAGTGAAAATATTTCAGATCATGAGAGACTTTCCATGTTAGATTTCAAAGTGGAAATATCAGAAATGGATTCAAAATAAAGTTACGATATTCCAATGTCCTGAAATAGGGAGGTTCGATAAAAAGACTACAAGTTACAAAAGTTTCGATATTAAGATTTTATTATATAATTTTTTTTTTTTCAGAAGTTCATTTCTCATAATCCTTGATAACAATATTTAAATATAAAAGAAAAGGTTTATCAGGAAAATAATAAATTTAGGCAAGATAACATCTCACAACAATTTTAAAAGAGGTCTTGATATGGAAGATGTTGATCAATGATGCGCCAAATGTAAGATTTCCCAAAAATTTCTCGATGGACAAAACTCCAATAAATAAAGGTTTTTCTTCATAAATGGTCTTTCGCATAATTAATTTTCGAAATTTTAATTGAATTTTGCCCCCAAGATAAGAAGTTTCGATATGTAGAAATCTTGAATATTAAAAGGAAGGCATCAGGAAGCAAAACCTCAAAACAAAAGTATTTTGTAAATTTTTGTAAATAAAACTTACGATGTAAAACATTCCCGATAGAGAATGCTACTTGGAAATATTATCTTTTGAGTACATCAAGAGTTCAAATATCAGGGGTCAACAACTTTGTAATAGTTTTCTAAAATATCTCCAATAGCTTTCGTTCTGATAAGAAAATAACTTGAAGTTTTGTGAAATTGATTTGAAGAGCACTTACATTTGTCTGTAAAAATAGGCTTTCGAAGAAAGGAGTCCGAGATTTGATAAATATGAGAATAAATCAAGAATTAGAGAGCTCAAAAACCATTATGAAACTCAAATCAACTTACAAAACTTTGAGATCATAAGATTCCAATGAATATGGTGAAATAAGGGTGTTTTCCTTCATTAAGTGCGATGGACATGATAGTGGAGGGAAAGGCCAGGTGGATCTCAGAGAGGTAAATCTAGGAATTTGTTTTAAAATGCTTCTGATATAATACAAACCCAAGGATATTATAAGCCATAAGGTTTGAAAGTTCGAAGGGGATCATCTTGGAAGAATGATAAGTAGTGGATGGGGATTCTGAAATTTACTAATTATAGGATCTGAGTTATTATAGAAGAAAGGAAAGTGACTAAAGTGGATGAGTGCAATGCAAAGGCTCAATTGAATCTAGAAAACATAAAATTTGGAATAGGCAGAGATAAAATCATGGATAAGATCATTTGTTGTAAGAGTTGTGTGCAAATTTTCCTTTGTTTGTACCAAATATAAGCAATATAGTCTAAGCATTTCATTTCAGTTGCATCGACAAGAGGCATAATATGATTATTGGCTCATATTGCTAAATGTGAGAGGGAAAGAAAATTTGAATAGAGGAAAAACTGAAGAATACCGAAATTCTGATGAAACAACAAATACATCCCTGGAGATGTTGCAGATTAGGAAGGGTTGGTTAGTTGCTTATCTCAAGTCTCCAAACTCAAGCCAATGAAGACCTACAAAATAAAAAAAATCATAAATAAGAAGTAAACTATGAAAAGAGAAAACTAACAATAGATGAAGTTGAAATTGTTAATGCATACCTGGAAGAATATTGACTGTAAGTTTACCTCGTGAATTTTCAAGTTCTCCCATGCATTTTTCAAAAATTCACATATGTTCAACATCATCTACTTATTCAATTTAATTAAAATTCTAAGTAATGAAATTTCAAATTGCATCCACTTCAAATTTACATCATAGGACAAGAGTGGTGAAAATGAGGCTTTATAAATACCTGTGAATCAAAAATTCGCAAGCCATAGCAATTCCTTGGAATTTATTCATATATGATTTTATTACAAAAAACATTTTTTTAACAATGAGATGAAGTTTTTCAAAAAGAATAAAATCAAGTGCTTCATAAGTGTGTATCATCTGACTATATAAGAAATTTGATATGTTCTAATCCACTTTTCCAGAAAATGAAACGGATGTCAAGAAAAAATTGGATTCATTACTTGCTTATTATAAATCTACAATAATGAAATAAATACAAACATAAAAGGAATTGATAGAAAGGTTTGATCGGAAAGACACAGGGGAACATTTTTTTGAGCTAACCAAGTTCAAACAGATAGGGAACCGAGAAAATTACATTTATGAGTTCTTGAAGCTCTCAGTGATGGTTCTAGATTTTTCCATGCCCAAGAGAGTGTACATGTTCATTAACAGACTGGTTGAACCCTTGCGGGGGCTAGTAAGGTCTACTAGGCCTACTACGTTGCAGGACATAATAGGGAGAACCAAAGACTTGCAGGATGCCATGCCGAGGATGAGGGCTCCTTTTCCCCACAGACCATCATTCCAGTAGAAGGGGAAGGATGTGCGAGCACCACCTCCGAGAGGGAACCAGGGCCGAGGGCCTTTGGATGATGATACCTGGAGAGATTTGAGATGGAGGAAGCTTTTCTTCACCTACCAGGAGCCATGGGCACCAGGTCATCAATGTGCCGGTGGGAAGGCACATTACATTGAGGTCTTCTCCCACAGTGAAGGGGAAGAGGAGGCATATGAGGATTTCTAGGGGGATTCTAGCACCAGAGCACTGAGAGTGGATCATCCACCACCACCTCCCCCAAAATTAGGAGGAGCAACGTTTACACATATTCTGTGGTCAGTGAGGAAGTTTGTGTTGGTGTTTTTTGGTGATATTTTCATCTACAACCGCACATGGGAGGAGAATTTGCAATACATATAGGGTTCATTGCTAAATGCTCCAAAATATCTCCAATAGCAAATGCTCCTCCCATGTGCGGTTTATGAGAAATAAACCTTTTCTTTTATATTTAAATATTGTTATCAAGGATTATGAGAAATGAACTTCTGAAGAAAAAAAAATTATATAATAAAATCTTAATATCGAAACTTTTGTAACTTGTAGTCTTTTTATCGAACCTCCCTATTTCAGGACATTGGAATATCGTAACTTTATTTTGAATCCATTTCTGATATTTCCACTTTGAAATCTAACATGGAAAGTCTCTCATGATCTGAAATATTTTCACTTAAAGTAATATAAGAGAGGTTTAGATTCTTGACATATCGAAGAAATGAAGAAGGTTGACAAGGCAAAGAAAAATGAACTCTTAAGCAATTAACTGGTAAGAAAATTCAGAATATGCAAAGGTAATGGATCATTGTTAATTCATGTTTGATTTCTCTTATATTTGAATTTTTGATATATCACTCTATACTTATCATCCAAAATTTCACGACCTCTTCATATACATATATGCATTGCATTCTTGGGTCCTAATCTTGATTTTTGTGATTTTTGGAGTAAATGTGAAATTTGAAATATAAAGAGAACAATTGTTGTTGCAAACACATAGTACATTCTCATTTCTATTTGGATTTAGTCCACTTATGATTCCTTGAACATGAATCATTTATTTCTTCTAAGTACTGCTTTATTTAATTTTGTTTGAATAAATTATGATTTGGGCGAATGAAAACCACATTGAAAGCAACTTCTTTATGTTTTTAATTCTAATAAAAAAATATATATTTTGTTGGGGAAAATGATGTCTTTCAGGTAAAAATAAACTAAATTATCTAATGGTAAGCTTCATATGCCCATTTTCATCCTGTTTATTTTATTCATTTTTATTTAAATTTTGTTTTAGTTTTTTAAGATATTTATCTTTGTTGTGCGGGTCTCCCAAAATTATATTTCACTTCTACCAACTCAGGTTTGGAGTTCATTCTCTTTGTTTTTTTCCTCTGAATTTTTTAGCAATAGTTACAATGTTTATCGAATCAAGTAAATTAAGGAGTCTGTGAACTTTTTACTTGTTTCTTAAGTAGTGCTTTTATCAAAATATTGGTTAAGATTATTTTATGCAGGATTTTCTTTGAACCAATAAAATTTGCAGCAACCAGGGAATTTTCATTTAACTTATTATATCTCCTCACTTTTATTCACCCTTTAATTTCAAAAGCATAATCGCTTATAGCTCCTTAGGATAAAATTTACTACATTCTCAACAAAATATGAATGTTCCCATGATTATCTTCTCGTACTCTTTTTGTTGAGACATTTGTATAAACAATCTTGTTGGGGTTTGTCTTTTAAATTTGGGATTTTTCTTTCAGCTTTTTCTTTCTTCATTTTTACATTTTTGGAGTTCATAGATTTATTTTTACTTCAATTTTGAATTATTTTCCTTTTTTCTTTTGGTTTTGGTTTGATTTTGGTGACTCCTCTAAGATTTATGTGTAAGGCATTTTTCCTCACCCAACATTGGTTAGAATATATGGGAAATATTTACTATGTCTACTTCAATGAGTTTCATTTACTATCAAAGGTATATATTTATGGAACCATAAATATCTCTTGATTTAAATCTTTTTCATGGAGTAGCACACATCCTTTATAAGTGATATAGTTCAACTTTTCAAGAAAATAACTGACCTGAGTTTAACTCAATGAATCCCTCCCATCCCTCCACTTTATAAAAAGTCTTTGATTGATAGTCATGGGAAAAAAATTTGGAGTCAACATTATGGAAGTATTATATACATTAACATAAGTATCTATTACCATCCTACCTCTTTCACTCGGGTACATCTTCCATAAACTAAAAGCTACTCAAAATATGTTTATCAAGGTGATTAAAGTGGAAGCACAAGAAGTACTGCAGATGGCTTGGTCCAAACCTATGGATGCTCGCTAAGCCGGGTTGAAAACACAACCTGATTAAGGCAACTACATCGAGGTATTGTCCAGTTATCGTTAGCAAGTGATGTCAGATACCATTCATAACAATGGGTATATACTTCATCAAAAAACTCATATCTGTACCTTCTTCTATTTCTCATACGAGGTCATTTTAAAATAATTTTTTCCCAAAAATCAGATTCATGAATTTTACTCAAGTCTTCTTTGAGTACTTATATTTTCAAACTCATATTGCTTAATCTATTTATGTGTACCTATGGAAATGTTTTATTGTTAAGTGATTTCATGGACTCCATTATTTTTAACCTTTGGGTAAATTGAAGTTCATTATCTTTAACCAAAGATAATTGGTTCTTCCCCATGTGTCGCCAGTGTTGTAGTGAAAACTCAACCTCACATTTTTGACATATTTCTTTCAAATAATTAGGATCCTTTCTATAAATTTTTAGCTAAATCATATTTTTAATATTTTCATTTAGTCAAGTGTAATACAATTTCACCAATTTTTCGTTTTCGTCGGAATTCTATTTTGATTGCTTCATTGAGTTTGAGTTTTTTCTATCTTTCTATCGGTACTTGTTTCATCTCATTTGGTTACATGGTTTATAGTGGTGTTCTAATAAAAGTTCGATAATTTTTACCACCTAGGTAAAATGTATAAAATGTATATTATTTTAAATTTTGTAAATAAATTAGTAATTAAGTGTAAATATTGATTTTTATTATTTTTGCTAATTAATTCATTTTTCGCTAACAATCCTACAAAATTACCACAGAAAAATTGTAAAACAATTAAATTTACATATATTTTGGATCTTGAAAATTAATATAAACTTCAATTCTTAATACTCTTGAAATCCCAAAATTATTCATTTTTCAAAAGTAATTGTAATCTTTTAATGTTTAGACTTTTATTATCTAATAGTTACAATTATCGTATTATTTAACATTTTGAGTAGCGGTAGTTAAAAACATAAGAGGAAGGCCCCACTCACATGACCCTCCTCCCGCATGTCCATGTAACCACATTACTCCTACTCTGGCAAAATAGTTTATCGTAACTTCAATAGAACAATACCTCTGATATCCTCAGGACTAGGACTCGTGATGTCCTGATATTTCAAGTCTTCAGATTGGATTTTTATTATAAAACATTTGTTATACTTCAGAATAATTAAAAGGTTTGAATCATTTAAATGGTAGTGAAACTTTAACATAAGCTTCTGGCTCTTTATCGGAACCTCGATATTTTGTTACATCGGAGCTCCTTTCACTAATCCCGGATATCCAATTTCCTCCCATATATTAAAAGACTTGATGGAATAATGTCTCATTCACGAGCACTCTCCATATGGGGCCCCGGCATATCGTAACAATTCGTAACAATTGCACTAAAATTCCCGATATTTCAAAAAAGCCAATGACTCTTCAAACTCGGATGGCTTGGTCAAATGTATTGGGTATGACTTAGGTTTGTAATATATTAAAGTAATAACTTTTATAAGTTTCATAGCACATTCAGTTTTGTAAAAAGTGTAATTTTTTTTAATAAATAGTTTGATATTATTTAATTCTTATTTTAATTGAATTTTATATTTTAAGTTTTGTATATAATTTAATTTATTTGTAAATTAATTAACATGTAATTCATTTAATAATTAATATAATAATAATTTTTATATATTTAAATTTATAAATTTAATTAATTAATAATTGATTAATTTTAATTGCACAACGAATTAGAATTAGAATTAGAATTTTTAATTAAAATTTCTTATTTCTTATTTAAGGCCATCTCAAAAAAAATCTTTCTTGACCCTGTGGTAATTTTTTTTAAATCATTAGTTCCCTCATAAGGGAGAGGTGTGAAATTTCAAAAGAATATTTTGTTTTAGTTGGGAATTCTTACAAAGATATAAGCGATCTTTGTACCATAATGAATAAAATTTCTAGCTAAATGTATCCGATGTACTGGAATCTTGTTGCAACTTTTGAATGAGTGTCCACACTTCTTCATCATTCTTCCATTCCTCCCTTGCTTCAATTATCCAATTTGGTTGGATAATAGAAATGGAATAAAACAATGCTACCACATCCTCATCCTTTCTTGAGAGTGCATCTACAACCACATTTGGCTTTCCTTTTTTTGTAGATGATTTCAAAGTCATAACAAACATAAATTATGCTCATAATTCACACACCTATATAATACAAATTAATGACAAGCTATGTGGAACTAAAATATTATGATATCCTACTAAATTGAACCCAAACCCTAAACCACCAACATGTGTAACCTTAACCCTTTTTACATCTCACCCCCAATACCTTTGAATCCCTTAGCACACAATCCACTAACACGCCTAACCCCAACCACCTAATCCACCTAGTGACACACCTAACCAACAAAAGCACATATGTACTGTTATAGGTCAATTTGGGCATCGAGTTAGTACTTCGGGGGTCAACAACTTGGAGAATGCTACTTGGAAATATTATCTTTTGAGTACATCAAGAGTTCAAATATCAGGGGTCAACAACTTTGTAATATTTTTCTAAAATATCTCCAATAACTTTCGTTCTGATAAGAAAATAACTTGAATTTTTGTGAAATTGATTTGAAGAGCACTTACATTTGTCTGTAAAAATAGGCTTTCGAGGAAAGGAGTCCAAGATTTGATAAATATGAGAATAAATCAAGAATTAGAGAGCTCAAAAACCATTATGAAACTCAAATCAACTTACAAAACTTTGAGATCATAAGATTCCAATGAATACAGTGAAATAAGGGTGTTTTCCTTCATTAAGTGTGATGGACATGATAGTGGAGGGAAAGGCCATGTGGATCTCAGAGAGGTAAATCTAGGAATTTGTTTTAAAATGCTTCTGATATAATACAAACCCAAGGATATTATAAGCCATGAGGTTTGAAAGTTCGAAGGGGATCATCTTGGAAGAATGATAAGTAGTGGATGGGGATTTTGAAATTTACTAATTATAGGATCTGAGTTATTATAGAAGAAAGGAAAGTGACTAAAGTGGATGAGTGCAATGCAAAGGTTCAATTGAATCTAGAAACATAAAATTTGGAATAAGCAGAGATAAAATCATGGATAAGATCATTTGTTGTAAGATTTGTGTGCAAATTTTCCTTTGTTTGTACCAAATCTAAGCAATATAGTCTAAGCATTTCATTGCAGTTGCATCGACAAGAGGCATAATATGATTATTGGCTCATATTGCCAAATGTGAGAGGGAAAGAAAATTTGAATAGAGGAAAAACTGAAGAATACCGAAATTCTGATGAAAAAACAAATACATCCTTGGAGATGTTGCAGATTAGGAAGGGTTGGTTGCTTGCTTATCTCAAGTCTCCAAACTCAATCCAATGAAGACCTACAAAATAAAAAAAATCATAAATAAGAAGTAAACTATGAAAAGAGAAAACTAACAACAGATGAAGTTGAAATTGTTAATGCATACCTGGAAGGATATTGACTGTAAGTTTACCTTGTGAATTTTCAAGTTCTCCCATGCATTTTTCAAAAATTCACATATGTTCAACATCATCTACTTATTCAATTTAATTAAAATTCTAAGTAATGAAATTTAAAATTGCATCCACTTCAAATTTACATCGTAGGACAAGAGTGGTGAAAATGAGGCTTTATAAATACATGTGAATCAAAAATTCGCAAGCCATAGCAATTCCTTGGAATTTCTTCATATATGATTTTATTACAAAAAACATTTTTTTAACAATGAGATGAAGATTTTCAAAAACAATAAAATCAAGTGCTTCATAAGTGTGTATGATCTGACTATATAAGAAATTTGATATGTTCTAATCCACTTTTCCAGAAAATGAAAGGGGATGTCAAGAAAAAATTGGATTCGTTACTTGCTTATTTTAAATCTACAATAATGAAATAAATACAAACATAAAAGGAATTGATAGAAAGGTTTTATCAGAAAGACACGGGGGAACATTTTTTTGAGCTAACCAAGTTCAAACAAATAGGGAACCGAGAAAATTACATTTATGAGTTCTTGAAGCTCTCAGTGATGGTTCTAGACTTGTCCATGCCCAAGAGAGTGTACATGTTCATTAACAGACTGGTTGAACCCTTGCGAGGGCTAGTAAGGTCTACTAGGCCTACTATGTTGCAGGACATAGTAGGGAGAACCAAAGACTTGCAGGATGCCATGCCGAGGATGAGGGCTCCTTTTCGCCATAGACCATCATTCCAGCAGAAGGGGAAGGATGTGCGAGCACCACCTCCGAGAGGGAACCAGGGCCGAGGGCCTTTGGATGATGATACCTGGAGAGATTTGAGATGGAGGAAGCTTTGCTTCACCTACCAAGAGCCATGGGCACTGGGTCATGAATGTGCCGGTGGGAAGGCACATTACATTGAGGTCTTCTCCCACAGTGAGGGGGAAGAGGAGGCATATGAGGATTTCGAGGGGGATTCCAGCACCAGAGCACAGAGAGTGGATCATCCACCACCACCTCCCCCAAAATTAGGAGGAGCAACGTTTACACATATTCCGTGGTCAGTGAGGAAGTTTGTATTGGTGTTTTTTGGTGATATTCTCATCTACAACCGCACATGGGAGGAGCATTTGCAATACATATAGGTTGTACTTCGTATCTCGGAGGAGCAACATTTCTATGCCAAATTGTCGAAGTATGAGTTTGGGCTAACATGGATGCTCTATTTGGGGCATATCATCGGGGTGGACGGAGTGAGAGTTCATAAGGAGAAGATTCGAGCCATCCGGGATTGGCCGGAACTGAAGAATGTGACGGAACGCCGGGGGTTTGTGGGCATTTGCACCTACTATCGAAAGTTTTTCAAATAATTTTCATAGCTTGCAGCACCCCTCAAAGACCTCACCAAGAAGGAGCTTTCATATGGATAGAGACTGCACAGAGGGCCTTTAACAAGCTCAAGGAGATTATGAGCAGTTGCCCGGTGTTAACCCTACCCGACTTCACTCGACCCTTTGTGCTAGAGTGTGATGCTTCAAGAGAAGGGTTAGGCACAATATTAATGTAGGGGAGTCATCCCAAATCTTTCAAGAGTTGGAAGCTGCTACCACATGAGAGGTTGTACCCATATACAAAAAATACATGTCGGCCATCATGCATGCGTTGGCCAAGTTCAGGGAGTATATTGTGGGGGACAGGTTTGGGGTGAGGACCGACCACAACAACCTTAGATTCTTCCTTGAGCAAAAATAGTTGTAGGAGAGGAAAAAAAAATGGGTCAGGAAGGTCTAGGCTTATGATTTTGACATCGAGTATGTCAAGGGGAATAATAATGTGGTGGCAGATGCATTATCACGGAGGCCGAAAATTTTGTCCTTGATGAGTATTGACGTAGATTGGAGAACTTAGATTTTGGTGGAGTAATCCAAGGACTGTTTTTCATGTGAGGTACTAGATGGGCAGGTGACGGGTGACCGGTACTGGTTAATGGATGATATCATCTATTATCATGATCAGATCTTCTTGATAGGTAACTTCCAACTCAAGGAGAATATTTTTCATGCAACCCATGACTCACCGCTTTCAGACCATCAGGTTTTCACAAAAACATACAGGGCCATCAGGGAGGGTTTCTCTTAGAAGGGCCTCAAGGAGGAAATACTCTGGCATGTACGAGAGTGTGTAGTTTGTCAGTAGAATAAAGGGGAGCTGAAACATCTAGCATGTTTGCTACAACTACTTCCTATTCCGAAGGGGAAATGGGAAAGCATCTCCATGGACTTCATCACCAGATTTCCCATGGTGCAAGGCAAGGATTGCATCTTCATAGTGGTTAAACGACTTACGAAGTATGCTCATTTTTTCTCCATTCATATCGCTACACTTCTTCATAGGTGGCTGAGTTATTACTCCGAGATGTCCTTAGACTCCATGGTCTTCCAAAGACCATAGTCAGTGACAGGGACAACCAGTTCATGGGAGGCTTTTGGTAGGATCTGTTCCGTTTGGTGGGCACGAAGTTAACACCCAGTACCAGATACCACCCACAAACATATGGACAGACTGAGATAGTGAACAAGTGGTTGGAAGGCTACTTGAGAAACTATGTCACAAGGCGGAAAAAGGCTTGGATACGCTAGATTCATTTAGGGGAGTATTATTACAACACAACATTCCACATGTCAATCGATATGCCCCCATTTTATGCTTTATACAGTTATAATGCTTTGAATTTTTTGATGTGATGTTTGGAGATAGAAATTCCCCCAGGGCCAAGGATTGGATCCAAGAGAGCCAAGACATACTACGGGCTCTCAAGGATAACTTCACCACATCACAGAACCAACAGAAGTTATACAAAGACAGAGGCCACATGGAGAGGCAGTTTGAGGTGGATGATTTGGTATACCTCCGTCTTTAGTCATACAAGCAGTCCACGTTGAAGAAAAAACGAGATGAGAAGCTCAAGCCACGCTTCTATGGACCATACGGTGTGACCAAGTGGGTTGGGGGGGGTAGCATATGAGCTAGAGCTGCCAACCAGAAGCAATATTCACAACATTTTCCATGTATCGTGCATAAAGAAGGATTTGGGACAATAGGTGACAACCATTATGTAGCTTCCGCCTACGAATGATGAGGGGCACTTGGTGCTACAACGAGAGGCCATCTTGGATACTTGGGAGAGGCATTTGAGGAGCTATATAGTGAAAGAATATATGATGAGATGGTGAAACCTTCCACATGAGGATGCCACTTGGGAGGGGGAGAATATCCTACAACATCTATCTTTGCAGTTACTTGAGGAAAAGAATTTTTTTGGTGAGGAGGACTGTAATATTCCAAATTAGCAGTCAGCTAATTGGAATATTAAATTTTTCAATTTTTTCCTTTTTCTAATGTTAACCAAAAATAAGATGGGTGAGGGTGACCCACAAATAAAATTTATAACTAGATCACTTTCCCAAAGTCACTAAAGTAAAGATGAAAGATGAAGTTGTACCTGTGGGGTCAGCATCACGCAAAATATAGCAGTCTAGTGGCAGTGCAGGAGAGGTAACAACGTAGGCAGCGCAGGGACGACGTGGGGACAACAAAGGAACATCAGCTACATAGTGGGAGCACAATGATTGGTAGGCAGAGGTGGAAGCGCCATCCAGTAGGGCCCAAGGGAATGTTGGGGGCTAAACTAGGTAAAAGAGGATGAGAGCAAGTCATTCCTCATTCATTCATTCATTTACTGATTTTCTGTTTGGTAAACTAGAAGCACGCTTGGGATGTTTAGTCGAGTCTGCAAGTGTTGTTTAGCATCGAGATTTCCGAGTGGAGATCTTAACCTCATCCTTGGGGGACTATGAGTTCCCGCTCAAGAGAGGAGTCACATTCAGTTTTGTATAGAGGCATTACAGGTACACCTTCAAGCATACGCAGTCCTTCTGGGACAACGCAAAGGCCACACAGTTAGCTAGAGGATTACGTAGTCCAGCAGTGGAGCAGCCTTGGGGAAGGAGGAATAAGGACAAATTTCAACCAAGAGTTTTGTGAGGAGGTCAGCCACTTCCTAGCAATTTTCTTGAGCAAAATCCAATAGTTATCTCTAGCAGTTTAGCCAGAAACCCAGTGTGCCCAACAAAATAGTGTACCAAGCCCAAGGGGATGAATTTTTGGGGTCAGCCTTTTGGGAAATCCTTCACGTGTTTTCTTGGGTTTGTTGAGGAGAGTCTGGTGTCAAAGTCCCAGAATTTTGTGAGTAGTAGAACATCCTCAACATGCAACCATTTTAAGGCTCCAATAGCAACAATTCCATCCAGGGTAGTGTAGAGGAGGAGCCACACAGAGTAGCAAAGTTTTCTAAGTAGGGATTGAGAGATTATTCCATCCTTCCTTGTGTAGGCCAAGGTGCCATCTTCCTAAGCACCATCTTGTACCTTTCCCATTTAGAATTTTAATAAAACGGGTCAGAAGTTTTGGCTTATTCATGGTGTTTTTGATGTGTATTTTTGTTTGTTTTAGTTTTAGTCTTTGTATGATTTATATTACTATTTGTTACAAATTTGGGATATTACAGGCCATGAGCACAACTACAGATCAACAATGAGGATAAACACTAGAAATAAATCTGCTAATAAAAGAAGACAAGTTGATGAGGAGGGACCTGAATTCTAGATCTATAAACAATAAGGTCATAAGAAAAATACCATTCCATAGGCCCAAAGCCTGAAAGGTTATTAAGCTCACCACACTTTAATTGCATAACCAAATAGACCGACCTTGAATTCTCTTTGCAAATAGGACCATACACCAAGAAAAAATACCCCAAAAACCAAGATGTAAACCCATGCAATGACTTAGAGAACATAGAAAACCCCACACCTCTTTCCAATTGCAATTGACTCAGAAATTGAAAAGCTTGAATTATAGACTCCAAAACCACTATTCCAAGAAACCAATATCCTGTAGCCCAAATAACCCCATTTATCCACCACAACTGAACATAAGTCACCCATAGGGAACTATAACATAGAGATTGATAGAATAACCACCCGAAGAACATAAAATTGAGATGAGATACTATGACCAAAAATACAAAACTCACAAATATAGAAGGAAGCTTGACGAATATTAGAGGGGGTACGAGCAACCAAGGTCACCACCAAGTGTGAACATCACATTCCCAATGCACTACAGAGTGAATCCCAATGCATAATAACAGAAATGCAAGCATGAGGATCGACCACCATATGAAAATTATCCACAAGAAGCAAATATAGATGGAGGTCAAGGTGTAAACCTCTCCTCCTCGCACACAGTTCTTCAATCATCGTCCATCTATCTTCCTAAACTAGCATTTAAAACAAGAAGTGGCACACATATAAATTTTAATGCATTAACTACTTCCTGCCACTTCCACTTGAGCATATAACAAGTGTTATGATGGCGCCCTTTCCAAAGTATATGTGACCACCATATGGACACTAGCATCGGGGATAATGAAACCACTTTCAATAATATTTTTGTTTAATATAAATATAAAAGTTTAAGTTGGTTTTCCTCTACAATTACTTCCACATTTAATATAGTTACACATGAAATGTACACATATTAAATAAATGATTGTTAAAATGATAATATGTACATAGATATTAAATATAGATTGATAAAATGACAGTAATATCTTTATATATGATAGCATTGAAGATGTGGATAACAACAAATAGTCATAATGGTAGGATTATATTAATGATAAAAATATATAATATAAATAGATATTATTATTATTATTATTATTTTAGTAACATTGGTATATTATATGTTATTTTTTATTGAAATAAATTGATGTTAGATTTGTAGTGAATATAGATATGTGATTTGAGAGTTTGACCTTAATGATTTGTAATATTTGAGAATTTACAAGCTTAGATTCATTTTAACACTAGATCTACTAAGTGTCGAGAGAGATCAAATATCTTTTCACTCTAAAAGAGGTTTTCACCTCAAGAGACTCAACCCTTGGTAGATCCAAAGTTAAGATGGATCTAGGATGGTTTAATTATTAATTGTAATTAATTATAATTATAGTTATTAATTTTATTATTTTATTTTACTTTTTTTTTTTTATGTAATTGACCAAGTCAAAATATTTGATTACTATTATATTTATTATTTATTTTAGTTTATTTGTTTGTAAGTTGACTTAGTCAAAATGTTTAATAGGACAAGACAAGACATGACAAGACATTACAACATCTATTTCATACATGTTGCAGAGCTCCTCTTGGCACAATGAATATTTACATATATTGACATGTGTGAAGTGCAATATGATGTTATATATAAATTTTTCTTTTCCACCATGTATTATTGAGTTTTCTTGTTTCTTCAATTTAAATTTTGCAAATAAATGGGTGTATAAATTAGTGACAATGCTACAACATTAGTAAAATATACTATCAATAAAGTTAACTTTTGGTAACTCGAACCCCCATAACATATATCTCCTCTATGTATTAACCCCCATAACATATATCTCCTCTATATCTCACCCTCTACTTGCATACCCCTTAACACTTAAGACATTAATTCCGCTAATCCTAACCATCCAATGCATTTAGTGGCACACCTAACCAATAAGAATTTAAAACATAAGAATCTAACACACTTAAGTGACACACATAAATAATTTGACTCACGTAAGCCTTTAAGAACATAAAAAGAAACACATAGCTAACAACATACTTATGTGATATACATAGTTAACATGCATATATGATGCACCTTTTTGGTCTATATAACTAGTATAACCTTTGGGATAATGACCCTCATCTAACAAATATAAATGATGCACATAATTCACACACCTATATAATAAAAATTAATGACGACCTATGTGGAACTAAAATGTGATGATGATATCCTTCTAAATTGAACCCAAACTCTAAACCACCAACATGTGTAACCTTAACCCTTTTTACATCTCACCCCCACTACCTTTGAATCCCTTAGCACACAATCCACTAACACGCCTAACCCCAACCACCTAATCCACCTAGTGACACACCTAACCAATAGAAGCACATATGTACTGTTATAGGTCAATTTGGGCATCATCCCCCAAGACCAATGAATAGGATCTATCATTCCCTTAATTCAGTTGCTATATGCCCTAAGTGAAGACATTCCTTTGATGGCTTCAATTGTGATATTTACAAGGTTTGTGGTATATATTATATGACCCATTGACTCATCAACACTCCTCTGCAAGGGCCTAACTGCTTTGCAGTGCAACTTCCTCCATGAAAGGGTGCACTGTAATTCACTTCCTGATACTCAAGGGTACGTTGGTCTCCTGGGAGCGAAATCATCATTGTTCCGGGAATATCCACATGCCCAGTGCCTTCTATAAGAGTCCATAGGTGTCATACTTCAAATACAAGTGTCCATCCACCACGTCTGAACTTGGAAACATGTCTTACATATTATTAGAAAACCATTCAATGAGAAACTACCTTCAGTTTCCATATAAATTGTGCGACACTCAAGGGTGCGTTGGTCTCCTGGGAGCGAAATCATCATTGTTCCGAGAATATCCACATGGTCAGTGCCTTCTATAAGAGTCCATAGGTGTCATACTTCAAATACAAGTGTCCATCCACCAACTCTGAACTTGGAAACATGTCTTACCTATTATTAGAAAGTCATTCAATGGGAATCTACCTTCAGTTTCCCTATAAATTGAGCACTCATCTAAGTGTTAGGGGGGAAGAATTTTGTGCAAAGTTATGATGTTGGATTCTCAATTGATAAGAGCTGGAAGTACTGATATGCTGTTGAGATGATACTTGATGCGATGAGGATGGAATGAAGTTGGAGCAAGTTGATGACAAATCGATCTATTGGTTGTAATCTTCTCCTCCTACTTTCTT
This sequence comes from Pinus albicaulis, assembly GCA_034641835.2. Classification (NCBI taxonomy): domain Eukaryota; kingdom Viridiplantae; phylum Streptophyta; class Pinopsida; order Pinales; family Pinaceae; genus Pinus; species Pinus albicaulis. The sequence continues at coordinate 76,807,949 of CM076574.1, read as the reverse complement.
AATAAAGATATCTGTTCATTTTCTCATACATATGTTTATATCTTGTGAAATGTATTCTTGATGGTGTATGTATTCTCAGATCTAATCGGTTTGATTTGGTTAAGATAAGTATATACTTGTATATTGTATGTTGTTTTTTGTCCTCTGTCTTTGATTGCAGGAACTGATCTAGCGACTTTAGTTGGATTGAAAGCGACGACAACAACGGCAGAAGGAGAAGGAGAGAGAAAAGGATCACAAGTAGGCTTCTTTCCTTTATGTTTATCTATTTGTCTTAGAGAAAACAACACTTTTCTTTCTTCTGTTGTTCTGAGTGAAGGAACACCACACTTAGGGAATCTAGTTTATCTGTAGATTAGGATTCTATATAACATGTACATAAGAACCCAACTCACTAAGAAATAAACATATTCTACTAATCCAACTAGAAGATTCACATAAACACCTCACCCACATAAGCAACTAAAAGACATAAAAGAATCATATGACAATGCAAAACTCCACTAACACAACCAATACTAACATATGGTGTGATGACACACATCAAATGAATTAAGATTGAAAGAAGAGCCGCAGACCCGTTAACCTGTGCGTCCTTCTTTCAATCTTCATTCTCATCTTGTCCTAAAGATGGATCCCCATTGGGATTTGAAACGTCAACCATTGTTTTTCGATACTGTGGATAATCTGGAGAATTTTGCAAATAATGATGCACATAAGAGACACACCTATGTATGCGCCCATGAAACTCACATTATAAAAAATTCTAAGCTTTGCCTATGTTGATGCACTACCCTTACCACCTAACCCTTAAACCACTAAATTGTAACATCAATACACTTTGTTATTAATTGACTATTCCTCAAACTCTAAGAATTCCTAACTCATTGCCCACCCAACATTAACCACCTAAAACATCTAATCCAACTTATAACTTGTATAAACACGAAACACATAAATGCACATTAAAAATTAACCCAACTAAAAAAACCCGCATAAACTTTTAAACCAAATAAACATCTAAAAATACATAAACAAAAAAATGACACACCTTTACAACAAAAATATGTACCCCATATATATCAATAACATTGAAAGTAGTTAAACACATATTTTATATATATATATATATATATATATATATATATATATATATATTGTGAAAGTACCATGAACCCTATCCATGGACCACTAAACCTAGAACTTCAATCCCTTTACAAAACACCCACGATCCTCAAACCCCAAACACTCAACAACGGTTAACATCCCTAAACACTTAATGCACCAAATAATGCACTTAACTAAATATCTTTAATCCACAATATGCAACCAAATATCGTTAAAGACTCGAGAATTGATATTGGAAACTAAGTTGGGTTTGCAAGAACTATGGATGCACCAAGTGCCCCCATGGTTTTAAAAATGTGGAGGCAAAACATGGAGTTAAAGTTTGGTGGGGTTCGAAGATTGCTACGTGTGAGAAGGAACCTTGGGATACAACCACAAGACAAAAACAGTGTGCAAAATAGGCGGTAAGAGATTTGTTGAAGTACATAATGTGGTTTTGAATGCATCTATATACAATTTGACAGTGGGCTATACAATTTGAGCGTCTTTAATAATTATTAATAAAGAGATAAAATATAATTCTGCAAAAATAGATTTCTTGTTCCTTGAATATAATTTTCAATAATAATGTGTTGATAAGTAGATCATCCTATGGACATAAAGAATTACGGAATGACCCATCGACGATTAAAGGGACAAATTAGGGTACAAGAAGCCCATTAATGCGGCCCAGGTAGCGGATGCCGACCGTCGGATTAAAGCACACGATCATCGTGCGGCGGGCATCAGCGGCCTGGGCCGCATTAATAGGCCTATGGCAGCTGAAATAAGGCTCGCCTACAAGAAGACCCCAGTTACTCAATAATTTAATAATAAAAGCAAAACGAGTAAGGGACAAAGAAGCCGACTTCGGGTAGTGAGTGCTGGCCACCCTAGAAATTGCGTTGTATCCTACTGATATATATAGAATGTCACCACTGCGATTTCAATGCAATCAGACTCTTTAGTGGAGCTCAGACAACCAGTTATTGAATTCTTTACATTATTGAACGCGGTCAGTTATTTTAGCGTAGACTGAGGTAGAAAAGTGGGGCCATGGAGAAATGCAGGAATTCTGAGAAAGCACAACACTTTGTGCTAGTTCACGGAGCAGGACATGGTAGTTGGTGCTGGTATAAAGTCCAGCATCTTCTGGAAAAGGCAGGTCACCGTGTTACTTCCATAGATTTGGCAGGAGCTGGTAGCAGTACAATTGATCCAAACACCATCCTCTCATTCGATGATTACACAATGCCTCTCATTGAGTTTCTGTCTCAGTTATCAATTTCAGACAAGGTAGATACTAGATCATCATTTTCATTTTTCCAGCCTTCATATCTTAAGATCTTTCCCTGAACATTTGTAAATGCTCTTGATTTTCTAGTTTTATTTGTGCGTTTAATTTGTGTTGCAAATTCATATCTTTGCCATGATCATTGTAAATCATTGTTATTCTACTAATATGTGTGTTTTTTTTTGACGATTCATATTCTCAAATTATGAAAGGCATTTTTATGTTAAATGCATGTTTTTGTAATATTTTGAACTTTGAAAGTCATTAAGTTTCAAAATATTCTTAAAAACTGTCATCTACATAGTTTCACCAAGTATAAATAGAATGATGACGGAGTTCACCAACTATGATAAATAGAATGATGACGGAGTTCACCAACTATGAATGGACGATGGAGATTGCATAGGGATATTTCTGCAGTTTAACTAATCTCCTGTGCAGGTTGTTCTTGTGGGCCATAGCGCTGGAGGGCTGAGCTTGACCTACGCATCGCACCTCTTCAGTGAGAAGATCAGAGTTGCAATATACATAGCAGCCACAATGTTGCCCGCAGGCTTCTGTTGTGAACAAGATGTTCAAATGGTAAAGTACTCCTAAACTAGATAGATCGAAGAATATTTGCCCCCATTTTGGTTATTATGGAAAACTCAATGGAGACTGTGATTGACACAGGGCATTCCTCAATTGTTTGAAGAATATGAATTGAAATATGGGCTGGGTCTAGATAATCCTCCCACCACAGCAATGGTTCGCAAGGAAGTCCAGCACGAACTTTTATATCAACTCAGTCCTCTTGAGGTAAAGTATTAAACCATATTTTAAAAATGAGAGTAATTTTTAAGTTTCCATATCTAATGCCATTTTTCGTGTTATAACAAACGTGGGGCAGGATGTGGGTCTGGCGTCCATGTTAGTCAGACCGGCACCGTGTTTAGCCTTCGCAACAGCGCGATTTGATGGGCCTGCAGAAGGAGTGGAAAGAGTTCCTCGAGTATACATAAAGACATTGCAGGACCGAGTTCTGAAAACAGAGCAGCAGGAAGAAATGATTAAGCGGTGGCCTCCGAAAAGCGTGCAGTGTTTGGATACGGATCACAGTCCTTTCTTTTCTGCAGCCCATGCACTATATCGAATGTTACTCAACGCCGCCTCCAACCGTTCCTAAACCAATTTATTACCTCGAACCTGTTTCACACCTCTTGTTTAGCTACCTCCCCAACTGACGTGCAACTGACCCGCTAGATATATTAGCAGACTACAATCTTACAATCAAATAAATTTTCATATGAGTATCTAGAAACTCGAAATTTACGAGTATCTAGAAGCTCGTCGAAATTCCGGATTGAGTAAAATTTTGATAGGTAATAAGGGTGTTTTTTTAAGCACAAGCACCAAATTTTGATCGGATTCAAACATTCTAGTTTTATATTTTGTTTTTTAAGTCACCAAATTTTCTTTTTTAAAGCTTGCAAGACTTGGAAAATTATCAAAATAAATTATTTTCCCATTAATATTAAAATTACTTAATTTAATTAACATCTTTGAATATTTTGATCAATAAAAACTCTTCAACCTAACAAAGAAAACTTCATTTAATTATAAATTCAAAAAAATCTAAAAAGACAAACCAAAACAAACTATCCATACTTACAGTGTAGTGTCTAACTAACTGCACTATGCAAGTAAGATTTATTGTTTCCTATCACCATGGTGGTAATAATATGATATGGAATGAACTTAGCCTCTAGAATAATGTAATGATAATTAAATTTATTCCATATTAAAATATTTGCTTTATTAATATTTATTTATCATGCAAGATGATATTTAATAAATTTACCATACAAACTAATATAATCATAAAAAAATTTAATGTAGCTTAAAATGTTTGTTTTATTTATATCTATGTATCATGGAAGATTTCTCTCTTGAGCACATATCTTTTTTTGAAAATAAAGTTTAAACCTTGATAGTAAAAATTATTCAATGCTTTGGCTTCTTTTACCTTTATGAAAATAAAGTTGAAACTTTAAAATAAAAGTTATTTAATGTTTTTAAGTATGTGTCATTTATTCTTCAATATGTTTAAAACATTGCTGGTAAGGCTTAATACATTTAAAAAGAATGTAGGTATATGATGAAGTTAGATTTATCTTCATCCTTATCATATGGATAGCTCATTTTCAATGAATAATGGGGGTTGACATGGCATCCTTTGGAATTATTGTGTTTAAAACAAGAAGGTCAATTTCTCAATTGCATAACTTATGCATACAAACTATGAATGAGAAAAATCTTGCACCATCAAAAAGGTATCAATGTTTAAAATAGAAAAATAAGAAGCTACATAGGTGAAAAATTCTCCCCCTTGCAAAACACACACACACACACACACACACACACACCATTTGATGCCTCAAACTCTCTTTGAAGTTTTCAAACCCTAGTTCATCAAATTGAGTTCTGCTGGTAAAAATGGTTTTGTGAGCTTATTCCTCAACTTTTTCTACTCTAAAAGGATCAAGATGGATGGAAAAATGTAATGATCAAACCTGGATCATTTCCTTAGATTCCATATTTATTAATTTTATTTTATTTTGCTTATGCATGTAATTAATAAAATATTGAAAAGAAAGAACAATAGAATAGAATCACTCACCAACCATAATTAACATAAGATGTGCTCTAAGAAACACTCGCAAGAGAAAAGCAAATTGGAAGGAGAGGCTATTATGCACTCCCTTTTTCTAGGATGGAAATAATGCAAGTACAAAAGGAAAAGGCACTATCTATGGAGTTATCTAAGATATATATCTTGACAGGGTACAATAGACACTAAACTCCCTCTATTATTCTCTCACTCCCACTCCCAAGTTGTTATTATCTTTTGTTGAAAAATATAAATCGAAATGAATGAAACTCATTTTCTTCCTAGTGGCCCAATTATAAGAAGCGCAATAGCGAACTAGGGTTCCAGTTTGACTCTCTCAACCCTCAACCATATTATAAATTTTACCATTCTAGAGTCTTCTTCATCGGTCCCACATGGCTATCCCATTTTTCATGTCTAATGGAGTCCTACATGTCATGGTGGTTAATAATAATAAGTGAACTTGTGAGAGGCATAACTTTTGCATACGATGATCCAGTCTTATGCAGGATAGCAGTAAAATACAAAAATACACATAAACAAAAAGATGCAGCAGAAATAAAACTTCATTTCATTAATATATCATAACTGAAATATTCTTACAGACAATGGAAATAAACTAGCTAGGGCGCTAGTAGCTTATCTATGAGGTTCGAAGGCCTATTTATTATTGAGAAACAATGGAAAACCATAAACATTCAACTATGGGCCCCAAACTATGGGCCCCGTCAGGGTAAATTGGTACATCAACTTCCCGGTGTTGTAACTTTGGCATACTATCTCCATTTGACCCACATGATACATTGATAGAAAAATCCATCTGAGGACTACAACTCATGACATCGAATATTGAGTCTTCGACTCATATTTTATTGGAAGTGGTTTCCCCAAAACATGTCGTTTAGGGCCTCAAAACGGCTCCGGAAGTTTAGGACTTGAAAAATTGCCAAAAATAGTAAATTGTGCTATAATTAAGGAAATTGAAAAGCAAAAAGAAACAATGGTGAGGTTCCAAGTGGAATAGGTGGGTGGCCACCAATATCCACCTGGATCATTCCTCCCCCCTTAGGAAGCAATGGTACCCATTGCGTTGATTTCCTCCATGAGATGAGGAAACTTCTAGTGAACTTGGTCCCTCATGAGCCACTTTCCTTGGTGAAGGAATTGGCTTGATTTGACAACTCGATATATTTGGATCCTCTGCTGGTGGGTGTTATTGATATGTGTGTTCATAATCCGATTAGTTGTGGCTTGTTTCATGCAGTTTGGGTTTAACTCTGTTTGTGTGAGTTGTTCTTCCATGTCAGATGTGACTATTAAAGGTGGAATGTAGGGTCGAAGGTGGTACATATTGAACACTGGGTGCAGACCAAGGAATGGTGTAATACTGAGCTCGAAAGCATTTTCCCCTACAACCTTAGTGATGGTGTATGACCCATATCGGAGCGGGCGAAGCTTGTAGTGGGGTCTAGCGAGGCGCTCCTTATGCAAATGTAGCCACACTTTGTCGCCCACCTTGAACTTGTGTGGCACTTGATGTTGATCATGCCACTACTTGTACTTAGAATTGGCTTTTTTCAATATGTCATGAACCTGTTGGAAGATGTGTTGAATGCGCTCAATGAAGTTGTTCGCCTTGTCAGATTCGGACTGGACATGAGCCGAATCAGCCTGAGTAGCTACAAATGTCATGGCTACTTCAATGGGACATAGTGGCTGGAATCCTAAGCCCACCTGAAAGGGGTTGTGGCCAGTTGAGCTATGGAGGGTCCGGTGATAGCTGTGTTGTACATAGGGGAGGCTCTCATCCCATGTGCATGGATGCTTTGAGTTGTACATGCAAAAAATGTGTATGATCATCCTGTTGACGAGCTTTCTCTGGCCATCCATTTGGGGATGGAAATTTGTGAACTTGGTGAGCTTGGTGTCCAAAATTGACCAGAGACTAGACAAAAATTTACTAAGGGACCTTTTGTCTCGATATGAGACGATAGCTTGTGGGATCCCAAAGTGTACCCACACTCATTCAAAGAAGAGTTTAATAGTGGGTTCTGTTGTGATATTCTTCTTATAGGCTGCCATAATGGCCATCTTCAAGAATCTGTCAACGACCACGAAAAAAAAGTCATTTCCATGCTTAGAAGAAGGAAGGCCCAACATGTAATCCATGGAGATGGATTCCCAAGGTCGATAAGTGATAGGAAACGAAGTATAGAGACCTTGCTTCTTGATGGTCAGTTTGGAAATGGCACTGACAGTGCAGGATCTGATGTAATTTCCGACATCATCTTGAAGGTTTGGCCAATAGAAATACTTATGCAACACTACCACTGTTTTCTCAACCTTGAAATGCCCAGCGACGTGACTGTAGTGCACTTCCCAAATAATCTTGGCACACTCACTTGAAGGAACAGAAAGGTGTCCTAGGTGACATAGCAGTGCATCCTGGAGGTGAAAATTTGCAACTTGGTTACCCTCCAAGAGCGTCTTGTATGTGTGGCCAAATTCTGTATTACTGTTGTAGAGAAGCGGCCAATCAGAAGTCTCATGCCCACAAGAGTTGAGCATGGTGGTTAGCGCCACGATAAGTGGTTAGTTGAGACAGTCTGCAAAATTATTGGTGCTACCCTTCTTGTACTTGATGTTCAAATGAAAATGTTGCAGATATGTGGACCACTTTTGATGGCGATCGTTCTGAAACTTCCTTTGTGTCTGTATGAACTACAGGGGTCAGTGGTCTACGTGGATGACTATTTCGTTCCCCAAAATGTAATGCTTTCATTTTCGGAAATCCCGCACAATGGAATACATCTCTTTGTCATAAGTGGGATACTTCTGGACTGTGTCAGACAATTTCTCACTGTGACATGCCACTGGATGCCCCTGTTGAGTAAGAACTACCCCAATAGCATTGTTAGAGGCATCTGTCTCGATCTCAAAAGGTTGTTGAAAATCTAGTAATGTGAGCACTAAGGCAGAGCAGAGGTGATGGTTCAACTCTACGGACGCCTTCTGTTGAGACTCAGACCAAAATAGTTTTTCATTCGCTTCTCCCCTCGTGACTTGACTCAAGGGCCAAGTGATATGAGAGAATCCCAACATGACCCTGCGGTAGATATTAGCAAGACCCAAAAAGCTACAAAGCTCTATTAGATTGGTTGAGGATGGAAAATCCTAAATGACTTGGATCTTGGTTGGATCCACATGCACCCCCCACTCATCAATAATGTATCCCACATACTGAACCTAGGTCATGCCAAAAGTGCACTTCTCCACATTGGCTCATAACTTATTGTTGCCGCAGTGTTTGGAGGACCTGTTAGATGTGGTGGAGGTGCTCTTCCCAAGTCTAGAAGTTGATTAGGATGTCATCCAATATCCTAATACAAATGAGTTGGTGAATGAGCCCAAAATGTCATCCATCAACCTCATGAAGGTTGCAGGAGAATTTGTCAACCCGAAATGCATGAATATCCATTTTAACAGGCCCTCCTTGGCTTCAAAGGCAACCTTCCACACATCATAGGGTTCGAATGGTACCTGGTGATACCCGGACTTCAATTCAATCATGCTGAAATATTTTTCCCCCTTGAGTTGGTCCAGAAGGTCATCAATTCGTGGGATCAGGTACCTATTTCGGACAATGATCTTTTTCAGCGATTGATAGTCAATACAATGTCTCCAAGTCCCATCCTTCTTCTGCACCAACATGATCGAGCTCCCACTGGGCGATGAACTCGATCGGATGTGACCTTTCTACAAAAACTCTTGAATCTCCCTCTTGGTTTCATCGTTCTATAGAACAGAACGCCGATAGATTGGTTCATTGGGTAGCGGTGCACCTGGGGTTAGATCTATGGGGTGCTTAACCTGACAGTGTAGAGGCACCCCTGCGAGTGAGGTGAAGATGTCCACGTACTCATCCATGACCTTGTCCATTTTTTGTTGTCCTATGGAGGAGCCCTATCTAGAGATCATGGCCACACTATTCTTCTTGCCCAAAGAGTGGATCATCAGGAAAAAAAAATCGGCTTTGGAAATGAGCTTACTGCATTGTTTTGTAGTAACCAAAGAGATGACGTAAAGTGGTGCTACCTTTGGTATCCTGTACAACTTATTTCCCAAAGTAGCAATAATAGCACGAGGTCAGGACTCATATACAACATTGTGTTTCCACAAGTATGTTTGGCCTAATAATACATCAAAAACATCAAGAGGGGCAATGTCACATAATACCTCATTCGTGAAGGGCTTGATGCTGTAGGGAAGGCGACATTGCTGGCTGACGTGGAGATCTCATCCTTGGTGAAGCCACTTGATTGTGTACAGTTGTGGGTGTGCTATGGCCGGCAAGCCCAGTCGCTTCACGACCTCTATTGAAATAAGTCTCTTTTGGCTCCCATTGCTGAAAATGAAATGTAGCAAGGAACCCTTTACCCACATCTAGGAATGGAAGAGGCACTCCTCCTCCTCTAAATCTTCCAGTTCCTTCGTCTGGATCTTCGTGGTGGAAAAAATGGTGTTGGGATCCACATCGATAATTTTCTTCTCTTTGTCACTCCCCTTATCGGGTTCTGATATAGAGTCAGAGCATGCATCCGATTCAGAAGCCTTCAGCTCGGCCCCTAGTGACTGCTTGGCCCAACAGTCACTTGTGTTGTGAGTGGATATCTTATGAAACTCACACCACTTTCCCATGTCCTTCGTTGGCTTCACAATGTTTTTCTTTGCTTGCAGATTTGGTGGGTTATCTTGGGCCACCCCGCCTTTGCTTTTTTCTTTGTTCTGCGGTTTGGGGGCACCTTTCCCCTACTTTTGATTCACAGATCCAAAGTCTCACTTCTTCAGTTTGAACTTCTGCTCAATCTTGTCAATATATTGGTATGTTGCACCAAGCGAGGAGATTTCGAGGAACTCCATTTCCTCCTAAATGTATCTAAGCAGGTAGTTGCGATACTTCAACACCAAATGTTTCTCCAAATCTTCGATACCTAATTTTGTGCGCAGGATATGGAACATATTCATTAGCTCATGCACATATTGATCCCTTTGTTACCGCATCGTAGTCCATTGTATGCACTTGTCCTCATAACTCCCCGCAGGATAATATTATTCCTTGTTAGCGTCTCATAAATAATTCCAAGTGGGTGCGGACGAAAATAGAGAGAGTTCCTTCTCGTCCTTTTTCTCACTGTGGTTTCCCACCAGTCCTTGACATGGGGGTTAGCTTTGAGGAGTGCAAGGGTAATCTTTTCCTGGTTGGAAAAGTCATGAACCAAGAAATACCCTTCCAATGGATTCAACCATCTATCTAATACATCTGGATATATTTGGCCCTCAAATATGGGAAATTGTCAAAGTTTACTTATACCTTAAAAGGATTTGTGCCTCTAGAGTGGCTTTTGGATGCAGATGTGCCACCGGTGGGAAGTCATTGACGAATCTGGGAAAAGTTATCCATCATCGCGCTCCTTTGTTTCTCAAGGGCCTCCTCAACCAATATTTTCATAGGATCTCTTGCTCCCTTGTATTCCTTTTTGTCCCCCATGGGCAACCATCGGGGTTTGCAAGGCTGATATTGCAAAGGTTCACCCAGATCAAGCCCTAAATCCTTATACCCAGACCTTGTTGGGGACATGCAAAGAAGGATCGAGAAAGAGTAGGGCCCTCTGATACCATTGATCCGAACTTATGAAGGAACACAATAAAATAAAGAAATACACACAAAAACAGATATGCAACAGAAACAAAACTTCATTTCATTAATATCTCATAACTAAAATATGCTAACAGATAGAATGGAAATAAACTAGCTAAGGTGTTGGTAGCTTATCTCTGAGAAGAGATGTGGAGGCTATATGCCTCTGAACTGTATTACAATGAGGCTTGAAGTCCTATTTATTATTGAAAAACATTAGAAAACCCTAAACATCCAAAAATCTAACCCTAGGAGATGAAACACCAAACTATGGATCCCGTCAGGGTAAATTGGTACATCAATTTACCGAGGTCGTAACTTTGGCATACTATCTCCATTTGATGCACATGATAAATCGTTAGAAAGATCTATTTGAGGAATAAAATTGCTAGCAATAAATATCCAGTCTATGACTCATATTCATTGAGAGGTGGTTTCCCAAAAAAATGTCGTTTAAGGCCTCAAAATGACTCCTGAAGTTCAGGACCCAAAAAACTGCCAAAAATAGTAAATTGTGCTACAATTAAGGAAACTGAAAAACTGAAAGAAACAATGGTGGGGTTCCAAGTGGAATAGGCGGGTGGCCACCAATATCCACATGGATCATACGAACTCCAATTGACATGATTCTTACAATATTGGAAAGGTATCTCGCTGTAGAATAAAGGCTTAGTTCTAGTTTTATTTTTGTTGCAAATTCATATCTTTGCAAGGATCATTGTAAATCCCTTTGTTATTCTACTTCTATGTGTGTATTTTTTAATGATTCATATTCTCAAACTATGAAAGGAATCTTTATGTCAATGTGAGGTTATCTTGAAATTTGAAAGTCACTATATCACATGTTACTTAACGTTGCTTCCAACCATTCCTGAACTAATTACGTTGATTTTTTTCCTACACCCATTTTTTACCTACCTTCTTAGTTGATGTGCAATTGACCTGCTAGATATATGGACAAAGTTCAATCTTACAATCAAATAAATTTTGGAAAAGAAATTTTATATGAGTATCTAGAAACTTGAACTTTTGGTTGAGTAAAATTTTGATATGTAATCAGGTGTTTTTTAAACTTAGTCTAAATGGGTTATGATTTTGTTCCAATTTTTTAGTATAATTTGGATCAAATTTGGTGGAAATTTTTGGAAATATAGGTTACAGTTATGAACTTTCAGAATTTTAAGTGTTCTAAAATTTTTTGGGGTGTCGAATCCATTTCCACCTTTAAAAAATAATTCAAACATTAATTTCATATAATTTTAAGAAAAACAAACCAAAACAAACTATATGTGCTGTCTAACTTTAACTATGTCAGTAAGATGTATTGTTTCTTATCAACATGGTGATGATATTCTTATCAACATGGTGATGATAATAATATGACATGAAACGAACTTAGCTTATAGAATAATGTAATGTTAGTTAAATTTACTCCCTGTTAAAATATTTGTTTTATTAATATCTATATATCATCTTGCATGATATGAAATAAATTTATTTACTTCATGTTAAAAAATTAGTTTTATTAATATCTACCTATCATGCAAGATGATATTATGAATTAAATTTATTTAGTCCATGTTAAAAAGATTTGTTTTATTAATATTTACTTATTAGGCAAGATGATATGGAATAAATTTAACCAAAATAATGTAATGATAATTAAATTTACTACAGGTTAAAATATTTGTTTTATTAATATATACATATCATGCAAGATTTTACTCTTGATCATATACCTTTTTTGAAAATCAAGTTCAATCCTTGATAGTAAAAACTATTCAATGCTTTGGCTTGTGTTACCTTTATGAAAATAATGTTCAAACCTTAAAATTAAAATTATTCAATGTTTTGACGCATGTTTCCTTTGTTCTATATGAATGGTTCAATATGTTTAGAAGAGTGTTCTTTAAGGTTTAATACATCTAAAAATGTGATATAAAGGATTTTTTTGGTAAGGTGGATTAGAACCTTAAATACATCTAAAAATGTGATATAAAGGATTTCTTTGGTAGGGTGGATTAGATTGTAGGTATATGTATATGATGAAGCTAGATTTATCTTTTAATAATAATTTTTATATTATAAAGTTATAATTTAATACTGTAAATCGAAATTATAAAGAAAGCTAAGTATCGTAAGCTTCTTGTTTTCATTGGGTTTAAATGAGATGCATCAATTAATTAATATATACTTTATTTATTACTTTTTGTGTCGTTACTCTTTGTTTCTCAAGGGATTATAGTATTTGTGTGGTAGTCAAAGTTTTTTTATTTTTGATTATTTTGGGGAGTTTTTTTTATTTTAATTAAAGTTTTGAGAAAATGTTGAATATTTTTTTTTTTTTAAATTCAAAAATAATTTTCTAATTTCTAGAAATCTTATTTCTAATTTTCTATTTGGTTGAGCTAGCCTTGATGTGATATATTTTATAAGTGAACAATGATTTTTTTGTTATTTGTTAGTGTCTTACAAATCATTTTAAAATTAAAAAAAAGTTGATTTTGTAAGTGGTTGTTCCATTAGTGAGTGCTCTAACACTAACATTGACACAATGCTCTGAGTAGATCCTTTACGAAAGTGAGAAGGGGGGGACTGAGGTGAAAGGGAAGGGTGTTTCTTCAGCGAGTGCTCTAACACTAACATGATACTAACACAGGGAATGTTAGTGTGTTTACATCTTATTTCATTTTAAAATCTATTTTTTTAAACTTTTAAACATTCAATTGTGCAGGAGAATATATTCATGCAGTCGTGATTATGTACGAAATGAAAGATTTGTGAAAGAGGGGGTATGTGTGGGAGAATGAGAGTGCAAAGGGAACTTTCTTTCAGAGACATGAAAATATTTTAACTTTAAGAAAAAACTTAGTATCCAAATTAAATGAAGTGTCTTTTTAATGTGTGAGAAAGAAATTTTGTGCAGGTGAACAAGTGTGTGGTGCAAGGAATAGAAACTTTCATTTGCAATGTTTTTTATCTCTACATACATTTCCCCTTTGCACATTTCTTCCACATACTTCTCAATACTACTTATTAACCAATTAATTAGTGGTTTGCCTGATCAAAGTTTGGGGCATGAAATTTTTTGGTTTGTGTGTATATCGGGTGCGAAATAAGGGTGGGTGATTAAAACTCTCCATTATTATGTCGACATGGGCTTGTTTTATTTGATATAGGGATAAAAAGGTACACTGACACTAACACAGAGGCTACTAGTGCATTTACCTTTTATTTCATTTTAAACTTTTATAGATTTAGTTGTGTGGGAGAATAAGTGGATGGAGTCATGAATTTGTGTGAAATAAAGGATGTGAAACAAAGGGGTTATGTGAAGGAGAACAAGGGTGTAGAGGGAAATTTCTTCTGTAGACATGAAATTATTTTGAATTTAAGTAGAAACTTGGAATCCAATTAATCAGGAGATCCAGTCTCTTGTAGAAAAATGCTCAAAAATGAAGTTGCTCAGAAGTGGTCCAAACTAGAACGAATGGAAAGAGCTCAGAAAAACAATCCTGTAGACGCGAGCGGCACTGAAAACGGACACCGTATGAGAAAGTTATTCAAATTTGAATTTTCTCAATTTCAGTAAAAAAATGGCCAAATGGACTTTACAAAATATTTTATTTAAAAAAGAATATTCCACAAAATATTCTAGGAATATTCCACAAAATATTCTGTGGAATATTTCGCAGGCGGCCAATCACAGGGCGCCACGTGGCCAGCCCGGAGGTCGCCACGTGGCCCCAATTTGGAATGAAAATTTTCGTTTCAAAATTTTATTGTACGCGGTGAGATTCGAACCCGGGTGGGCGCAGTCAAAGCCGGGCGGCCCAACCGTCGAGCCAAGCATGTTTTTATTAAAACATGTGCATGAAATGTTATTTAAAGTTGAATGTGTATGGGCGGCGCGTTATGGTTGGGGACGTGGTCACATTAGAAGGCGCTGGGTGCGGAAAAACTCCAGTTCTTAAATAGACTTCCGAACGGTGCGGTCACGTGCGCTTATCCATTAGCCTCGGAGACTTGGCGGAATTTTGGTAGAATTCACCTATTCAGGCGCCGACTCCATATTTGTCGGCCTATCTGGAGTTTCTCCACTTTTGGTGGAGCTTTCCTAGCCCTAACTGGGAAAAAGTTATTTCAGTCATAACTTTGGCTAGGGAAGTCCAATTGAAGCGAAATTGTTTTTGATTTTGGGGTATTGAAGCATTCTGGAGTTGTTGGGATAGATTGCAGAGCCATCAGGGCACTATGTCAGTGATTTTATCAGCGAATTTTCTTGTGGAGCCACTAGGGCTTGGTGAAAGATCAGCTGTATTGGACTATACTCATCCATTTGAGGTGAATGAATAGTCGATTTTTACTATTTTCAGTCCTCTGTTTCTGAATTTGCAGCTATTTTAGCCTTTTGAGGCTTTCTTCACAGTGTAATACTTATTTTGAGCATTAATGAAAGAGGGAAAAGCCTATTTGGAGGCTTTTGGACCCAGTAGAGGTAGCCCAAGAGAGGGGTGAACTACTTAAAAAAATGCTTACTGTTATGCTATGCATTTTTGCTGCTATATTCCAGATTTTACTACATTAAAAAGTAACTTTTAATAAGTCCACTTTTCACGATGAAACTTATACAGTGATCAAAACTCATTTGTTTCACTTCAAACCACATTACTTCCATTGCAGAATACTTGAACTTGCTTATTCACACATAAAATTTGGTTAATGAATACTTTTAAAACATAAAAAAAATACTTTCATTGCAAGATCGATTTAGTGTTTACCTTATATTTCTTTAGGCAGAGCCAGTAAGAGGGCTAGAAGCTTCTGATTTCATCCTTTCTAGTAAAGGTGAAATAACCAGTAAAAGCCCCTACTATCTATCTATGTATAAGAAAAATTTTGATAGGTAATAAGATTGGTTTTTTTTTAAGCACCAAATTTTGATTGGATTCAAACACTCTAGTTTTATATTTTGTTTCTTAAGTCACCAAATTATCATTTTGTAAAGCTGGGAAAGACTTTGAAAATTATCAAAATA
The DNA here is from genome assembly GCA_034641835.2 of Pinus albicaulis. Classification (NCBI taxonomy): domain Eukaryota; kingdom Viridiplantae; phylum Streptophyta; class Pinopsida; order Pinales; family Pinaceae; genus Pinus; species Pinus albicaulis. The sequence continues at coordinate 76,792,162 of CM076574.1, read as the reverse complement.
AATTATTTTTCCATTAATACTAAATTACTTAATTTAATTAACATCTTTGTATATTTTGATCAATAAAAACTCTCTTCAACCTAACAAAGAAAACTTCATTTAATTATAAACTCAAAAAAAACTTAAAAAACAAACCAAAACAAACTACCCAAACTTACAGTGTAGTGTCTAACTGCACTATGCAAGTAAGATTTATTGTTTCTTATCACTATGGTGGTAATAATTAATTTTATTTATTTTGCTTATGCATGTAATTAATAAAATAATCAAAAGAAAGAACAATAAAATAGAATCACTCACCAACCATAATTAACAAAAGATGTGCTCTAAGAAACACTCGCAAGAGAAAAGCAAACTAGAAGGAGAGGCTATTATGCACTCTCTTTTTCTAGGATGGAAATGATGCAAGTACAAAAGGAAAAGGCACTATCTATGGAGTTATCTAAGATATATGTCTCGATAGGGCACTATATATGCCCTTTATTATTCTCTCTCACTCCCACTCCCAAGGTGTTATTATCTTTTGTTGAAAAATATAAATCGAAATGAATGAAACTCATTTTCTTCCTAGTGACCCAATTATAAGAAGCGCAATAGCGAACTAGGGTTCAAGTTTGACTCTCTCAACCCTCAACTAGATTACAAATTTTACCATTCTAGAGTCTTCTTCATCGGTCCCACATGGCTATCCCATTTTTCATGGCTAATGGAGTCCTACATGTCATGGTGGTTAATAATAATAAGTGAACTTGTGAGAGGAATAACTTTTGCATATGATGATCTAGACTTATGCAGGATAGTAATAAAATACAAAAATACACATAAACGGAGAGATGCGACAAAAATTAAACTTCATGTCATTAATAAATCATAACTAAAATATGCTTACAGACAATAGAAATAAACTAGCTAGGTTGCTAGTAGCTTCTCTCTGAGAAGAGATGTGGCAGCTACAGGCCTATGAACTGTGTTACAATGAGGCTCGAAGGTCTATTTATTATTGAGAAACAATGGAAAACCATAAAAATTCAAAAAACTAAGCTTATGAGAGGAAACACAAAACTATGGGCCCCGTCGGGGTAAATTGGTACATCAATTTCCCGGGGTCGTAACTTTGGCATACTATCTCCATTTGACGCATATGATACATTGATAGAAAGATCCATTTGAGGACTACAACTGATGGCCTGAATATCGAGTCTCCCACTCATATTCTCTTGGAATTGGTTTCCCCAAAAAACGTCGTTTAGGGCCTCAAAACGGCTCTAGAAGTTTAGGACCCAAAAAATTGCCAAAAATAGTAAATTGCGCTCCAATTAAGGAAACTAAAAAACTGAACGAAACAATGGTGGGGTCCAAGTGGAATAGGTGGGTGGCCACCAATAGCCTTCGCAACAAAGCGATTTGATGGGCCTGCAGAAGTAGTGGAAAGAGTTCTTCGAGTATACATAAAGACACTGCAAGACCGAGTTCTTAAAGCAGAGCAACAGGAAGAAATGATTAAGCAGAGGCCTCCGAAAAGCATGTAGTGTTTGGATACGGATCACAGTCCTTTCTTTTCTATAGCCCATTCACTGTATCGCATGTTACTCAACATCGCCTCCAACCATTCTTGAACCAATAACATCGAAGATGCTCCCACACACATTGTTTATCTACCTCCTCAACTGACGTGCAATTGATCGGCTATAAATTTTATATGAGTATCTAGAAACTCGAAATTTATACGAGTATCTAGAAACTCGAACTTTTGATTGATTAAAATTTTGATAGGTAATAATATTTTTTTTAGCACAGTTTACTGTTCATGATTTTGTTGGGAAAAATTGTTCTTTGAGCACAATTTTGATGAAGTTTTGTGAAAATTTTTAAAAATTTGTTAAAGTGGTTAATTTTATAATTTTAGGTGTTTTAAAGGTTTTTTTTTATGGTGTTAAATTTATTTTTACTTTAAAAAAGGTTCAAACACTCTAATTTTATATTTTGTTTTTTAAGTCATTAAATTCTTTTCTTTTAAGTTTGGTAAAACTTTAAAAAATTAGTTAAATTAATTTTAGAAAATTATCAAAATAATTTATTTTTATATTAACACTAAAATTACTTATTTTAATCGACATCTTTGTATATTTTGATTAATAAAAACTCTTGAACCTAACCAAAAAAAACTTCATTTAATTATAAATTCAAAAAAAACTTAAAAAACAAACCAAAACAAACCATCCATACTTACATTGTAGTGTCTAACTTGCACTATACCAGTAAGATTTATTGTTTCTTATCAAAATGGCGATAATAATATGATATGGAATGAATTTAGCCTATAAAATAATGTAATGATAATTAAATTTACTCCATGTCAAAATATTTGTTTGATTAATATCTATCGATCCTGCAAGATGATATGGAATAAATTTAGCATATAAAATAATGTAATCATAACTAAATTTAATGTAGGTTAAAATGTTTGTTTTATTTATATCTATATATCATGGAATATTTCTCTTGAGCACATATCTTTTTTTGAAAATAAAGTTCAAACCTTGATAGTAAAAATTATTCAATGCTCTGGCTTCTTTTACCTTTATGAAAATAAAGTTGAAACTTTAAAATAATAGTTATTTAATGTTTTTAAGTATGTGTCATTTATTCTTCAATATTTTAGAATATTGTTCATAAGGCTTAATACATCACTTTAATACATTTAAAAAGGATTACTTTTTAAGGTCAATTAGAATGTAGGTATATCATGAAGTTAGATTTATCTTCATCCTTATCATATGGATAGCTCATTTTCAATGAATAATGGGGGTTGACGTGGCATCATCTGGAATTGTGGTGTTTAAAACAAGAAGGTAAATTTCTTAATTGCATAACTTATGCATGCAAACTGTGAATGAGAAAAATCTTGCACCATAAAAAAGGCATCAATTTTTAGAATAGAAAAATAAGAAGCTACATAGGTGAACAATTCACCCTCGAAAAAAAACACACATTAAGAGAGGAAACACCAAACTATGGGCCCTGTCGAGGTAAATTGGTATATCAATTTCCTGGGGTTGTAACTTTGGCATACTATCTCCATTTGACACACATGATACATTGAGAGAAAGATCTATCTGAGGAATACAACGATTGACAACAAATATTGAGTCTCCGACTCACGTTTCCTTGGAATTGGTTTCCCAAATAAAAGTCGTTTAGGGCCTCGAAACGGCTCCAGAAGTTTAGGACCCGAAAAATTTCCAAAAATAGTAAATTGTGCTACATTTAAAGAAACTGAAAAATTGAAAGAAACAATGGTGGGGGTCCAAGTGAAATAGGTGGGTGGCCACCAATATCCACTTGGATCATTCCTCCCACTTTAGGAAGCAATGGTCCCCATTGCGTTGAGTTCCTCCATGAGATGAGGAAACTTCTAGTGAACTTGGTCCCTCATGAGCCATTTTCCTTGGTGAAGGATTTGGCTTTCTTTGACAACTCGAAATTGTTGGATCCTCTGCTGGTGGGTGTTCTTGATATGTGTGTCCATAAATCGATTAGTTGTGGCTTGTTCCATGCAGTATGGGTTTAACTTTGATGGTGTGAGTTGTTCTGCCATGTCAGATGTGTCTAGTAAAGGTGGAAATATTGAGCTCAAAGGCATTTTCCCCTACAGCCTTAGTGATGGTGTATGACCCATATCGAAGCGGGCGAAGCTTACGGTGGGGTCCAACGAGGTGCGCCTTCTGCAAATGTAGCCACACTTTGTCTCCCACCTAGAAGTTGTGTGGCACTCGATGTTTATCATGCCACTACTTGTACTTAGAATTGGCTTTGTGCAATATGTCATGAACCTGTTGGAGGATGTGTTGAATGCGCTCAGTGAAGTTGTTCGCCTTTTCATCTTCGGACTGGACATGAGCTGAATTGGACATGAGCCAAATGACATGGCTGCTTTAATGGGACATAGTGACTGGAATCCCAAGCCCACCTGAAAGGGGTTGTGACCAGTTGAGTTGTGGAGGGCTCGGTTATAGTTGTGTTGTACATAGGGGAGGCTCTCATCCCATGTGCGTGGATGCTTTGAGTTGTACATTCGTAGAATGTGTATGATCATCTTGTTGATGACCTTTTTTTGGCCATCAGTTTGGGGATGGAAAGTTGTGAATTTGGTGAGCTTGGTGTCCAACATTGACCAGAGGCTGGACCAAAATTTACTAAGGAACATGTTGTCCTGATCTGAAACGACAGACTATGGGATCCCAAGGTGTACCCACACTCGTTCAAAGAAGAGTTTAGAAGTGAGTCCTGCTGTGATATTCTTCTTGTAGGCTGTCATAATGGCCATCTTCAAGAATCTGTCGATGACCACGAAAACACAGTCGTAACCATGCTTAATAGAAGGAAGGCTCAACATGTAATCCATGGAGATGGATTACCAAGGTCAACTAGGGGTAGGAAACAGAGTATAGAGGCCTTGCTTCTTGATGGTTAGTTTCAAAATGGCACAAATAGTGCAGGATTTGATGTAATTCCTGACATCCTGTCGAAGGTTTGGCTAATAGAAATACTTATGCAACACTGCGACTATTTTCTCGACCCCGAAATGCCTAGCAACCCAACTGTAGTGCACTTCCCAAATCATCTTGGCACGCTCGCTTGAAGGAAAATAAAGTTGTCCTAGGTGACATAGCGCTGGAGGGTTGAGCTTAATGTACGCATCACACCTCTTCAGTGAGAAGATCAGAGTTGCAATATACATAGCAGCCACAATGTTGCCCGCGGGCTTCTGCTGTGAACAGGATGTTCAAATGGTAAAGTACTCCTAAACTAGATAGATCAAAGAATATTTGTCCCCATTTTGGTTATTATAGAAAACTCAATGGAGACTGTGATTGACACAGCGCATTCCTCAATTTTTTGAAGAATATGAATTGAAATATGGGCTAGGTCTAGATAATCCTCCCACCACAACAATGGTTCGCAAGGAAGTTCAACACGAACTTTTATATCAACTCAGTCCTCTTGAGGTAAAGTATTAAACCATATTTTAAAAATGAGATTAAATTATAAGTTTCCATATCTAATGTCATTTTTCCTGTTATAACAAACGTGGCACAAGATGTGGGTCTGGCGTCCATGTTAGTCAGACCGGCACCGTGTTTAGCCTTCGCAACAACGCGATTTGATGGGCCTGCAGGAGTGGAAAGAGTTCCTCGAGAATACATAAAGACACTGCAAGACCGAGTTCTGAAAGAAGAGCAGCAGGAAGAAATGATTAAGCGGTGGGCTCCGAAAAGCGTGCAGTGTTTGGATACGGATCATAGTCCTTTCTTTTCTGCAACCCATGCACTATATCGAATGTTACTCAAGGCCGCCTCCAACCATTCCTGAACCAATTAATTACCTCAAACCTGTTCCACACCTATTGTTTAGCTACCTTCCCAACTGACGTGCAACTGACCCGCTAGATATATTAGCAGAGTTCAATGTTACAATCAAATAAAATTTCATATGAGTATCTAGAAACTCGAACTTCGAATTCAGTAAAATTTTGATAGGTAATAAGATTGTTTTTTTTTAAGCACCAAATTTTGATTGGATTCAAACACTCTGGTTTTATATTTTGTTTCTTAAGTCACTAAATTATCATTTTTTAAAGCTTGGCAAGACTTTGAAAATTATCAAAATAAATTATTTTCCCATTAATACTAAATTACTTAATTTAATTAACATCTTTGTATATTTTCATCAATAAAAACTCTTCAACCTAACAAAGAAAACTTCATTTAATTATAAACTCCAAAAAAACTTAAAAAACAAACCAAAACAAACTACCCATACTTACAATGTAAGATTTATTGTTTCTTATCACCATGGTGGTAATAATTAATTTTATTTATTTTGCTTATGCATGTAATTAATAAAATATTCAAAAGAAAGAACAATAAAATAGAATCACTCACCAACCATACTTAACACAAGATGTGCTCTAAGAAACACTCGCAAGGTAAAAGCAAACTAGAAGGAGAGGCTATTATGCACTCTCTTTTTCTAGGATGGAAATGATGCAAGTACAAAAGGAAAAGGCACTATCTATGGAGTTATCTAAGATATATGTCTCGATAGGGCACTATATATGTCCTTTATTATTCTCTCTCACTCCCACTCCCAAGGTGTTATTATCTTTTGTTGAAAAATATAAATCGAAATGAATGAAACTCATTTTCTTCCTAGTGGCCCAATTATAAGAAGCGCAATAGCGAACTAGGGTTCAAGTTTGACTCTCTCAACCCTCAACTAGATTACAAATTTTACCATTCTAGAGTATTCTTCATCGGTCCCACATGGCTATCCCATTTTTCATGGCTAATGGAGTCCTACATGTCATGGTGGTTAATAATAATAAGTGAACTTGTGAGAGGCATAACTTTTGCATACGATGATCCAGACTTATGCAGGATAGCAATAAAATACAAAAATACACATAAACGAAGAGATGCGATAGAAATAAAACTTCATGTCATTAATATATCATAACTAAAATATGCTCACAGACAATAGAAATAAACTAGCTAGGTTGCTAGTAGCTTATCTCTGAGAAGAGATGTGGCGGCTACAGGCCTATGAACTGTGTTACAATGAGGCTCAAAGGTCTATTTATTTTTGAGAAACAATGGAAAACCATAAAAATTCAAAAAGCTAAGCCTATGAGAGGAAACACAAAACTAAGGGTCCCGTCAAGGTAAATTGGTACATCAATTTCCCGAGGTCGTAACTTTGGCGTACTATCTCCATTTGACACAGATGATACATTGATAGAAAGATCCATCTGAGGACTACAACTGATGGCCTAAATATCGAGTTTCCCACTCATATTCTCTTGGAAGTGGTTTCCCCAAAAAACGTCTTTTAGGGCCTCAAAACGGCTCTAGAAGTTTAGGACCCGAAAAATTGCCAAAAATAGTAAATTGCGCTACAATTAAGGAAACTAAAAAACTGAACGAAAAAATGGTGGGGTCCAAGTGGAATAGGTGGGTGGCCACCAATAGCCTTCGCAACAAAGCGATTTGATGGGCCTGCAGAAGCAGTGGAAAGAGTTCTTCGAGTATACATAAAGACACTGCAAGACCGAGTTCTGAAAGCAGAGCAGCAGGAAGAAATGATTAAGCGGTGGCCTTCGAAAAGCATGCAGTGTTTGGATACGGATCACAGCCCTTTCTTTTCTATAGCCCATTCATTGTATCGCGTGTTACTCAACATCGCCTCCAACCATTCTTGAACCAATAACATCGAAGATGTTCCCACACACATTGTTTATCTACCTCCTCAACTGACGTGCAACTGACCAGCTAGAAATTTTATATGAGTATCTAGAAACTTGAAATTTATACGAGTATCTAGAAACTAGAACTTTTGATTGAATAAAATTTTGATAGGTAATAATATTTTTTTTAGCGTAGTTTAATGTTCATGATTTTGTTGGGAAAAATTGTTCTTTGAGCACAATTTTGATGAATTTTTGTGAAATTTTTAAAAATTTGTTAAAGTGGTTAATTTTTATAATTTTAGGTGTTTTAAAGGTTTTTTTATGGTGTTAAATTTATTTTTACTTTAAAAAAGATTCAAAAACTCTAATTATATATATATTTTTTAAGTCATTAATTTTTTTTTTAAAGTTTGGTAAAACTTTAAAAAATTAGTTAAATTAATTCTAAAAAATTATCAAAATAATTTATTTTTCCATTAACACTAAAATTACTTATTTTAATCAACATTTGATTAATAAAAAATCTTCAACTTAACAAAAAAAAAAAAACTTCATTTAATTATAAATTCAAAAAAAACTTTAAAAACAAACCAAAACAAACCATCCATACTTACACTGTAGTGTCTAACTTGCACTATACCAGTAAGAAATTGGTACATCAGTTTCCTGGGGTTGTAACTTTGGCATACTATCTCCATTTGACACACATGATACATTAATAGAAAGATCTATATGAGGAATACAACTATTGACAACGATTATTGAGTCTCCGACTCATGTTTCCTTGGAATTGGTTTCCCCAAAAAACGTCGTTTAGAGCCTCGAAATGGCTCCAGAAGTTTAGGACCCGAAAAATTGCCAAAAATAGTAAATTTTGCTACATTTAAAGAAACTAAGAAACTGAAAGAAACAATGGTGGGGGTCCAAGTGAAATAGGTGGGTGGCCACCAATATCCACTTGGATCATTCCTCCCACCTTAGGAAGCAATGGTCCCCATTGCGTTGAGTTCCTCCATGTGATGAGGAAACTTCTAGTGAACTTGGTCCCTCGCGAGCCCTTTCCCTGGTGAAGGATTTAGCTTGCTTTGACAACTTGATATTGTTGGATCCTCTGCTGGTGGGTGTTCTTGATATGTGTGTCCATAATCCTATTAGTTTTGGCTTGTTCCATGCAGTATGGGTTTAACTCTGTTGGTGTGAGTTGTTCTACCATGTCAGATGTGTCTAGTAAAGGTGGAAAGTAGGGCCGAAGGTGGTCCACATTGAACACTGGGTGTAGACCAAGGAATGGTGTAATACTAAGCTTGAAAGCAGTGTCCCCTACAGCCTTAGTGATGGTGTATGGCCCATATCGGAGTGGGCGAAGCTTACGGTGGGGTCCAGCGAGGTGCTCCTTCTGCAAATGTAGCCACACCTTGTCGCCCACCTAGAAGTTATGTGGCACTCGATGTTTATCATGCCACTACTTGTACTTAGAATTGGCTTTGTGCAATATGTCATGAACCTGTTGGAGGATGTGTTGAATACGCTCAGTGAAGTTGTTCGCCTTTTCATCTTCGAACTGGACATGAGCCTAATCGGACATGAGCCAAATGACATCACTGCTTCAATGGGACATAGTGGCTGGAATCCCAAGCCCACCTGAAAGGGGTTGTGACCAGTTGAGTTGTGGAGGGCCCGGTTATAGTTGTGTTGTACATAGGGGAGGCTCTCATCCCATGTGCGTGGATGCTTTGAGTTGTACATTCGTAGAATGTGTATGATCATCTTGTTGATGACCTTTTTCTGGCCATCAGTTTGGGGATGGAAAGTTGTGAACTTGGTGAGCTTGGTGTCCAACATTGACCAGAGGCTGGACCAAAATTTACTAAGGAACATGTTGTCCCGATCTGAAACGATAGACTATGGGATCCCAAGGTGTACCCACACTCGTTCAAAGAAGAGTTTAGAAGTGAGTTCTGCTGTGATATTATTCTTGTAGGTTGTCATAATGGCCATCTTCAAGAATCTGTCGATAACCACGAAAACACAGTCGTAACCATGCTTAATAGAAGGAAGGCTCGACATGTAATCCATGGAGATGGATTACCAAGGTCAACTAGGGGTAGGAAACAGAGTATAGAGGCCTTGCTTCTTGATGGTTAGTTTCAAAATGGCACAAATAGTGCAGGATTTGATGTAATTCCTGACATCCTGTCGAAGGTTTGGCTAATAGAAATACTTATGAAGCACTGCGACTGTTTTCTCGACCCCGAAATGCCTAGCGACCCAACTGTAGTGCACTTCCCAAATCATCTTGGCATGCTCGCTTGAAGGAAAATAAATTTGTCCTAGGTGATATACGTTGATGGATAGAAAAATATAACGATCCAACCTGGATCATTTCGTTAGATTCCAAATTTATTAATTTTATTTTATTTTTCTTATGCATGTAATTAATAAAATATTGAAAATAAAGAACAATAAAATAGAATCACTCACCAACCATAATTAACACAATATGTGCTCTAAGAAACACTCGCAAGAGAAAAGAAAATTGGAAGGAAAGATTATTATGCACTCTCTTTTTCTAGGATGGAAATAATGCAAGTACAAAAGGAAAAGGCACTATCTATGGAGCTATCTAAGATATATGTCTTGATAGGGTAAAACAGACACTAAACTCCCTTTATTATTCTCTCTCACTCACACTGCCAAGTTGTTATTATCTTTTGTTGAAAAATATAAATCGAAATGAATGAAACTTATTTTCTTCCCAGTGGCCCTATTATAAGAAGCACAATAGCAAACTAGGGTTCAAGTTTGACTCTCTCAACCCTCAACTAGATTACAAATTTTACCATTCTAGAGTCTTCTTCATCGGTCCGACATGGCTATCCCATTCTATACTGAACCTAGGACATGCCAAAAGTGCACTTCTCCAAATTGGCTCACAAATTGTGTTGCCGCAGTGTTTGGAGGACCTGTCAGATGTGGTGGAGGTGCTCTTCCCAAGTCTGGAATATGATCAGGATGTCATCCAAGTACACTACTATAAATGAGTTGGTGAATGAGCCAAAAATTTCATCCATCAACCTCATGAAGGTTGTAGGAACATTCGTCAACTCAAAAGGCATGAGTAGCCATTCGAACATGCCCTCCTTGGCTTTGAAGGTAGTCTTCCACACATCAGAGGGTTCCAATGGTACCTCATGATACCCGGACTTCAAGTCGATCTTGCTGAAATATTTTCCCCCCATTGAGTTGGTCCATAAGGTCATCAATTCGTGGGATCGGGTACCTATTTCAGACAATGATATTTTTTAGCACTTGATAGTCAATACCGTGTCTCCAAGTTCCATCCTTCTCTTTCACCAACATGATCGAGCTCCCACAGGGTGATGAACTCGGCTGGATGTCAAATTTCTACAAAAACTCCTGAATCTCCCTCTTAGTTTCATTGTTCAACATAACAGAGCACTAATAGATTGTTCCATTGGGTAGCGACGCACTTGGGGTCAGATATATGGGGTGCTTGACTTGACAGTGCATAGGCACCCCTGCGGGTGAGGTGAAGATGTCCACATACTCCATGAACTTGTCCATTTTTTGTTGTCCTGTGGAGGAGCCCTATCTGGAGATGGTGGCCATAGTATTATTCTTTCCTGAAGGGTGGATCATTAAGAAAAAAAATCTTGACTTTGGAAATGAGATTACTACATTGTTTTGCAGTAACCAAAGAGATGACAAAAAGTGGTGCTACCTCTGGTATCCTGTACAACTTATTTCCCAAAGTCGCAATAACAGCACGAGGTTGTGACTGATATAAAACATGTCGTTTCCACAAGAATGGTTGGCCTAATAATAAATCAAAAACATCAAGAGGGGAAATGTCACATAATACCTCATTCGTGAAGGGCTTGATGTTGTAGGGAAGGTGAAATTGCTGGTTGACGCAGAGATCCCATCCTTGGAGAAGCCACCTGATTGTGTATAGTTGTGGGTGTGCTGTGGTCAGTAAGCCCAATCACTTCACGAACTCTGTTGAAATGAGGATCTTTTGGCTCCCGTTGTCAAAAATGAAATGCAGTGGGGAACCCTTTACCCACATCCAGGAAAGGAAGAGGCACTCCTCCTCCTCTAGATATTTTGGTTCCTCCTTTTGGATCTTTGTGGTGGCAACGGTGGCGTTGGGATCCACATCGAGTATACATAAAGACAGTGCAAGACATCTGTTGTGAATAGGATGTTCAAATGGTAAAGTACTCCTAAACTAGATAGATCGAAGAATATTTGTCCCCATTTTGGTTATTATGGAAAACTCAATGGAGAATGTGATTGACATAGGGCATTCCTCAATTGTTTGAAGAATATGAATTGAAATATGGGCTAGGTCTAGATAATCCTCCCACCACAGCAATGGTTCGCAAGGAATTCCATCATGAACTTTTATATCAACTCAATCCTCTTGAGGTAAAGTATTAAACCATATTTTAAAAATGAGAGTAAATTATAAGTTTCCATATCTAATGTCATTTTTTGTGTTATAACAAACGTGGCGCAGGATGTGGGTCTAGCTTCCATGTTAGTCAGACTGGCACCGTGTTTAGCCTTCACAACAACATGATTTGATGGGTCTACAGAAGGAGTGGAAAGAGTTCCTCGAGTATACAGAAAGACACTGCAAGACCGAGTTCTGAAAGAAGAGCAACAGGAAGAAATGATTAAGCAGTGACCTCCAAAAAGCGTGCAGTGTTTGGATACAGATCATAGTCCTTTCTTTTTTGCAGCCCATGCATTATATCGAATGTTACTCAACGCCGCCTCCAACCATTCCTAAACCAATTAATTACCTCAAAGTTGTTCCACACCTCTTGTTTAGCTACCTTACCAACTGGCGTGCAACTGAACCGCTAGATATATTAGCAGAGTTCAATGTTACAATCAAATAAAATTTCATGAGTCTTTAGAAACTTGAACTTCGGATTGAGTAAAATTTTGATAGGTAATAAGATTTTTTTTTTTTAGCACCAAATTTTGATTGGATTCAAACAATCTAGTTTTATATTTTGTTTCTTAAGTCACCAAATTATCATTTTTTAAAGCTTGGCAAGACTTTGAAAATTATCAAAATAAATTGTTTTTCCATTAATACTAAATTACTTAATTTAATCAACATCTTTGTATATTTTGATCAATAAAAACTCTTCAACCTAACCAAGAAAACTTCATTTAATTATAAACTCAAAAAAAAATTAAAAAACAAACCGAAACAAACTACCCATACTTACAGTGTAGTGTCTAACTGCACTATGCAAGTAAGATTTATTGTTTCTTATCACCATGGTGGTAATAATTAATTTTATTTATTTTTCTTATGCATGTAATTAATAAAATATTCAAAAGAAAGAACAATAAAATAGAATCACTCACCAGCCATAATTAACACAAGATGTGCTCTAAGAAACACTCGCAAGAGAAAAGCAAACTAGAAAGAGAGGCTATTATGCACTCTCTTTTTCTATGATGGAAATGATGCAAGTACAAAAGGAAAATGAACTATCTATGGAGTTATCTATGATATATGTCTCAATAGGGCACTATATATGTCCTTTATTATTCTTAAAAACTGTCATCTACATAATTTCACCAATTTCACCAAGTATAAATAGAATGGTGACGGAGTTCACCAACTTTGATAAATAGAATGATGACGGAGTTCACCAACTATGAATGGACGATGGAGATTGCATAGGGATATTTCTACAGTTTAACTAATTTCCTGTGCAGGTTGTTCTTAACAAACTACCCATACTTACAATGTAAGATTTATTGTTTCTTATCACCATGGTGGTAATAATTAATTTTATTTATTTTGCTTATGCATGTAATTAATAAAATAATCAAAAGAAAGAACAATAAAATAGAATCACTCACCAACCATAATTAACACAAGATGTGCTCTAAGAAACACTCGCAAGAGAAAAGCAAACTAGAAGGAGAGGCTATTATGCACTCTCTTTTTCTAGGATGGAAATGATGCAAGTACAAAAGGAAAAGGCACTATCTATGGAGTTATCTAAGATATATGTCTCGATAGGGCACTATATATGTCCTTTATTATTCTCTCTCACTCCCACTCCCAAGGTGTTATTATCTTTTGTTGAAAAATATAAATCGAAATGAATGAAACTCATTTTCTTCCTAGTGGCCCAATTATAAGAAGCGCAATAGTGAACTAGGGTTCAAGTTTGACTCTCTCAACCCTCAACTAGATTACAAATTTTACCATTCTAGAGTCTTCTTCATCAGTCCCACATGGCTATCCCATTTTTCATGGCTAATGGAGTCCTACATGTCATGGTGGTTAATAATAATAAGTGAACTTGTGAGAGGCATAACTTTTGCATACGATGATCCAGACTTATGCAGGATAGCAATAAAATACAAAAATACACATAAATGGAGAGATGCGATAGAAATAAAACTTCATGTCATTAATAAATCATAACTAAAATATGCTTACAGACAATAGAAATAAAATAGCTAGGTTGCTAGTAGCTTGTCTCTGAGAAGAGATGTGGCGGCTACAGGCCTATGAACTGTGTTAAAATGAGGCTCGAATGTCTATTTATTATTGAGAAACAATGGAAAACCATAAAAATTCAAAAAACTAAGCCTATGAGAGGAAACACAAAACTATGGGCCCCGTCGGGGTAAATTGGTACATCAATTTCCCGGGGTCGTAACTTTGGCATACTATCTCCACTTGATGCAGATGATACATTGATAGAAAGATCCATCTGAGGACTACAACTAATGGCCTGAATATCGAGTCTCCCACTCATATTCTCTTGGAAGTGGTTTCCCCAAAAAACGTCGTTTAGGGCCTCAAAACGGCTCTCGAAGTTTAGGACCCGAAAAATTGCCAAAAATAGTAAATTGCGCTACAATTAAGGAAACTAAAAAACTGAACGAAACAATGGTGGGGTCCAAGTGGAATAGGTGGGTGGCCACCAATAGCCTTCGCAACAAAGAGATTTGGTGGGCCTGCAGAAGCAGTGGAAAGAGTTCTTCGAGTATACATAAAGACACTGCAGGACCGAGTTCTGAAAGCAGAGCAGCAGGAAGAAATGATTAAGCGGTGGCCTCCGAAAAGCATGCAGTGTTTGGATACGGATCACAGTCCTTTCTTTTCTATAGCCCATTCACTATATCGCATGTTACTCAACATCGCCTCCAACCATTCTTGAACCAATAACATCGAAGATGTTCCCACACACATTGTTTATCTACCTCCTCAACTGACGTGCAACTGACTGGCTAGAAATTTTATATGAGTATCTAGAAACTCGAAATTTATACGAGTATCTAGAAACTCGAACTTTTGATTGAATAAAATTTTGATAGGTAATAATATATTTTTTAGCACAGTTTACTGTTCATGATTTTGTTGGGAAAAATTGTTCTTTGAGCACAATTTTGATGAATTTTTGTGAAAATTTTTAAAAATTTGTTAAAGTGGTTAATTTTTATAATTTTAGGTGTTTTAAAGGTTTTTTTTTATGGTGTTAAATTTATTTTTACTTTAAAAAAGATTCAAACACTCTAATTTTATATTTTGTTTTTTAAGTCATTAATTTTTTTTTTTAAAGTTTGGTAAAACTTTAAAAAATTAGTTAAATTAATTTTAGAAAATTATCAAAATAATTTATTTTTCTATTAACACTAAAATTACTTATTTTAATCGACATCTTTGTATTTTTTGATTAATAAAAACTCTTCAACCTAACCAAAAAAAACTTCATTTAATTATAAATTCAAAAAAAACTTTAAAAACAAACCAAAACAAACCATCCATACTTACACTGTAGTGTCTAACTTGCACTATACCAGTATGATTTATTGTTTCTTATCAAAATGGTGATAATAATATGATATGGAATGAATTTAGCCTATAAAATAATGTAATGATAATTAAATTTACTCCATGTCAAAAGATTTGTTTGATTAATAGCTATCTATCTTGCAAGATGATATGGAATAAATTTAGCATATAAAATAATGTAATCATAACTAAATTTAATGTAGGTTAAAATGTTTGTTTTATTTATATCTATATATCATGGAATATTTCTCTTGAGCACATATCTTTTTTTGAAAATAAAGTTCAAACCTTGATAGTAAAAATTATTCAATGCTCTGGCTTCTTTTACCTTTATGAAAATAAAGTTGAAACTTTAAAATAATAGTTATTTAATGTTTTTAAGTATGTGTCATTTATTCTTCAATATTTTAGAATATTGTTCATAAGGCTTAATACATCAGTTTAATACATTTCAAAATGATTTATTTTTAAGGTTGATTAGAATGTAGGTATATCATGAAGTTAGATTTATCTTCATCCTTATCATATGGATAGCCCATTTTCAATGAACAATGGGGGTTGATGTGGTATCATCTAGAATTGTGGTGTTTAAAACAAGAAGGTAAATTTCTTAATTGCATAACTTATGCATGCAAACTGTGAATGAGAAAAATCTTGCACCATAAAAAAGGCATCAATGTTTAGAATATAAAAATAAGAAGCTACATAGGTGAACAAGTCCCCCCCGAAAAAAATACACATTAAGAGAGGAAACACCAAACTATGGGCCCTCTCGGGGTAAATTGGTACATCAATTTCCTGGGATTGTAACTTTGGCATACTATCTACATTTGACACACATGATACATTGATAGAAAGATCTAGCTGAGGAATACAACTATTGACAACGAATATTGAGTCTCCGACTCATGTTTCCTTGGAATTGGTTTCCCCAAAAAACGTCGTTTAGGGCCTCGAAACAGCTCCGGAAGTTTAGGACCCAAAAAATTTCCAAAAATAGTAAATTGTGCTAAATTTAAAGAAACTGAAAAACTGAAAGAAACAATGGTGGGGGTCCAAGTGAAATAGGTGGGTGGCCACCAATATCCACTTGGATCATTCCTCCCACCTTAGGAAGCAATGGTCCCCATTGCGTTGAGTTCCTCCATGAGATGAGGAAACTTCTAGTGAACTTGGTCCCTCATGAGCCACTTTCCCTGGTGAAGGATTTGCCTTGCTTTGACAACTCGATATTGTTGGATCCTCTGCTGGTGGGTGTTCTTGATATGTGTGTCCATAATCCGATTAGTTGTGGCTTGTTCCATGCAGTATGGGTTTAACTTTGATGGTGTGAGTTGTTCTTCCATGTAGATGTGTCTAGTAAAGGTGGAAAGTAGGGTTGAAGGTGGTCCACATTGAACACTGGGTGCAGACCAAGGAATGGTGTAATATTGAGCTCAAAGGCATTTTCCCCTACAACCTTAGTGATGGTGTATGACCCATATCGGAGCGGGCAAAGCTTACGGTGGGGTCCAACGAGGTGCTCCTTCTGAAAATGTAGCCACACTTTGTCTCCCACCTATAAGTTGTGTGGCACTCGATGTTTATCATAACACTACTTGTACTTAGAATTGGCTTTGTGCAATATGTCATGAACCTGTTGGAGGATGTGTTGAATGCGCTCAGTGAAGTTGTTCACCTTTTCATCTTCGGAATGGACATGAGCCGTATTGGACATGAGCCAAATGACATGGCTGCTTTAATGGGACATAGTGACTGGAATCCCAAGCCCACCTGAAAGGGGTTGTGACCAGTTGAGTTGTGGAGGGCCCGGTTATAGTTGTGTTGTAAATAGGGGAGACTCTCATCCCATGTGTGTGGATGCTTTGAGTTGTACATTCGTAGAATGTGTATGATCATCTTGTTGATGACCTTTTTCTGGCCATCAGTTTGGGGATGGAAAGTTGTGAACTTGGTGAGCTTGGTGTCCAACATTGACCAGAGGCTGGACCAAAATTTACTAAGGAACATGTTGTCCCGATCTGAAACAATAGACTATGGGATCCCAAGGTGTACCCACACTCGTTCTGATGTGATATTCTTCTTGTAGGCTGTCATAATGGACATCTTCAAGAATCTGTTGATGACCACGAAAACACAGTTGTAACCATGCTTAATAGAAGGAAGGTCTGACATGTAATCCATGGAGATGGATTACCAAGGTTAACTAGGGGTAGGAAACAATTTATAGAGGCCTTGCTTCTTGATGGTTAGTTTCAAAATGGCACAGATAGTGCAGGATTTGATGTAATTCCTGACATCCTGTCGAAGGTTTGGCTAATAGAAATACTTATGCAGCACTGCAACTGTTTTCTTTACCCCGAAATGCCTAGCGACCCAACTGTAGTGCACTTCCCAAATCATCTTGGCACGCTCGCTTGAAGGAAAATAAAGTTTTCCTAGGTGACATAGCGCTGGATGGATGAGATTGACATACGCATCACACCTCTTCAGTGACAAGATCAGAGTTGCAATATACATAGCAGCCACAATGTTACCGCGGGCTTCTGCTATGAACAGAATGTTCAAATGGTAAAGTACTCCTAAACTAGATAGATCAAAGAATATTTGTCCCCATTTTGGTTATTATGGAAAACTCAATGGAGACTGTGATTGACATAGGGCATTCCTTAATTGTTTGAAGAATATGAATTGAAATATGGGCTGGGTCTAGATAATTCTCCCACCACAACAATGGTTCGCAAGGAAGTCCAGCACAAACTTTTATATCAACTCAGTCCTCTTGAGGTAAAGTATTAAACCATATTTTAAAAATGAGATTAAATTATAAGTTTCCGTATCTAATGTCATTTTTCCTGTTATAACAAACATGGCACAAGATGTGGGTCTGGCGTCCATGTTAGTCAGACCGGCACCGTGTTTAGCCTTCGCAACAATGCGATTTGATGGGCCTGTAGAAGGAGTGGAAAGAGTTCCTCGAGTATACATAAAGACACTGCAAGACCGAGTTCTGAAAGAAGAGCAACAGGAAGAAATGATTAAGTGGTGGCCTCCGAAAAGCGTGCAATGTTTGGATACGGATCATAGTCCTTTCTTTTCTGCAACCCATGCACTATATCGAATGTTACTCAACGCTGCCTCCAACCATTCCTGAACCAATTAATTACCTCGAACCTGTTCCACACCTCTTGTTTAGCTACCTTCCCAACTGACGTTCAACTGACCCGCTAGATATATTAGGAGAGTTCAATGTTACAATCAAATAAAATTTCATATGAGTATCTAGAAACTCAAACTCCGGATTGAGTAAAATTTTGATAGGTAATAAGATTGTTTTTTTTTAGCACCAAATTTTGATTGGATTCAAACACTCTAGTTTTATATTTTGTTTCTTAAGTCACCAAATTATCATTTTTTAAAGCTCGACAAGACTTAGAAAATTATCAAAATAAATTATTTTTCCATTAATACTAAATTTACTTAATTTAATTAACATCTTTGTATATTTTGATCAATAAAAACTCTTCAACCTAACAAAGAAAACTTCATTTAATTATAAATTCAAAAAAAACTTAAAAAGCAAACCAAAACAAACTACCCATACTTACAGTGTAGTGTCTAACTGCACTATGCAAGTAAGATTTATTGTTTCTTATCACCATGGTGGTAATAATATGATATGGAATGAATTTAGCCTATAGAATAATGTAATGATAGTTAAATTTATTTCATATTAAAAGATTTTTTTATTAATATCTATCTATCATGCAAGATGATATGGTGTTTTAAACAAGAAGGTCAATTTCTTAGTTGCATAACTTATGCATACAAACTATGAATGAGAAAAATATTGCACCATCATAAAGGTATCAGTGTTTATAATAGAAAACTAAGAAGCTATATAGGTGAAAAAGTCCCCCCCACAAAAACACACACACACACACACACACCATTTGATGCCTCAAACTACTCTTTGAAGTTTTCAGACCCTAGTTCATCAAAATGGCTTTTGCAGTAAAAATGGTTTTGTGAGCTTGATGGATGGAAAAATATAATGATCCAACCTCGATCATTTCCTTACATTCCAAATTTATTAATTTTATTTTATTTTTCTTATGCATGTAATTAATAAAATATTGAAAAGAAAGAATAATGAAATAGAATCACTCACCAACCATAATTAACACAAGATGTGCTCTAAGAAACACTCACAAGAGAAAAGCAAACTGGAAGGAGAGGTTATTATGCACTCTCTTTTTCTAGGATGGAAATAATGCAAGTACAAAAGGAAAATGCACTATCTATGGAACTATCTAAGATATATGTCTTGATAGGGTACAACATACACTAAACTCCCTTTATTATTCTCTCTCACTTGCACTCCCAAGTTGTTATTATCTTTTGTTGTAAAATATAAATCAAAATGAATGAAACTTATTTTCTTCCCAGTGGCCCAATTATAAGAAGCACAATAGAAAACTAGGGTTCAAGTTTGACTCTCTCAACCCTCAACTAGATTACAAATTTTTACCATTCTAGAGTCTTCTTCATCGGTCCCACAAGGCTATCCCATTTTTCATGGCTATCCCATTCTATACTGAACCTAGGACATGCCAAAAGTGCACTTCTCCAAATTGGCTCACAAATTGTGTTGCCGCAATGTTTGTAGGACCTGTCAGATGTGGTGGAGGTGCTCTTCCCAAGTTTGGAAGATGATTAGGATGTCATCCAAGTACACTACTATAAATGAGTTGGTGAATGAGCCAAAAATTTCATCCATCAACCTCATTAAGGTTGTACGAACATTCGTCAACTCGAAAGGCATGAGCAGCCATTCGAACAGGCCCTTCTTGGCTTTGAAGGTAGTCTTCCACACATCAGAGGGTTCCAATGGTACCTAGTGATACTTGGACTTCAAGTCAATCTTGCTGAAATATTTTCCCCCCATTGAGTTGGCCCATAAGGTCATCAATTCGTGGGATCGGGTACCTATTTTAGAGAATGATCTTTTTCAGCACTTGATAGTCAATACAGTGTCTCCAAGTTCCATCCTTCTCTTGCACCAACATGATCGAGCTCCCACAGGGCGATGAACTCGGCCGGATGTCAAATTTCTACAAAAACTCCTGAATCTCCCTCCTAGTTTCATTGTTCTACATAACAGAGCACTGATAGATTGGTCCATTGGGTAGCGACGCACCTAGGGTCAGATCTATGGGGTTCTTGACTTGAGAGTGCAGAGGCACCTCTGCGGGTTTGGTGAAGATGTCCACATACTCCATGACCTTGTCCATTTTTTGTTGTCCTGTGGAGGAGCCCTATCTGGAGATGGTGGCCATAGTATTATTCTTTCCTGAAGGGTGGATCATTAAGAAAAAAAATCTTGACTTTGGAAATGAGATTACTGCATTGTTTTGCAGTAACTAAAGAGATGACAGAAAGTGGTGCTACCTCTGGTATCCTGCACAACTTATTTCCCAAAGTAGCAATAACAACACGAGGTTGTGACTCATATACAACATGTCGTTTCCATAAGAATGGTTGGCCTAATAATACATCAAAAACATCAAGAGGGGCAATGTCACATAATACCTCATCCGTGAAGGGATTGATGTTGTAGGGAAGGCGAAATTGTTGGTTGACGCGGAGATCCCATCCTTGGAGAAGCCACCTAATTGTGTATAGTTGTGGGTGTGCTATGGTCAGCAAGCCTAGTTGCTTCACGATCTCTGTTGAAATGAGGATCTTTTGGCTCCCGTTGTCGAAAATAAAATGCAGTTTTGAACCCTTTACCCACATCCAGGAATGGAAGAGGCACTCCTCCTCCTCTAGATATTTTGGTTCCTCCTTTTGGATCTTCATGGTGGAAACGGTGGCGTTGGGATCCGCATCAATAATTTTCTTCCATTTTTTACTCCCCTTATTGAGTTCTAATACAGAGTCGGAGAATGCATCTGATTCGGAAGCCTTCAGCTCGGCCACCAGTGACTGCTTAGCCTGATAGTAACTTGTGTTGTGAGTGGAGATCTTATGATACTAACACCACTTTCCCATGTCTTTCTTCAGCTTCGCAATTCTGTTCTTTTCTTGCAGATTTGGTGGTGTTAGGGTCTCATGATTTAGCAGATCTGTAGACCAAATGCACAGGGTAACATTAGACCAGTCTTTGGAGTCCTAAGACCTAGCCTTCTTGGACTCAGAGAGGGCTCTCTCTATTATGTGTGAAGGATGTAAACTTGTTCGCTTTAGATGGTTGATTTTAGGCTAGTTGTTAAGTGTAAGGTTTGTTTGGTTTTTTGGTTGGGTAAGATGATCGAGTAGGATAGGTGGAATGAGAGGTTATCAAACATTGGGCTATGGATTCTATTAAGTCATTGATATCTCAATAATGAATCAGGGTACATCACAGGGAAAATATAGTGTAGTCAATGGATATTTAAAGTTTATGGGTGAAGTGAGATGGACATTAAGTTTGGGATACAAGGTAGGGAAAAGGGCAGTTAAGAATCCTTTGTCAAATACCTATGAACAATAAGGTCTTAAATACTGATAAGAAAAGATACTAATCATGAGATAGGGCACACAATTTACTCAATTACAATATTTAAACCAATAAACATTCAAGATACACAATTCCAATGAAATATACAAGGAAAGAAACTCATTTAACTTTTAGTGATTCCACCTTCAAGCTTTAGAAAACATTTAATATCACAAATAACTTTAATCTATGAAGAAGGAACTCCTAAACATCATAACCCAAGTTATAAAGAACTTTGAGGAAAACAAATAAGCATGTACAAAGGGCAAGATCAAAACAAAACCTCTTTGGCTTAACCTAACAATCAATACATCAAAGAGAGATTTCAAGACAGAGTTTAGATAGCATCAAATAAGCAGGGCTTACCATAAATCATATTTGTAAACTAGCATATATATCCAATGATGAAATAAACAAGCTTAGGTGGGCCTAAGGATAAAATAAGAATTCCTTAAACTAACCCAATAGAGGAAAACATAAAGACAATAGAAAACAGGAGGACTGAGGTGCCTCAAATGACATTTCTCAACCTATACTTTTCTGAGATATTGCAACATAGAAAGATGGAAAAAATGATAAACAAGGAAACATGAAAAAATCTAGAGATACATCACCATTAACTAAACTCAGGGATCTTGCAATCAAGCCTTCATCATCATCAATCAAGGCAAATCATCCACAAGCTCCACAACACGAAATTGCTCTTCAACCTCGAAGAACCATGTATTGCTCTTAAAACTTATCAAATTCCCACATTTACAATGAATCCTCATACTCTATATAACAAGAAAGGAGAATAAAATCCTAATAGAGTATCTAGAAGTCTATTGGCTAATCAGAAGTATCTCTATTGTCCTTGAGGCCTTGCAAGGCCCAAGGCACAAAATATCTAAAATAAATATATTTTCGGCCATTTTTAGCAAAGAAATTGACCTTTAGGCTCTGAAAAGCCTCCTAAAACTTTCCAAGCATCCATTTTTGACTTTTCAACCTCAGGAGCACAGCACTATGTTTTAAAGTGAATTTCCTTGCCAAGGGCGTAGCATAGGAACAGGAAAAATGGTTCAACTTGCAACAATGTTTTGAAGGCCTTCCTGATGTCAGAAAAGGCTCTGTGATGGATCGTTGGAAATCCCTTGAAGTCTACTTTCCAGATCTACCATTGGTTCTCCAATATAACCTCTATAACTTGTCCAAAAAGTGAAAATTTCAAAACTCATAGGAGCGCAACACATGTCTTGAAAAGGAAGAAGAATGATGAAAAATTGGGTGTTTTTGACCCTTTTGGAGGACCAAAACAACTCCAATTGATCTGAAAATTTGTGAGAATGTTATATGAGTGGTGAGGAACCTGGAAATGCAAGCCTTTCCTCCTGAAGATGCTCTGAAAAAGAGCGTAGCACCAGGTGTGCTACCCCCTTGGCCTCAAAATTTTCAAAAAACAAAAACTTGTCAAAATTCTCCAAAATTTGGTGGAAGTATGCCTCATGGGTTTTGGGAGACCTGTAGAGATGCTTGTGCCAATATTCCAAGCCTATATTGGCCTTTTTCCTCTTTTAGTGCTTGAATTTCCATGAGGGCTTCCTTTAGTTTGGCATTAGCAAGCTTGTTTTTCATGGCATAATGTTTGGTCATTTTTTCTGGAGAGAAAGGCCTCTCGTTATCTTCTTGAAGTGATTTTGTTCTTTCTTGTAGTATTGAATGATACGTTGTGCCATCTCAAAATCCCTCTTTGGATACAGATACAGGCATCATTGCTTTGGAGTAGTAGTCTAGTGGCCATCTCCTCATCTTCATTATCACTATCTAGATCAATGAACTGAGGCTTCTGAGTAGTTTTCTCGCCTCCATTATTTTTCTTATCCTTTTTCATTTTCTCTTTGCCTTTGTCAAGCCTTTGAACTGATGTAGATGGCAAGGTCCATTTCCTTTTGGAGGAAGCAAACACTTGCCTTGATCCTCTTTGATAAGTGAGAGGACAAGGTTTAACATGTTTCATTTCATCATTGGTGACCTTAAGACTTCTTTTCTTCTTATCAATGATATCTGCATTTGTGTCCTCTTCATCTTGTTCTTTACTGTCTTCTTGGGAGGTATTTTCATTTTCTCCCATGCTAGCATCACTGTCCTGACTTTCATTATTGTCATCCTCTTCCATGTCTTCTGTATTTTCATCCTTTATGTTTGCAACATTATCATTTACATTGTAATTTTATTTGTTGTCATGGTTAGAGGTGTCTTCATCACTGTTTGGTGCATTTTCATCTTCTTGGCTACCTTTTGAGTTCATGGGATCACTACTGTCACTATTTTTAGGGCTATTAGTTATTAGGTTTTCTTGATTACCTTCATGACTACCATTAGTCCCTTCATTGTTTGGCCCACTGTCTTCATTGTTTGGCTCATCAAAAACTGCCTCTGTTTCTTGGCTGTCATTTGTTTCTTCCTTTTCATCTAGCTCACTGCCTTTGTTTTCAAAATTTTTCTCTTCATCATTGCTTGCATCTTGATCACTGTCATGATCTTCTTCATTTTCTAACATGTCATCTTCTTCTTCATCTTCTTCCATGTCATCTTCTTCTTCACCATGACTGTCATGGTCTATTTCTTCTTGAGTGTCATTTTTTGCCATGTCACTTGTTGCTTCTTCCCCACTGTCTTTTGTCTCAGTTTGTTCTTGATCTATTTCTCCCTCAATATTTGGTTCACTTCCTTTGTCTTCTTGTTCACTTTTTGGCTTACTGCCTTTGTCACTTCCCTCTTCCTTATCACTGTCTTCTTTTTCCTCTTCTCCACTGTCTAGCTCACTGTTTTCATCTTTATAATATGCCTTTGTCTCTGTATCTCCATTGTTATCCTCCTCATAATTTTCTTCTTCATTATGGCTATCATTTTCTTCCTCGTGACTGTCAGTTTCTGCCTCATCATTTGTTTCTCCTTCCCTACTGTCTTTTATCTCTTCTCCATCATAATCAATTTCTTCACTTTCATTTTCCTCTCCCTCATCACTTGTTTCTTCCTCTTGACTATCATTTTCTTCTTTGTCACTGCTTTCTTCATGTTCTTCAATAATTTCTTCTTGTTCTGAGGCTTTAGGAGAAGGTGACAGAGGGAGGTTTGTGTGGGGAGAGGATTCATATGGAGAGGATGAATCATGGTTAGTGGGGGGTGATGGAGGAGTGGAGGAAGGTGGATGGGATTATGAGGGTAAACTTTGCAGAGGAAGAGGTTGTGGATTTGTGAAAACATCATGAGCAAAGAAAACTTCCCATGGGATACCCTGTTGCTCTAATTGATGCAACACAATCATTTTGATAAGGGAATGGTGGAAAATACTTTGCATTTTCATTGAAGGATGTCTCCTTTTCACAATGGATAACATCTTATCAATACTTCTATATATATAGTAGGGAAAATGTAGCATCTTGGCCCTAGTGAAATGCATGAGTAGTCTTATGTGGTAGGAATAGAGCCTAGAAAACCTACCCTCACAGGTGAAGTACTTCATGATGACTTTCATATATTTCCAAGAGATGGGAGAAAGGAAAAAAACACTGTTACCGATGAAACGGGAACTATTAATTCAAAACGGGAAATCTAGCCCAAAAAGACTCAAAAAACATGAAAAAACACTCCAAAAACAAAAAGTGTGTATTCCAGAACATATTTGGTTTCTTCTCAAGGTCAAATTTCAACATTTTATAAAATTATGCTAAAAACGAAATTGTTTCTTGAAAAAAGGATTGAAAAAACACCCACAAAACAAAACAAGTTGATGCTGGAATAACAAAAAAACATTGTGTCACACTTTTGACACATTGTAACGATGGAATTAAAGACAACATATTAGGACATTGAAAAATCGTAAAATTCTAAATTTTTTTATAGATGATGTTAAATATAAACAAAATCATGTCTGAAGGGCTTTTCATTTCGAACAATTTTTATCCATGTTGTTAAACATAGAATTTATTGACTCTAGACAACCCTAAAATTGTAATTATTTTCAACCATAACATTAAAGAGAAAATTTTGTAGAGCATAAAAACCTTAATGACAAGTTGTAAATCTCAAGTTTTTAAATCTTAAGTTTTTAAGATACTTGAACCATGAAATTATGGAGAAACTATATGACTTAAACAATATTTAAAAATGAACAAGTAAATGAAAAAATTATTATTCCAACAGTAATTTTAATTTTAAAGGAGAAAAATATATCTCTTTTCAAATCTTAGCATAAGACAAATTTAAATCTAATTGCAACAAAAACCTAAAAATCAAGCATCAAAACAAAGTTTCCCCTCTCAATGAGGCATATAATTTTTAAAAAAATTTGAAGTATATTATACCAAACAGTTACAATACATAATATCATGGTAATATTATTGGATAATCTAAAATTTCAACATTAATTTATATTTTCTTTTTTACTTTTAATCAAAATATCAACATTGGTACATTGAATATAACATAAACCATCCTAGATCCATCTAACTCTGGATCTATCATGCGCCGAGAGGGATCAAATCTCTCGAGGTGCAAACCTATATTTTGAGTGCAAAACTTGAGGAAAGGTTTGCACCTCGAGAGATTTGATCCCTCTCGGCGCATGATAGATCTAGAGTTAGATGGATCTAGGCTAGTTCCTGTCGGAGGCATCAACGTCACATTTTTCAGATTATTAAAAATTTTGTATATTTTTGAGATGTAAGATGGATCTAGGCTGGTTTCATTCGTGTGTTGCCAAGGAAAATCTATCAAAGATATGATTAATTTTATCAATAATATGTAAATATATCAAATATTAATATAATCATTTTAAATATGCTAAATATTTCTGAGATTAATTTGTTCATTTCAATTTTAAATTTTCTTAGTTACCTCAGTTCGTTGAGATGATAATTATTTTTAATAACTATAATGATGAAAAATGATGAAATATTTATTTTAAATGCAAAGTGACAATAATAGTGTTGAAAGATAGAAAATGTGAATAATAAGAACGTACTCATGTTACAATCAATCTCAAACTATTTTCTTCTACTATTCTTATTTCCTCCCTTGTTAGTTTTGTTATCTTTTCATATCGATTATATGAAAAAGAAAATTTAAATCATAAACCATTTAAATATTTAGCTCGATCTTTTGTAGTAAACATGATACCTTGTCTCTCTTGCTCAATAGCTTAAATTACTATAACACAAAAATCAATCTACATTGTTAATAACTTTTTGTGCTTACACTAAAATCAATGCATATTGTTAATCCAATCACTTTAAAATTAATGTATCATCATACATCCAATTACATCAAATCATAAATCAACATATACATTGAAATCAATGCATTTAATGCAAGCAATCAAATAATATTAGAAAATAAATTTTACATTGAAATCAATGCACCTAATGCAATCAATCAAATAAGATTAGAAACCAACATCTACACTGAAATCAATTCATTTATTCAAAGAAATCAAATAGGATTAGAAATTGTCATCTACACTAAAATCAATGCATTTAGTTCAAACAATCAAATAGGATTAGAAATCATATACATTGAAATTAAGTCATCTAGTGCAAGTAATCAAATATAATTATAAATCGACATCTAAATTGAAATCAACACATTCAGTGCAAGAAATCAAATTGTATTAGAAATCACCACCTACACTGAAATCAATGCATCTAGTGCAAGTAATCAAATATCATTATAAATAAATATCTACACTAAAATCGATGCATCTAGTGAAAATAATCAAATAGGATTAGAAATCACCATCTCCACTTATATCAATCCATCTAGTGCGAGAAATATTCCTCCCTCTGTCCACCCTCCATCCATATATATATCCCCCTCCATCTATTATTTTTTGTCTCTCTATCTCACCCCCCTAAACACACACGCTCTCGTACTCCATATATATCAATCTCTTTCTCAATCACCCCCTCTCCCCATCTCTCTCTTCTTCCCTCTCTTCACCTTCCATCTATATCTCTATCTTCCCCTTCTCTCCCTCTCCCCCATTAATATCTCTCTTTCCTCCTTTTGTCCTCTCTCCCTCTCTCTCCATCTTCCTTATCACTCTCCCTCTCTCTCTCTAGAAACCAACATTTACACTGAAATCAATGCATTTACTCAAATAAATCAAATAGGATTAGAAATCGCCATCTACACTGAAATTAATGCATTTAGTGAAAACAATCAAATAGGATTAGAAATCATCTACATTGAAACCAATTCATCTAGTGCAAGTAATCAAATATAATTATAAATCGACATCTAAATTGAAATCAACAAATTCAGTGCAAGCAATCAAATTGTATTAGAAATCACCACCTACACCGAAATCAATGCATCTAGTGCAAGTAATGAAATATCATTAGAAATAAATATCTACACTAAAATCGATGCATATAGTGCAAATAATCAAATAGGATTATAAATCACCATCTCCACTTATATCAATCCATCTAGTGTGATAAATATTCTTCCCTCTTTCCACCCTCCATCCATATCTATATCCCCCTCCATCTCTTCTTTTCTGTCTCTCTATCTCACCCCCCTAAACACACACACTCTCGCAATCCATATATATCAATCTATTTGTCAATCCCCTCCTCTCCCCATCTCTCTCTTCTTCCCTCTCTTCACCTTCCATCTATATCTCTATCTTTCCCCTCTCTCCCTCTCCCCCGCTAATATCTCTCTTTCCTCATTTTTTCCTCTCTCCCTCTCTCTCCATCTTCCTTATCACTCACTCACTCTCTCTCTATCCACCTTTATCTCTCTATTTCTTTCTTCTTACCTCTCTCCCCCTCCCCCTCCAAGTCCATCTCTCTTTCCCTCCCTCTCTCCACTCTCTCACATCCTCTCTCTTCCTTCCTCGCTTTCCCTTTCTTTCCCATCTCTCTCTCCCTCTCTCTCTCTCTTCACCCACCAACTATGTTACTATATCCCTCCCTCTCTCCTTATATCTCCTTCTCCCCCCCTTATCTCCATCTCTCCTTATTTGTCTCTTTATCTCAGCCCCAAACATACACGCTCTCTCTCTGTCTCTCCCTTGTCACTCCTTCTCTCTCTCCACTTCTCACTCTCTATATTTATTATTTCCTACATCTCTCCCCCTCCAACTCCATCTCTCTTATCGATCCCTCTCTCCTCCTCTCTCTCAAGTCCTCTCTCTCGTCCTTCCTCTCTCTCTCTCTCCCATAAATCCCTCTCTCTTCCCTGATCTCTCTCTCTCTCTCTCCAATACTCTCTCTTCCCCCATCACTCTCCTCCTCTCTCTCATCCTTCCTCTCTCTCCCTTTCTCTCCCACCCCTCTCTCTCTCTCTTTTCCCTCCAATCCTCTCTCTTCCCCCATATCTCTCTCTCTCTCTCTCTCTAATCCTCTCTCTTCCCCCATCCCTTTCTTTCTCTCTCTCTTTCCACCCCTCTCTCTCCAACTACATTACTATATCCCTCCCTCTCTCCTTCTCACTTCTTCTCTCCCCCCTTCTTTCCATACATCTTACTTTTTCTCTTTATCTCACCCCTAAACATACACACTCTCTCTCCATCTCTCCCTTATCACTCTCTCTCTCTATTTCTTCTTAGTTATGTAAACTAATGAACATAAATATTCGTAAATATAAAGCAGATTATGGAGTAAATATGAAAGAGGTTTTATTTACTTACCATACCTCTAGTTTATTCATATTTTTATTTATTTACCATACCCCTTTTCTTTACTATGGTATTTGACCCATAGGCTCGTTATATAATTATATTTTTATTTATAATCCTATTTGATATATTGTTATTTATTTACCTTACCTCTTTATGCCTCTTTTATATTTATTTATTTATCATGCCTCTTTATACCTATTTTATATTTATTTATTTATTTATCATACTTTTTTATACCTATTTTATATTTATTTATTTACCCATGGTATTTGGCCCATGGTATCAATATTAATTTGTCCCATGGTAGTCGTCCCATAGGCTTCATCTAAATAAAACCTCTTTTTAAAGTATTTTTAAATATAAAAAGGTTTATGGAATAAATATAAAAAGAATTTTTATTTATTTACCATACATCTAGTTTATATATTTTATTTATTTATTTACCATAGCTCTCGAGTAAGTATAAATTCATTTTACAAATATTTAATTAAAAGAAATATTAAAAGATTTTGGATTTTGATTTTTTGTGTTGAATTAACTCTTTTCCTTTGATTTGGGAAATGGTATTGACTTTAGTAAAGAGTAAAGATGTTTAAAATTTTACTTAATTTGGAAATTCAATGTGGTAATTTTTTTTGTTAAAGGTAAATTTATGATCCGTTAAAATTCATGTCTATAATTTACTATCCATTCAAATTATATAAATAATACATAATTGTATTAGAAATTGATATATGTTCTAGCACAATGAGATTTATTTTTTTTCTTCTTTTTTTTTTTTTCTTTTTTTTAATTTAAAACTTAAGCCAACATTTTGTATGAGGACATGACCCACCTAACATCGGGGTCATATTGGGCTGTAGATGCGCCTCTCAGCGCAATTATTTTTGTAATTCATTATTGCGATGTGGATATTCTAAATAGATGAATTCTTCATAATTAAAACACATAATCCAACAAACATAGAAATGCCTCATAACTTCATGAAAAATCAAATGGAAGTCAAAATTTTGATTTCAAGTTACCATGCAAACATTAATTACATAAAAGTGTCTTAGAAAATTATTCAAAATCAACCATAGGTTCTGGCACACCATCATAACCCACATCTTCATATGAATGACTCGATGCAGATGAAGACGATCCATATTATTCTCTTCATCAACTAGTGCTCCATCTGAGTCAACATGCATGCCCACCATTTCAGAGTTCAAATGTCTTGTAGATCTACGACTACTTTCTGCAGAGTCCCATCTCAACAGTAATTGTTCTGGTAGAAATTTATTCAAAATATTTATGGTCTTCAACCAAAGAGTTCCTCTCTTTGTCAAATTGAAGTCATACACAAGTATGTCAACATCCTCCAATTTTAAGACATCTGTGTGGCAACGATTTATATTTGTGCCCTTTCTTTTTCTCTTTCTTCCAATTTTTTTTTCAACTACCATCTCTGGCTTGTACAGACCATTGAAAGGGTGGGTACTTGTGGCATACCAATGTACATCAATAGTTGTAATATCTTCATTTTTATTATTTACCTTTATAACCTTCGCAATCCAGAATGGATAGCCAAGTGGACCTTCATCTGCTAACACTGCTATCATTCAACCCTCCTTAACATCCTACACATAACCCCTGTAAAGGTCTTCCATGGCTTCACGTTGTGCACGTGATCTTCTAGAACCAATATAGATTTCTCTTTCCTCTACTTGTGGATAATTAATAATAGCTTGAGACTGTTGTTGTTCAACAATGTGTGTTTCCTCATGTTCATTTGGCATATTTTGTGGCAAAAAAAAAGGAGTCTTCAAAAGTGTACATCCACATTTATTGATCTTGAAATCATATCACTTTTATTACTGAAAAAAGACTCCCACCAAACTGAATCAGCAACATCAAAGTACTCATATGTATCTCTAATACATCTTTTGATTTCCTCCAGACATTTAGAATAATTTATGTCTCTCTTATGCCTTCGTGCATTATGGATTTCAGCAACTGACTATAATAACGATATCTTTGATGAAAATATTGGACGCTATGGAATGAACTTCAAAAATGCTAAACCTAATGATGGCCCCCATTCTGCAACAGTTAAATACTTCTTGCCTCATATAAGTGTTATCCCTTTATTTGTTTTGATACAAAATTGATGATGGATGCTAATGTCGTTAATTTGTTCAATGCATTTCTCCTCACCATGTGATCCCAAAATAAACCTTCGCATGTCAATAGTTTCTTCCAACACATGAAAAACAGGCTCTAGAATGTATGATTTCTTAATACATTAAATTAATGATGGTAGGCTCCCAACACCTTTCCTCCTGAATGTTACTGAAAAATGACTGAACATTTTATCAATATGATCATGAGTATGCCCAACAAGAAGGAAACCAACCTTTATCTTTTTAAAAATTCCCAATTCAATGAGCATTTTTAGATACACAAAATGAACTTGATTTTTGTTTTCACAACTTGTGTTGTGTGATTGTAAATACAAAACTTCAGGAAGAATACCAGACTAATGAGTAACCACATCACGGATTATAGTTATGGTTAGATTTGCATCATTGTGAATATTTGGAGTTGTGAAGAAAACTCTTGGAAACATCTTCTCATTAAATACCATACAACCAACCAAGTGAAACTTAATGAAATTTTCCTCCTGTAATTTTTTGGCATGCGGACAAAATGTGGAAGAAGTGTTTTCTTTTGGTCCATACCATCAATTATCAAACCCAGATATTTATTTGGATGATCATAACACTTCTTTCTATGTTTATACAACTTTTGTCTTTCACTTGTTTGTTGATTGCGATGCTCTTGAAGTTCTTTGACAACGAATCTGTACATAAAATAAACGAAACATATGAATAAATATATTTTCATAGTTGATAACTATCCAATTTTAAAAACAATGTTTTGAATGCATACCTCTTTCTGCCCCTTGACATTTATCTCTTTTTCCCTCTATTCTGTCCATTTAAAGACGATTTTGAGGAAAATCTGGTTTTTATTCTATTTTTTTAAGCTTTTTAGGTTCGAAAACCATAGTTTTTAAATATTTTTTTAGTGAAAAAAAGGGGAAAAGACTCAAATTGTTAGGGTTTTAGGACAAAAATTTAGAATTTTTTTCTTTTTTTTAGGGTTTTTAGGAGAAAATTTTAGAATTTTAAAACATGAAAATTTATTTTTAGAAATATGATTAGATATTTTATTCTTTTTATTTAAAGGAGAATAGATAGTTTTAGTTTATATTAATTTTTTTTTTAATAAATATATTGGTGGTTTAATTATTTAAATTGTTTTTTTTTAATTTTATATTATATTTTTATTTTTTTTAATTTTAAATCTTACTTTTAATTGTAATTTGTTTTTGTTTTTGTTTATATTTGAAAACTTTTTTTTTTTTTCTTTTTTTAATTTTAAATTCTATACTCTTACATTTTATATTAAACAAAAAAATGTTTTTTTTATTATAATTGTTTTAGTTTAAAAAAAAAAAAAAAAAAAATTAACATTTTCATATATTTTTTTGTTTATATTTTAAAAGTTATTTTTTATTTTTTTTTTTATTTTTCTATATTTTAAATTATTATTGTTTTATTTTTAAGAAAATAAAAATTAAAAATAAAAATCTTTTTATATATGTTTGTTTATATTTTAAAACATATTTTTAATTTTTTTTTGTTTTTTTTATATTTTAAATAATAATTGTTTTAATTTAAAAAAAAAAATTTGATTTTTTTATATTTGTTTGTTTATTTTTAAAATATATTTTTTAATTTGATTTTATCGTTTTTTTATATTTTAAAATTTGAATTGAATTTTTTTTTTTTTTTTAATTATTATAATAGCTTTTGTTTAAAACAAAATAAAAAAATAATAATAATTTTTTTATATAGTTTGTGTTTGAAAAAAAATAAAAAAAATTTCCACTTGTCGAGGGCTTGAGGCAGGCTGGGCAGCCCTCGGAGGGTGGAGGGCGATTCTCGGAATCGCCCTCCGCCTAGCCGGGGGCCAAAGGCCGACTGGGTAGCACCGTCGAGAGCTGCCCAGCTGGGGGCCGGAGGCCAGCTGGGCATGGCAGTCGAGGGCTGCCTAGCGTGCCTCCGGCCCTCAGCTGCACGGAGGCTGATTCTGAGCCAGCCGAGCGGCGCCATCGAGGGTTGCCCAGCCGGGAGACGGTGACCGGCTGGGAAGCGCTGTTGAGGGCTGCCCAGCCTGCCTCTGGCCGCCAATTGGGCGGAGGGTGATTCCGAGAATCGCCCTCTGCCCAGCTGAGGGCCAGAGGCCGGCCGGGCAGCGCCATCGAGGGTTGCCCAGCCTGCCTCCACCCAACCGGGGGTCGGAGGCAAGCTAGGAAGCCCTCGACGGCGCCGCCCAGCCGGGGGCAGGAGGGCAATTCTCGGAATCGCGCTTCGCCCAACCGGGGGTCGGAGGCAGGCTACGCAACCCTCGACGGCGCTGCTCGGCCTGCCTCCGGCCCCCCGCTGGGCAGAGGGTGATTCTGAGAAATGCCCTCCACCGAGCCGGGGGCCAGAGGGCGATTCTGAGAATCACCCTGTGCCCATCCGGAGGCTCGAGGCAGGCTGGGCAGCCCTCGACAGTGCCACCCGGCTGGGCGGAGGGCGATTCTGAGAATCTCCCTTTGCCCAGCCGAGGGACGGCGGCAGGCTGGGCAACCCTCGACGACGCTGCCTGGCCGGCCTCCGGCCCCAGGCGGGCGCGAAAACAATTTTTTTCTTTCTATTTTTTATTTTAAATTTAAATATATAATCAAATTTATAATTTTTTGTTTTTTATTTTATTTTATTGTTTTAAATATAAAATATTAATGTTTTGTTTCAAAAAACTTAATATAAAATTTTTAAAATTTTTAAAATATATATAATGTTTTATAATAAAGTTTTAATTTTTTTTTTTAAATATATAATTTTAAGATTGTTATAATATAAAGTTTTAATGTTGAATTTTGGACAAAAGAGGATAGCTATAAGTTTATTCTTATGAATTGAGTAGATGGAAAGTGTCATAGTCAAGTATTGGCTCATGATGCAGTTGTAAGAAAACTAACATATGAGAATAAAGATGCAAAAGGAGATATAGTTAACATTTATCAAAAAATGCAAGCATTGATTAACTATATTATAGATCTATGTTCAAATGAAGGAGATTGGGTTTTGGATTTATTTTTAGGTTCAGGCAAGTTTTATTATACAAATTTAAATTTAAATATTTTATTTTTTATTTTTATGTCTTTATACTAATTTTCTTACTTATTTCTTTTGTGCTTGATGATTAGGTACAACATTAGCATGTTGCCTACCAAAAGGAAGAATTGGCATTGCCATTGAGAAAAACCCAGTGCAATGAAAATTTATTCAACAAAGAATTAACGCTCTTGAATTCCTTCCAGATGTGAAGTAAGAACTTGGTTTGAGGAAAGGGGATTTTAATGAATCACGCGTGGAAAAGAAAACAAAGGAACCTCAACCACCATTATATGGAATGATTGGAAAGGGACACTTTGGAAGATTTGTAGACATGAAAGATCTATTAGAAGATGACAATGGCCAAAATGAAGCAGAAAATGTTGCGGAAGAAGCCATCAATGATGTTCTAGATGATGTTGAACATGTATTAGTTGATATTGTTGATGATCTTTAAGTTATGCTTGCAAACAAAGCTCATTTTTTAGATCTATTAATTAGTTTTACTTTTAATGTTTAGACTTTGATATTTTATGAGAAGAATCCTTATTTTTTGAAAAAAACATGTGATTACTATTATTTTTTGACATAAAATTCAATAAAATGGTTATTTTCTTAAGTTTTTTTGTTAAGATTTTCCCAAAAAATTAGTTTATTTAACATGTTTTTTTTAACAAAAAGTCTCTAAAATTGTATTTTTTGCATTCTATTTATATTGAAAACTTGTATTTTTTTGTCATATCGTTCAAAATATTGGTTTTTTAGTGACAATTATTTGATGTGAATTAAAAAATTAATTAGCAATATATAAACTTGTAGAAAATATAAAATTTATAATATTGACCCTTTTTTCATTTTTTATCTATGTGAAAAAGTAAAGATATCATTACAAATTTTTATTTTTCTTTTTTCTTTTTAAAACACAAGTTCATAAATGCACTTAAAAATAAACATCTCACGGAAGAAGAAGACATTAGAAAATGTATAGTGTCAAAATCAATCCTCTAAAAAAATGTTGGTGATGATATGCCACCACTATTCAAAAGTGAGATAAAAAGCATCACAAAAAAAATAAAAATAAAAATAAATTAAAGCACCAAAAACATGCTAAAAAAAAAATTGATTCTGCTACATCAAAAATCGTGTGTTTTTCTTGCTATGTCAAAAATTAGGTACCAGTGCAGTTACCTATTTCATCGGTAATAGTGTTAAAATGGTCTTGCAATAAGCTTGCTACCTTGGTTTCAAAAAAGGCTGGTAATGGCTTAGTCCAAACTCACCTGTTTGAACCATTTTTCTCCCATGCAAGGTATCCCAGTGGCCATGGAAATTGTATTGGGCGATAACTCAAAATTCACTCCAGCTAGATGTACTTGGTGATCATGGAGGTTTAGGATGAAAAGTTTGGTCAACTCGGGGTGACTTTTGACTCTTTGTACTTTTTCAAAGAAGTCATAGCATCCTACCTCTTGGAAATATGCAATTGTGGTAGGAGAGACTGTCAAATCCTTGGTGCTTAAAGGCTCAAATCTATTTTCTCTCCCACCCTTCCTCTGTTTTTCTCTAGGCCTTTGGCCTCCCTCGCCCCTGTCAACACTACCTTCTCTTGGCATTTTGTCCTTTACCCTTGCTTCTGAAAACAAACCTTGAAACGACTTGTGAAATGATGTGAAGGAGGTGAGTGAGATGGTGAGGAGACAACAATGTCAAGCTTGGTAGTGTGAGGGCTAATTTTACAAATGGAGAGGTTGTTTGGGAAAAGAGTTACTTCTTAGCATGGAAACTGAACATTTTCTTCCTCTAGGGTTTCTAGATTTCTTTTTAATTTCCACCCTTTAAAAAATAACATGACAGGAGACAAAGTGTCTAAATACCTTTTAGCAATGGTTCATAAGGAAGTCCAACATGAAATTTTATATCAACTCAGTCCTCTTGAGGTAAAGTATTAGAATATATTTTAAAAATGAGAGTAAATTATAAGTTTCCATATCTAATGTCATTTTTCGTGTTATAACTAACGTGGTGCAGGATGTGCATCTAGCGTCCATGTTAGTCAGACCGACACCGTTTGATGGGCCTGCAAAAGGAGTGGAAAGAGTTCCTCGAGTATACATAAGGACACTGCAAGACCGAGTTCTGAAAGCAAAGCAGCAGGAAGAAATGATTAAGTGGTGGCCTCCGAAAAGCGTGTAGTGTTTGGATATGGATCACAGTCCTTTCTTTTCTGCAGCCCATGCACTATATCGAATGTTACTCAACGCCGCCTCCAACCATTGCTTAACCAATTAATTACCTCTTGTTTAGCTACCTTCCCAACTGACGTGCAACTGACCCACTAGATATATTAGCAGAGTTCAATGTTACAATCAAATAAAATTTAAAAAAAAAAACTTATATGAGTATCTACAAAGTTGAACTTTT
This sequence comes from Pinus albicaulis, assembly GCA_034641835.2. Classification (NCBI taxonomy): domain Eukaryota; kingdom Viridiplantae; phylum Streptophyta; class Pinopsida; order Pinales; family Pinaceae; genus Pinus; species Pinus albicaulis. The sequence goes on along the minus strand of CM076574.1, from coordinate 76,755,199 downwards.
GATTGAGTAAAATTTTGATAGGTAATAAGATTGGTTTTTGGGCTATCTAAACTGGTCATGATTTTGTTTCGATAGAGAATGGTTTTTTCAGTACAATTTCTATGAAATTAGGTAGAGGGTCCCGAATCAAGTTCCATGGTTAAAAAATTATTTAAATGTTTCATATATATTTTTTTTAATCACTAAATTATCTTAAACTTTTAGACAAGTCTTTTTCTTTATTATTCCTTTAAAACATATTAATATAATTTTAGAAAATTATCAAAATAAATTATTTTTCCTTAATTGTATTATAACTTATAGACAACTAAAAACAAACCATCCATAATTTGTAGTGTCTCACTTTCACTATTTCAATAAGATGTCTTGTTTTCTTATCAACATGATGATGATAATAGTATGATATGGAATAAATTTACCCTATAGAATAATGTGTTGATAATTAGATTTACTCTATGCTAAAATATTTGTTATATTAATTATAGGGAGAGGCACTCTACAACGCTATTATAGGGAAAATGTGAGATGTTAGATGTGTAGGGGTTAGATGTAAGATGTTAGGTTTGAGATGTGAGATGTTAGATATTTTTTAAATTCATTAAAATATATAACATATAAATAGTACTTATAAAGTAACATCTATTTTACCATATAAATTAAAATAATGATTATATAATTATTTTTAAGTTTAATTATTAAGTCTATAAAAATGTAATATTTACAATATAACAAGATATTTAGACTACATAGACTTTTTACAATATTATTAACTTCTAAATGGGTTTTTTTTTAAATACCATGGGCCAATTCCTGGAAGAGAGATATAGAGAGAGGGTACGGAGGCAAGAAAAACATAATACCATGTTTTATCAATAACACTGGTCATCTAGGCTTTTGATTATTATGTTATGGATCTAGGATTTTAATCATTATGTTACAATATTATGGGCCAATATCATGGATTATCAATACCACATGCCAAGAAACAACAACTTATTTCAAAATCAAAATATTTTACAAATATTTTAATTTAATTTAATTTTATAAGATTTTTTAATTAAAGCTAAGAGGAAAAAATGTTATAATTACTTTCGAGGTATATCTAGACACTTTATCCTCACAAATATTAACAATATTCCCATAGAGATTAAATCGAGGTTTTGATAAATTAAAAATGAGAATACTTTTATATATACACATGTCAAATTTATATAATTACGTCTTAGTTTCCTTTGAGAATAACTTCTCTAGCTGCCACTTTGTGCTCTTTTGTATCGTAGATCTATTGTTAGACAATTGAGAGTTCTTCCATCGTTAATCGGATCTATTGTTTGACGATTGATAGTTCTTCCATCATTAATCAGAGCTATTGTTTGACAATTGATAGTTCTTCCATCGTTAGATCTCACTATTTTAACTAATCTTGATTTGTGCAACCGATTAATCCTGATTTGTAGAACCATTCTACATGCAGAAAAAATGCACTTATCCCTTATCCCTTTATGATGATAAAAATTCTTCATAACCTATGATCACATAATTTTTATCTTTTTGGATCACATAATTGAAGTTGGAGGCAAGGAAATTTGTTGGAATGATTCGCTATTCTACATTATTTTTTCTTTATACGAAGGGGAGGAAATGTGAACTTCCTCAAGTTCAGAGTAGGAGTTTCATAGGGCTTGATATGATTAGCATTCACCACATTGTGGAGGTAAAGAAGGAAAGTAAAATCTAAATGACATGCATTCACACCATCCCGTTTCAAAATAGTACAAGGGCCATAGTAGATGGGATTGAGTTTATGTTGTCACTTCCCCTTAAAACAAAATTTATGCAGATAAAATTAGACTCAGTTAACTACACAAAATTTTATAGACACTTGATGTCTATTATGGGTTATTTTTAGCAAGGTGAGGGAGTGTGAATAGCATCATATACTTGAGAATGGATGTGATCCAATTTCTAAACAAAGGAGGATGCACTGTGATGCTTCTTGCGTTGGTGATGGAAGATAAATGGAGGAAGATAGTTGGGAAGATTGTATAGGGCCAACCACTAGTAACCATAACAATATGATTATAAATTTGTTGTAGGACATGAAAATAAGAATCACACTATTTATTTTTAGTGCAGTGAACACAAATGGCTTGTAACAGGTTTTGGTTTATTACTTAGGTATGATCATTTCATTTTTGTTATGGAGTGATTTATAGCAAACCTAGGGGGTGTGAATATCATCAAATGCTTGGAATGGATGCAAGCCAATTTCTAAACAAAGAAGGATTCCTTGTGCTACTTCTTATGTTGATGATTGGAAACAACTGTAGGAAGAGAAATGGGCAGCTTGTAAGGGCCAACCACTGGTAACCATAACAACCTTATTATAATTGTGATTTACGACATGGAAAAAAGAATCCTTTTGTTTGTTTTTGTTGTAGCAGCACATAGGGATTGTACCAGACTGTAATTTATTCCTTTGGTCTACCCATTTATTAATTTTCAAATGAAAGTAGAGAAATGAAGTTGACAACCTAATAACTGTTGAAATATCTTCCAAAAGGTGTTGCAACAAATAATCATGTCAAAGTAAACCTTTGCATATAAGTCTTCAGGGAAGGAATTCTTTGTTGATGTTGTTTTACATGCCTGATTTTCCTAATTCTTCCTTTCCTCCATTGTTTCTTGAGAAGAGTGAACAAACGAATGAACCAACTTTAATTACTAGTAGTAGTTTTTTTCTAGTTTGTTGTTTATGTATTATTATCAGAAATCATATAAATTTTCTTTTTCCATATATAATTTTTTTTTGTAAATGTATTTAAAAATTTTGGAAGTGGTTCCCATCAAGTGTTAAATCCCATGGAAGTTATGTTTGGTGGAATAGATGGGAAGGAGGTTATGAAAGCATGTTATGGCAAGTTTCATCCACTTTTGCAGGTGTTAGGTCCCTGTAATTTGTCAGATTGGCAAGACCAAATTGAACAAGGGTAACATCAAACCAATCTTTGGATCCCTAGGACCTAGCCTTCCTGGACTCAGAGGGGGCTCTCTCTATGTTTGTGTAAAAGATGTAAACTTGATTGATTTTAGGGTTTTGATTTTAGGCTAGTTGTAATGATTAGGGTTTGTTTGTTTTGTTTGTTTGGTTGGGTAGGTTGTCAAGAATAACAAATAGAGTAAGATAAACTCAAAACATTGGGCTATGGAGTCTACAAAAGGTCTTGCAAAGTACAACAATAGGTCAAGGGTGTTTCATAGGGCAAGTTAATAAATCCAAATGGATCTAAATAGATTTAGTGAGTGTGAAATGAACATGAAGTTGTGAATGAAGTAGGTTTAAAGGGAAATTAAAGATCCTTCAATATGCTAGAACAAGAAAATATTTCAGGATGGTAGCATAGTAAAACTAAATAGCAGTTAAGAATTCTTCAACTAGACTTCACTAGACAAACCTCAAAACAACAATCAAGTAAACCTAGAGACCAGTTAAGAATTCTCTAAATATTACTTTCAGACAAAGAGAACTTTTAAGATAACATTTCAGTGAAACTAAAGAGAATTTAAGGATTCTTTAATTAAACTTCAAAGAAGAAAACATAGAGATAAAGGATGCAGACAGAAGTAGGGTGCTAAGATAACATATCCAACTCTAAAAATTTTGTGCTTTTATCAGAGAAACCATGAACATAATGTAAACAAAGGAAAACATTAACAAGAGTGGAATAACATCACCATCTAACAAAGCTCATGAATCCTAGGAATGTGCTGGTTCCATTGATATTTAGTCCAAGAGATTTACAAGGCTCCAAAGCCAAACTTCATTAAAACTCAGAGTCTATGCTCAGCTCAACAATCAACCAACAACCAACATCAATAATGAGGCCTCCATGCAGTATTTAACTTGTAAAGGAGGACCAAAACCCTAGATAGTTTTACAAAATGTCATTAATTACATCATATGGGTGGAAAAGTGAAGTTAGGTTACACTTTTTTCCCTTTTTTGAGAAAAAAAATCATTTTTTTTCTGTTCTTCAACATTTTGTAAGCCAAAACATTTTTTTGTTTAGAATTTCATTTTGTGATAACAATACAAGTTGTCAGAAATTTTATTAGATTTCTATTACTTACTTTTTGGAATTTTTGTATACATATTTGATATGTCAACTTAGCATTTCTTTGAGTGTGTGTTTTTTAACAATCAAAGGATTCATAAAAATTCATGTTAATAAACTCTGGTGTATTCTTTGAAAACTTTGTGTTTTTGAGAAACAAAATGTGTTACTACAATCTAGACAAAGTCTATTTTGGTTTCGTTATATTTATGAAACCAACTGATGCATACCAAAATTACTAGAATTTTTTGAACTGGTCCAATATGAAAAAACTGCATATTTTGAATATGTTTTAGGACACACGAAATTTCTTAACATATAAGTTATAAACTAAAAATATAAAAACTACCCATCACCGACGACGAACCAATGTAATGCACCATAACTTTTCAATTTTTTTTGCAATGTATTTTGGAAGATACAGAATATTGATTTCACTGAATCATAATGACCTTCAGAAATTGTTTGCACCAGTTTTATTACAAAATCAATTAAAATTAGTAAATATTTATGAAATCCCATAAAATTTATATTTCCTGAAATCATATTGAATTCTGCAAATGTTGGTCTTGGATCCGACAGTTAATTCAGAAAGTTTCATGGAGTTTAATCAGTCCAAAGTTGAATAAATATGTTCAGAGCTTGGCTCTGCGTAATTTTAGACATGTTAGTTTTTTTTCCCCGACGACCCATCATGTCTAACGACACAAAAGTTTGGCCGAATTTCTTACAGAATTTTGGCTGAACTTTTAATTGACTTTCCGTCGGCTGGAAAATTCAACGAAGCCCCTAAAAAAAAAAAAACGCGGCAATATAAATTGATGTAAACAAGTTCATTATTTTCGCAAAATGCCATTTTTGTCCAATCAGACCATGCAAGGCCCAAGGCACAAATATCCTAACTTAATAAATGCAAAAATAAATTCTAACATAACTACTCATCTAACTTTGGAGATATTTTCCTAATAAGCCTTCAAAATATCTTTTTCATTTACTCCAAGTGTCTTTTGTTGACTTTCAGGCAAGGGCACAGTGCCAAGGTCCAAGGGCGCAACTCTAATCCAAGGGCGCAGTGCCAAGCCAAGGGCACAGTGCCAAATCTGGAAAAATTGGTCTTTTGTAGCTGAGATTTGGAGGCCTTCACGGTGAAAGCCTGTCATGTCTAGTTTCCAAAAATTCCTTTAGATTCCTTCTTAGTGTCCATTTTCCTAGTTAAAAACCATCTTTTACAATACTTCTCAGGGCACAGTGCCAGTGTTGAAAATAGGGCAGAAAGGTGATTTTTTGCTTATTTTTGGCACTTTTGGAGTACCATTTTTGCTCCAAATGAGCTAAAACTTTTTGATAGTGATGTCCTTGGCCTAAGGATCATGAAAATTCTAAGTTTTACTCCATTGGGTGCACCAAAAAGGAGCACAGCGCCAGTGGTGTTGCGCACTTGGCCCTTCAAAACAATCCAAATTTCCAAAAATTCAGAAAGATGCCAAAATTTGGATTTGTATTGTTGATCATGTATTGGATCTTGTAGGGATGAATAAGCAAGAATGTATAGTTTTTCTTTGTCCTTTTCCTTTTTTAGGGCTTTAATATTTGCAAGGGCTCTTTTGAGCTTGACCCTTGCAATCTTTTTTCTTAAGGCATAATGCCTTGCCATCTTCTTTTGCATGTCAAGGTCTCTCTTGGTCTTCTCTAGCTGATCCTCCAAGTGCACATTTTCCCTCTTTAACCAAGATTCCCTATCATAGTCTATTTCCATGGCAAGCAACTCACTTGTAGTGAGCTTCTTTGCCAATGCTGTCTCTTGCTCTTTTTCCTTAGTGATCCGGATTTATGTAGGAACACAACAGAATAAACATATAAACATAAATACAGAGATGCAGCGGAAATAACACTTCATTTCATTAATATTAACGAACTGAATTTTGCTTACAGACAGAATGGAAATAAAACTAGCTAGGGCGCTGGTAGCTATCTTTGAGAAGAGATGTGGCGGCTACAGACCTCTGAACTGTGTTACAATGAGGCTCGAGGGCCTATTTATCATTTAGAAACAATGGGAAATCCTAAACAGCCAAAACCCTAACCCTAGGAGATGAAGCGCCAAAACTATGGGCCCCGTTTGGGTAAATTGGTGTTTCAACTTCCCAGGGGCGTAACTTTGGCATACGATCTCCGTTTGACGTGTACCATACCTCGTTAGAAAGATCTATCTGAGGACTACAAATTTGGAACGGGAAACATCGGTCCATGGACCCATGTTGCCCTCCGTTTTCCCAAGAAACATCGTTTAGGGCCTCAAAACAGCTCCGGAAGTTTAGGACCCGAAAAACTGCTAAAAATAGTAAACTGTGCCGAAACTGAAAAACTGAAATAGACAATGGTGGAGCCCCAAGTGGAATAGGCGGGTGACCACCAATATCCACCTGGATCACTTAGCTAGAGCCTTCTTCAAGCCAATTGTCCTTGTCCTCCTCCTAGGAAGTTTTTCTTCCTTGTATTCAATGTCCTCATGAGTGTCCAAGACCTCATCTAGCTTAGCCTTAGATTTATAGCCTCTTTCCGAGCTCTGATAGCTCTGACCTCATAGATGGGTTTATCTGCCTCTAACTATTGGTTTTCCACCTCAAAGAAGTTTATGACATTCTTAGCCCTACCAATATTTTCTTGTAGATCCCTAATCTGGGCATCCTTGCTCTTGAGCACCATGCTTGTGATCCTTTGCTCATTCTCATCATCACTATCAAGGTGAATAAGTTGAAATTCTTTTTCAGTCTCATGTTTGTCTTCCTCTTCTTCATTAATGACCTTTTCCTTACCTTTGTCAAGCTACTTGGTTGATGTAGAAGGTATGCCCCCTTGCCTCTTAAGGGCAGAAAACACATGCTTATTTCCCCTCTGGTAGGTCAAAGGAAAAGGCTCTATGTTAACCATCTCAGTTCCATCTGTATCACTGCCATCATGACTATCATCTTTACTATCATTATCATTGGTACCATCACTGATTTCATGGCTCTTTGACCCACTGCCATCATCCTCACTACTCTCTGATTCACGGATATGTGCCTCACTGCTTGATTCCTCGCTGCCATATCCCTTGTTGTTTGATGCACTAGTACCATGAGATGATGGTGAAGGATTGTGAGAGGGCGATGAAGGAGGATTATCCTGAGGTGAAGGAATGTGAGTAGATGGTGATGGATGTGTAGTGGGGTGTGATGGTGAAGGAGGAATGGGAGGGTGAGAAGATGAAGGGACATATTAATATTGTTGGCCTTGTGGAGTGGTGAACACCTCATTGGTAATAAAGGTCTCCCATGGAATGCCTTTCTGCTACAATTGATGCATAACAACCATTTTGATAAGAGAGTGATGAAAGAGGCTTTGCATCTGCTGAGGATAGTCTCTCTTTTGTACAATATAGGACATTTTGCTTCTGTAGAGGTAATAGGGTATGTGCAACACCCTCACTCTAGTAAAGTGCTTGAGCAGCCTGATGTGGTAGGAGTAAAGATGGGAGAACCTTCCCTCACATGTAAAATATTTCATAATGATCCTCATCATAGGTGCATATCTATCTAGCAAATGTGAAAAGGGAAAGATGGACTTGTGGTGATCCTTATACATAGGTTTTAGATAGGGTTCAAAGTAGCTCATGTCTAGGTTAGCTTGATTGAACCATTTCTCCCCTACACTTGGTATCCCAGTGGCATTGGCAATAACATCAGTAGATAACTCAAAAATGACCACTGCAAGGTTAACTTGTTTTTCACGCAAGTTAATGATAAAGAGTCTAGTTAGCTCAGGGTGGTTTTGCGCCTGCTGCACCTTTTCAAAAAAATCAAAGCATCCTACATGCTTGAAACATGAAACAGTAAGGGGAGATGCCATTAGCTCCCTTGTGTTGGGGAATTCAAATCTGTTGATATTTCTACCTTTGTGCTCATGCCTCCTTGGCATTTGAACCTCTCCTCCACTACCACTATCTTCTGACATTGTAAACCTGCCTTGAGAAACCCTAGGACTGTAAATGGAAAAGGGATAATGGAATGATAGCATTTTCAATGTAGGGGATGAATTAATGAGTGTTATGACTTGCTTGGATAAATTACAACCCTTAAACTAATGTAAGCACCCTTTTCAATCACTGATTTTCTTTACAAGCAGATGAAATAATGGTAAACGGTGATGTCAAGTTTAAGCCTTACGGTTGCCTCTTAGGGTTTCAATTTATTTCAATTAAATCATCAAAAATGCTTGAAGATGAGTTGAGGACCTATATTTACCCCTACCATTGCTTGGAGAACCCTTAGCAATGACTTGAATCAATATTTAGGTGATTTGAGTGTTGATAGGGTTCAGAAACCCTTCCTATCCAAGCACGCAATGCTAAGGCTCAGGGCGCAGCGCTCAATCCTAGGCGCGCAGTGCCAAATTTTCTCTTCACTGGGCCTATCGGGTAAAGGCGCAGCACTCTGCCAGGTGTGCAGTGCCACCTCTCAGGCACGTAGTGCCTGTGTAAAAATTATGGGAGAAAAATGCCAAGGGCGTAGCGCCCGATCCCAGGTGTGCAACGCCATAAAAAAATATCCAATTTTGACTGGGAAACTCAAAATTCTTCACTCCTGAGTTCCATAATGTTTTTTCAAGGCAAAAATAATTTTTTTGAAGTGTTATATGGGTTTTTATAGGCTCAAGAAATTTTTATTTAATCTTTAAACCCACTTTCTAGAGTTTACAAGTCTTTTTATTTTTCATTGATGTCTTTTAACACTTTTGTTTGCAGGTGACTGAAATCATTTGAGGTGGCTCTTCCTTTTGCTTCTTGAGGCATGATGACTTCACTTTTGACAACCTTAGGATGTTTACACAGTAGAAACATCTTCAAAAACCTCTGTGGTTTCCATTACAATACTCAACTTATCTTTTCACCTTGGCTGGCAGTTTGTTGGAGTTATGATTTTTTTTTTCCTTTTAATCCTGGAGACTTTGACATGTTTTTTTTGACACAACAGTAGCTTAAAAATCTTCTTTTTCTTGCACCTTGGGGCTCAAAATCATATTTTTCTCATTTAGACATGGCAAGCTCATTTTTTTTACAAGTTTTGGATCTGATCACATAGTGACATCTTCAAAATCCTTCCTTTTCTTGCACCGTGGAGTTCAATTCATCATTTCACCTTTTATGGCCACTTTCCCCAAAAACCCTAGGTGTTTGGAGTGTTTTTTGCAATCATCAATGTTGTATTCTAAGTTCTCTATAGCCCTTTCAAGTTCATTCATTTCTTTCTAGTTCACCTCACCTTTTTCCCTATTTCATCATCCTTTTTGACATGCTTTCTTCATGTTTGGTTTGGTGTGCCTCCTCCATGGTCATTTCTGCAATTGATCACTGTTTGGCACTCTAATTGGACCATCAAGCTCAAAAACCCTAATCATCTACAAGAACCAGTGTTTCCTCCTCTCCTTGCTGCAAGTTGTCTTCATTCAAGAGTAGAAAATCTTCATCACCAACACCTTCTATTGATAGACCTTTCAACACTCCTGCAAAAGTGCTAAACTCTTTCATTTACCTCTTGCAGACTTCGAACTAATAAGGTAGTCTTCTTTGGAAAATTTTAGGTCTTCCTTGAATAACCATGTTTGGACATTCTATTACATATGAGCCAAATTATAACAAAGGAAAAGCAGTGTTTGAAACACCAATGCTGACCTTAAAACATGTGAAACCCAATTGACCTAGTGGGAGGGTTCTTTGACCCGAAATTGACTGAAAATTGGCTTGGAGGCTTCAAGTGAAAAACAGAGTATTATCAAAGGTGTTGTATTGAAGATCCAAAATCCAATGTACTTGATTTATCTAAAGAGCCTACAGGGATAGTTTTGAGACCATCAATGCTTGAGAAACCTGGGGAACATGGGAAAGAGCTAAGCTATAGGAAACCCTAGAGGGAAAGGGGAGTTATGGACAAGGGAAAACAGGGTAAGGAGGTCATAGGCAGGAAAGAAGGATGGAGATGAGTGGCATAATCCCATAAGGAGTTTTTTAGGAGTGACAAGTGACCATGAAAAGGAAAATTAATAGAATAGTGACAAAGTTTCTATGAGGATAATGAAGGCAGTGATATTTCTGAAACTCACAAAATTCTAGGAAGGTTGTTTTCATAAATCTAGAACCAATATATAGTCATCTAAAAATAGTGAAAAATATTTATGAATAATAGTGGCTCCACCTGGGGAGGGCAACTACTTTTCAGGAGGTGTCCAGAACCTCAGAGTTCAAATATCTTAGTTTTGAGGATCAATACCTTACTTGTACTTGGCAGATCCTTCTTCCTTCATTTGCTGATTTTTTCTTTTGAAGATGTGATCTCAAATCTTAAAAAGCATAATTGCTTCAACATCAATTCTACCTACCCATCATACTTTGCCTAACATTTTTTCTTCACTTGGGTGCATTTGGATTGGCAAACCCTTGACATCATTTTTTTTCTTTTGAAAGCATAAAAACTATCTACTTCTACACTTATCACTTCCAAGATCTCAGATTAGACTGATGAACTCTTTATTCTCTACCTACTCTACTTATCTGTCAAGGTTAAGCATTTTGATAGATCTTCATTCTCTAATATACTAACATGAAATTCAAAACATGACCAAACCAAGGTTAAGAAATCTGATTTGTCATGGGCTGTGGCATTTTGGACAAGCTGCACACAGACTTTATTTTTGTACAAGTGAAACTAGAAACTTTGAGGGCTAAAAATTTGGAATTTGTTACTTATCCCTCTCTTTCTCTTTTGGTTCAGATTTGAGCATTGAAACCAACTATCTTTTCCTAACCTAGTCTACTTGATAAGCCAAGTTCAGATGGTTTGGAAAATCTTGTTTCTCTAGCTTATCAGCAGAAATTTAAAACATGTTCAATCATGGTTAGGCTGTATGACTGAACAAGACTTTTCTTTCTCAAAGTAGTGCCATTTAGAATTGCACACTTTCAGACATATTCTTTCTTTTTTGGTATGGGGTTGTACCTCTTATTTTTACCTTCCCCCTAGATTATTAATAATATCCTGACATAGATGGATAGAGTCATCATTTGGATACATACCTTGATTTTTGTACAACGTCAACAAAGCCTCATGCTTCAACGTGTTCCACACATTGTTTTGACCACTTTGAGGCCGAAATTCACCAATTGACCTTGGGTTCCAGCAGTGACATGACCTCATCGGGTGACCTATGTGATGACATAGATGACAGTGAAATGGAATTTTCCAATAATTGAGTTGTTGTCGGTGAAAAATGTGCTCCCAGGCCAGATAAATGAAAGGAGGAAGACTGCCAAGAACGAATTTAAACCACGACCCAAGCCACGCATTTATCATATACCCCAGACATTTCGGATCAACAAAGATACATTTTCCAATGTAGTTTCCAAACTACGTAAGTATGTGCATCATCCATAATTCCAAAGTTAGGACTGGCATCTTCACCCACACCATCTGGTTCGTAGAAGTGTCCTTCATGGGATTAAAACCCATATACCATCGGTGTAATGCAAGGAAGCATCACCCTAGAACCCATGGCCTCCACAGAACCTCCCCCAAATCCTCAGGATTCATAAAATGAAATCTATACCATCCATTCAATAGCTTACAAACCTTTGGTGGATATCCCAGAAGTTTTATCCATGCAGGACGGAGCCACTGTGCCATATCCTCATTTATGTCCCTCTCAAAGTACCACCTTCCCACCAGAGCTCGGGTTTGTAAACTGGAAGACCAATCCCACATGACGTCGTGACCAAAGCTCAATAAATGGCCTTCTTCCACTGATTTGAATGGTTTGGTGGATTTATGCAGGTGTTTGTGTTTCCCATAGTGGTTTGGTATAGGATGTAGAGGTCCCCTTAACTTCCACGGGGGATAGCTTTGTTCGCTATCAGGAAGTGTGAGTCCTTCATTACGGTAGGGGGAGAAGTGCACGCATCACCGAGAATTATCGGCATACCACCCTCAACCACCTCCACCAGATGGATCAAAGAATTGGTATTAGTAATGATACCACATCTAAGTTGATATGGTGTGGTGTTTTTCCTTTCTAAGATTAATGAATGATGCATAACCCCCGGTGGTACAACCATCCCAAAATAAACTTATAAGATGTTTTTAAGATCCTTATTATATGGTAAGAATACTACACGTCCCTTTCCATTTATATCACTATGAACACCGCCACCACGACTCCTATACAAAAGAACCAAAACCATCCGACAAAGTGACAAACGTTCTCTAAGGCCATCGAGAACATAAATTTCTACGAGAACTGTTAGGTTCTAAGGATAAATTTAGTGCTCCAGGCTATATACGTCGCCCTATGATAGCCTTAATTAAGAAGTAACCCTCTAAAATCAAGTTCAAATTTTCCAGGACCGATAAAAATATCTACCACCATTATCTGTCACCGTTTAACTCTAGTGTCCCCAAAAAATATTTGATATTCTTGATTTATATTTCAACAGACTACATACAACATCACAATAGTAGCACCATGGAACCGACCCTAGATATTCAGACCCCCATCTCAATCTCCATCAAATAAAATACAATTCAAATGTCGGGTTCATGGTCCAGCCACGTTACAGAGGTTTTATCCGTGACTAAACCAGGTTATTCATACCACTTGACAGTCCACCCCACAACCCAAGAACTAAAATTTAGAAGCCGTGTAGTGTTACTGATAATAAAAACAACATAAGCACCCACAAATATTCCACCATTGATGATAAAGTTGCACTCCAATTCTCTTGCATGGTTTAGAAATGATAAATGATTGTAGCCATTTATCCCATAGGGAGGAATATTGTTGCTCTGAGACACTAGTCCCCCAACCAAAGGCGATGAGATAAATGCGTTTAATGTGGTTTCTAAGGCAGTACCCCATGACCCTACCTCAACATCAAAAGATAAACCAGAGTGAAACCAATGCACATAGTTAATATGGAAACTTACCCATTCATAAGAGTGTGTGTCCACTTAACCTTGAGAACTTCACCGTCAACTACTGGAGCCCTATCTTCTATCATTAACAAGCATTCTGTGATCCAGATGGAAACTTACCCATTCAGAAGAGTGTGTGTCCACTTAACCTTGAGAGCTTCATTGTCAACTACTGGAGTCCTCTCTTCTGTCATTAACAATGACAAGCATTATGTGATCCAATCTTGTTAGAACCACTATCGGTTATCTTAAAACCTCGTTTTATACTCACTCTAGAGGTATGGTAAATAAATAAAACTTATTTTTATATTTACTTTATAAACCTCTTTATATTTACGAAAACTCAAAAAGAAGGTTTTATTTAGGTGAAGGTTATGGGCCAAATACCATGGGACAAATTAATATTAATACCATGGTAAATTTTTATAATTACGATATTTATAAAAGAAGTATGGTAAATAAATAAATATAAAAGAGGTATAAAGTGGTATGGTAAATACATAAAAATATATCAAATATGATTAGAAATCAACATCTAAGTATATACCAAGCCTATGGGCCAAATACCATGGTAAATAAAAGAGGAATGGCAAATAAATATAAATATAAATAAACCGGTAAAAAATAAAACCTCTTTTTTTATTTACACTTAAGGTGTTCCTCTTTGAAAAAAACTCCCATAGCTATCACTATGTACAATTTTTGACCATAAGATTCATTTTTAGACGATTGAGAATTCTTCCACCATTATATTTCACTATTTTAACTATCAAAAAAATATTGATTTTTGCAACTATTCAACTTATTCATATTTAAAATAATCATAAATAATAATATAGTGTAGATATCTTTCTAGTTTCATTTGAAATTTCAACTTGTTTAGCTCCCGGGCCGTAATTTCAAAGTGGCTGGAGACACAACCTTCGAACCCGGTTTCTTCATAGAAAATTCGCCTATGACTTCATTTTTGTTGGACACGCAGCTATTAACCTCTAATGGTATTCAATCTTGTGACCAATTTTGTCAAAATATGTAGACTATGAGAAGCATTTTTCAAATGAATTATTTATGGTGGGAGAGATTGGTGGAAATGAATACACTGATCCATTCATGCATGGACGACCGATGGAAGAAGTGGAAATATTTGTCCCTTTGGTCGTCAATAAGACCATAAAAGCAATGCAGGTGACTCTCAGAAAGTTCAATCCATTTCCCATGAGCTCATTTAAGCTAAATTCATTCCATTAAAGAAAAACTCTATATCATTGTTTCTTCGTTTTACTACAGAATTTGATTACGACATGTGGTGCATGAAATATTTTAGTCGAGAACAACTTACCTAATTGTTGTTCTGCATCGTATTTAAGAAAATATACTATTGGACTTGAAAAAAATCACTGGACCCAATGGGATGCATGTCGAGGTTTAATGCTTTCGCTAGGAGGGACAACGATCTTCATGAAGGCCGAGTGAAAAAATTGCAAGTTCAATATCCGGATGTTAAATTTGTGTTTGCAGACAATTACAATGTTGTTCTCAAAATTCTACAGTCTCCACATTCGTCTCGTAATTAAATGAAAACTTGCAGGATTTTTTATAGTCTTTGATTTTCCTTTGATATTTCCAGAAAAATTAGATATACTCTTTTAAATTTAACGAGAAATTTGATTTTCCCGTTTAGCGCTGGTCGTGAAGGTTTTAGAGGCATGTTGTTGAGTGGGTGGGCCATATAATTACAATCCTAAAATCCCTTGTGGCTTAGGTTCAGCAGTTTCCTATACAAATCTTGTACAATATTTCAACTGGGATGGAGGTTATTTAACAGATGCTACTTATCGCTAATTTATTTTTGGACGACACCTTCACAACTCCCACCCTTCACACTCTATGCAGCGGTGACTAAATTAGAATATCAAATAAAATGGAGAAACTATATGCGGTCATTTCACTTCTTTAAATGTTTTCCTTGAGGTTAGTGTAGCTTATGTCATAGGATGGAGACAATCAAATGAACTTAAATGTAATAGATGACTAGGGAAATGGTGAGTGTGATTTCAAAAACTCGGCTACACGATATCGATGGATTTTCAAACTGTTGCTACTTAGAATGTTGAACAAACCTGACTCCACTCCTTTTCATCAATTATCTTCCCTTCACGCAAATATGAGGTTCTCATGTTCAAATCAGAACAATTAAGATCACACTACGTCTGGAATTACAGGCACCTTTCCCACCCTTTATAATAGTAAAAATTAAAAACCTAATACGCATTTGTGCATAGTTACAGGATTAAATGCAGTTTCTCCCTTATCAGTTTCAACGTAGTTTTGTTTAACCTGTCTATTTTATTATATTGATATTTCCAGTGATTTTTTTGTTTTAATTATATTATTGGTATTTTAATAAGAGAAGTATTACGCCAAAAAGAATGTCAAGAATTCTCTTATTTTTTCACATATATAGGTATTTTATAATTATTTATTTATTTGTCTTTCATTATAAAATGTATTTTTATTTATTACATATATAGATTTATATGGATTTAATATTTTATTTATGTTAATTATTTTTTATTGTGAATCAGTATTTCCATTATAGTGTATATTTTATAAAAAAATGTTTAGATTGTATGTTGTTTTTTTTAAATTGAGTATTTATTTAAGTCACATTTATTTATTGCACCATTTTCATTACTTTATTAAAACGATTCCTATTATAATGTATATTTTATAAAATTGTAGGATTGTGCACTTTAAATGGCATAATGGGGTGTGGTTATTTCCTTAATTTTGTAGAATAGATTTCAGGTTTATAATTCTTATAAAATTATATATTGCTATTATATATTTTCCAAAGAGTTATTTTTACTTAATGCTATGTAATTTTTAGGTTTAGGATTTAGATTTAAAATTTAACTTTTAGGCTTAAGATTATGGTGGGAGGAATGGTGACATAAATAGATACAAAGAGATGGGGGAGGGGGATAGGATGAGACAAATGGGGAGGGAGAAAAAGAGAGAAGTAGGGGGAGAAGATGAGACAAATGGGGAGGGAGAAGAAGAGAGAAGCAAAGGGTGAGAAGGAGGGGAAATAAGTGAGTGAGGGAGAAGCAGAGAGAAGGGAGAAAATGAGTGAGCGAGGGAGAGGCATAGAGAGAGGAGAGAAAATGAGTGATTGAGATTGAGGAAGAGAGAGAGGGGGTCAAAATGAGTGAGTGAGGGAGAGGAAGAGAGAGAGGGGTCAGATTGAAAGACAACAAGAAAAATAGTGAGGAAGGAAAAGAGAGGGAGAGATAAATAATGTGAGAGAGAGAGAGAGAAGGGAGAGGGAGAGAGGAAATGAGTGAGGAGGGAGAACTTAATAGAGAGAGGGTTTTAAATAGGGAGGGATATATATATATATATAGAGAGAGAGAGATAAATATGGAGAGAGGGGAGGGAGATGAGGAGGGAGGATGGAGGGTGAGGGATAAAGAGGGATAGAGAGGGAGTGAGGGGTGGGGAAGAGAGGTTAAGGAAGAGAGAATTTTGGAGAGGGATTGGGGGTGGGGAAGAAAGGAAAGTAAGAGAGAATGTTGGAGAGGGGGGAAAGATATGGAGAGAGAATGGGAGTGGGAGTGAGCAAGAGAGAGTGAAAGAGAGAGAGGGAGAGGGATGGAATATTGAGAGTGAGAGAGGGAGATGTAGAGAAATAAATGAGAGGGTGAGATATTGATAGAGAGAGAGAGGGGGGGTGGAAGAAGGGGTGATAAGAGTGAGAGAGGGACACACAAAGAGAGTGAGGGAGGGAGGAAGGAGGGAGAGAGAGAGTTAGAGAGGGAGGGAGGAGGGTGAGAGAGAGTGAGGGAGAGAGATAGAGGGAGGGAGGTAGGGAAGGGAAGAGAGATAAGGAAATATATATATAGAGAGAG
Source organism: Pinus albicaulis (assembly GCA_034641835.2). Taxonomy (NCBI): domain Eukaryota; kingdom Viridiplantae; phylum Streptophyta; class Pinopsida; order Pinales; family Pinaceae; genus Pinus; species Pinus albicaulis. The sequence continues at coordinate 76,738,174 of CM076574.1, read as the reverse complement.
AGAGAGGGAGAGAGATAGAGGGAGGGAGGTAGGGAAAGGAAGAGAGATAAGGAAATATATATATATATAGAGAGAGAGAGAGAGAGAGAGAAATATATGGAGAGAGATAGAGAAATAGGGAGAGGGAGTGAGATAGAGTGAGAGAGAGAGAGAGTGCGTGAGAGAGAGGGATGGGAAGGGAGGGTGAGAGAGATGGGGGAGTGAGTCAGGTACATAGAGAGAAATAGGTGAGAGGGAGGTATGGGGAGAGAGATAGGTAAGAGAGGGAGAGAGATGGATATAGAGATGATTCAAGAGAGAGGGAGAGAGATGGATATAAAGATGATTCAAGAGAGAGGGAGAGAGAGAGATGGATATCGAGAATATGAAAGATAGATGGATTAAGAGAGGGAGAGAATATGAGGTACAGAGAAATATTTTGAGGGATAGAGATAGGGACAGAGAAATAAAGGGGGAGAGAGGGAGGGAGGGGGAGAGACAGTTTGAGATAGGGATTAAGAGATTGTTGTGAAACCAGCTCCAGAAATAGAAGAAAAGAGATATCAATGCCTTAGAAATAAGCCACTTCGGGGGGGAAACCTCCAATACATTACATGAATGAACAATTCTTGGATGATACAAATTACAAAACCTCCTTTCTATATATAGGAGTCTATAGGGCCACAATGTAATCCTAGTGGGGCCACAATGTAATCCTAGCCAACCTAACAATAATAATTTAAGGGCACAATAATAACAATATGGGAGTTACAAGGGTACAATAATAACAATAAGGGGGTTACACTAACAACAATAAGGGACTATACTAGTAATAAAGGGACCTAACATGCCCCTCTCCTTCAAAAAAGTGTTGTCCTCAACACTTCAGTAGCTCTGGGTGCTTCTGTATAAAATTCTCATCCTCCCATGTAGAATATTCAGTAGGTAAGTTCTTCCACTTGATGAGATACTCTGAAATCGATCAATTTCGTAGCTTTCGAGTTCTGGTTTCTGTGACCGCTTTTGGTTCCAATATGATTTTTCCTTCCTCATCAAGTTCTAGCAATATTGTTTGAACTGAAAGATTTTCACCTATAACCTTCTTTAAGCATGAAACATGGAAAATTGGATGCACTCATGAAGAAGCAGGAAGCTCCAATTTGTATTCCATAGTACAAATTTTATGCAACACCTTGTAAGGACCATAGTACTTTGGTGATAATTTATTATCCTTCTTAGCTTGCTCGAGGGACATTTGTTTGTATGGTTATAGCCATAAAAATACCCAGTCTCCTACATCAAACTTCTCTCACTGCGATGTTGATTTTCCTGTTGTTTCATTCAATTTTGTACCAAATTCAGGTTGTCCTTTAAGAGTTGGAGAAATTCTTGTTGATGCTCGATGTGATCTTCCACTGCTTGAACCTTCAAATTTTCTCTTAAAGATGATGTGATGGATGGTGGATGATATCCATAAATGGGGTCATTTGCTGCAGTATGGAAGGAAGTGTTATACCACCATTCAGCAAGAGGTAACCACTTGACCCATTGTGTTTGTTTATCAGATACAAAACAACGTAGATATCCTTCCAAACATTTATTTACTATCTCAGTTTGACCATCAGATTGAGGATGATAATATGAGCTATGAGCTAATTGACTACCCAAACAAGAAAATAACTCCATCCAAAAATTTTCTGTAAAAATGGGATCTCTATCATTCACAATAACCCTTGGGTTTCCATGTAGCTTTTGAATTGTGTCCATAAATGTAGTATCAATTGTACTTGCTTTAAATGGATGAGATAATGCACAAAAGTGTGTATACTTCGTAAGTCTATCAACTACCACCAGGATGACACTCTTTCCTTCGAACTTAGGTAAACCTGTGATAAAATCCAATGAAATCTCCTCCCAAAGTTGACTTGGAATGAATAAAGGTTGTACAAGACCCGGGGTCTTAATTGTCTCAACTTTATTCTGCTGACAAACCAAACATTCTACCACAAACTTTTGAATATCATATTTAAGGCCATCCCAAAAAAATTCTTTCTTCACCCTGTGGTAAGTTTTTAAAAATCCTAAGTGTCCTTCTAAAGGAGAAGTGTGCAATTCCAAAAGAATCTTTTGTTTTAGTTGGGAATCCTTACAAAGATATAAGCGATATTTGTACCATAAGGAATCATTTTTCCAACTAAATGTATCAGATGTACTAGGATCTTGCTGCAAATTTTGAATGAGTGTCCACAATTCTTCGTCCTTCTTCCATTCATATCTTGCTTTGATTATCCAATCTGGTTGGATAATATAAATGGCACAAAGCAATGCTTCTACCTCTTCATTCTTTCTTGAGAGTGCATCTGCAACAACATTTAGCTTCCCTTTTTTGTAAATTATTTCAAAGTCATAACCCAACATTTTTGTGACCCATTTTTGTTGTTGTTTTGAAGATAGTCTTTGTTCAAAAAAGTGTTTAAGACTATCATGATCATTTTTTACCTTGAAGTGTCTACCCATTAGGTAAGTTCTCAATTTCTTTAGTGCATGCAGTATTGCTAACATTTCCTTCTCATAAATAGGTTTCTGTAAATACTTTCCTTTGATTGGACGATTTTCAAAAGAAATGGGTCTTCCTTCTTGCGTTAAAACAACACCAATTCCATTTCCTAAGGCATCACATTCCACAATAAAGGTTTTTGTGAAGTCTGGCGTAGCTAAGACTAGTGCTAGGCACATTGCCTCTTTAAGATGTTCAAAGGCCTTAGTTGCTTCAGGAGTCCATGGAAATGCATCTTTCTTCAATAATTTTGTTAGAGGTGCTGCTATTCTCCCATAATTCTTTACAAACTTGCGATAATACCCTGTTAACCCTAGAAATCCTCGCAACTGCTTTATGGTTGTGGGGAATTTTCATTCCTTAATGGCTCTAATTTTGTTAGGGTCTACCTTAACACCCTCATGAGATACAATATGACCTAGAAATTCCACCTCTTGTACTCCAAAGAAACATTTGGATGTTTTTGCATATAATTATTTCTCCCGCAATAGTTTGAGCACCCTGTCAACATGTTGAACATGATCCTTCCAAGACCTATTGTAGATTAGTATATCATCAAAAAAAACTAGCACAAATTTTCTAAGGAAGGGTTTGAAAATGGAATTCATCAACCCTTGAAATGTAGAGGGTGCATTGGTAAGGCCAAAAGGCATGACCAAAAATTCATAATGACCCTCATGAGTTTGAAATGTTATTTTTGGAATATCTTCAGTCTTCATTCTAATTTGATGATATCCTAAACGAAGATCCAACTTGGTAAAATAAATTGCTCCATGTAATTCATCCAATAATTCATCAATCACAGGAATGGGAAATTTATCTTTAATGGTGAGCTTATTGAGCTCCCTATAATCGGGACACATACACCATGATCCATCCTTCTTGTGTACCAATACTACAGGATCAGAGAAATAACTTTGACTAGGTTGAATTATACCAGCCTCTAACATTTTTGCAATCATACGTTCAATTTCATTCTTTTGGACATACAAATATCTGTAAGGTCGGATGTTTGGAGGAAAAATTCCTGGAATCAAATGAATAGCATGATCATGATCATGAATATGTGGGAGTCCTTTGGGAGTATCAAACACATTGGAATGATTTTCCAAGACTCTTTGGAGATCTGGAGAAATAGATGATTTTGATTTTGGAACTTCTAGTGAGCATAATTGTGCAATTAAGCCTCTTTGTTCTTTCTTCAAAATCTTTGTCATGACATTAGAGCTTATTATCTTTCCTGGATTCCTTGTAATACCTCGTAATTCGATTTCCTTTCCTTCCAAAAAAAACTTCAAGAAAAGTTCTTGAAAATTAAAAGCTACCATCCCCAAAGATTGTAACCATTGTACTCCTAGTACAACATCAACGCCTCCCATTGGGATGGAAAGAATTGGACTATTCAATACATATTCCCCCATGGATAGCTTGATATTATGGCATTTTCTAGAGCAATTTATAGTTCCTCCATTTTCAACCATCACTTGAAATTTTGGTGCTGGGTATAGGAAACAATTCAATTCCTTGGCTACCTTACAATGAATAAAATTATGGGTACTACCTAAATCAATCAACACTATTACCTTTTTATTCTTGATATGTCCTTCTATATTGAGAGTTTGAGGAGTGATAATTCCTGCCAATGCATTACACAATATAGTCGGACTCATTTCTTCTTCTTCTAGGGTTGGTTCCTGGTGTATATCCTCTTCTTGTTCATTTTATTCTTCCTCTTCACAATCTATGTAAAATAATTTCTTCTCAGCGCATTTATGACATTTAGTGTATTTGATATCACAACTGTAGCAAAGCCCTTTTTTTCTCTTTCTTCCAATTTTTGTGGTGTCAACCTTGTAGGTTGTTGAAATCTAGTAGTAGCAACACTTCCCTCTTTATAGAAGTGAGTGGTAGGCTTCCTTGTTGCCATAATTTTACATTCAATTTTTCTTGCCAACCTGAATGCCTTTTCTAATGAATCAGGTTCCAAGACGCAAACTTCATGTTGGATGTTATCCTTTAAAGTACCTATGAAGAGATCAATCATGTGTTCCTCTGGAATATCAGCTACCCTTATATTCAATTTTTGGAAGTCCTCAATGTGCTCCCCACTAAACCCTTTTGTTTGAGATTTATCAATTGGCTAAAGAAGGTGTTGCTCTTTGTATCCTCATAATGTGCTATCATTTCCTCCGTAAAAATTGACCAAGTGACAATTTTTTTACGAGTGCAAAGCCATCGATACCATACAAATGTATTTTTTTCTAGATGTAAAGTTGCAATGCGTACCTTTTGTGTGTTTTGCACATTATTGAGATCAAATATTGATCCATCTATAGTATCCATGTTACGGGATCCTTGCCATCAAACTTCCTCATATCTATCTTTGGAATATGGTGGTCCTTCCTACCAACATTAGAGTTTATGAAATCACGATTATCATTTATTGTGTTCTCATCATGAGTTTCCTCTACTATCTTTTCACCATTAGGAAACATTTTTTGTATCAACTTTGTCAAACCTTCCATGTCTACTTTTAGATCATTCTTCATGTTTTCCATTTTTTCATCGATCTTAGCTTCCATGTCATCCATCTTAGCTTCCATGAAAACTTCCATGCCATCCATCTTAGCTTCCAAACCATTCATCTTAGCTTCCACGCCTTTCTTCAAACCATCCATTTCATTTTTTGTTGCTCTTTGCAATAGCGAAATTTGGTGCACTTGCTCATGGAATTTTGATATCTCATGTTGCATTTATTCATCTTCATGAGTCATAGTAAAGCCTTTTGAAGGCTTAATAGGCATTGAATTATTTTTAGGAGGCATTTTAGAACCCATTACTGATAGCTATGCTCAATAGGCCTTTGGAATCAACTAGAACTAATTTTTTCAAACAAGACTTATGCAATTTGAAAAAAAAATACACACCTTTTTCTTGATTTTGAGGAGCTCGATATTGAAACTGGATTATCTCTGTCATTTTGGATCTTCAATATCTGAAATTTGGACCTGAAGTCACCCTCTGAAGCTTCTTTAGAATTCCATAGGTCTGACCTGATTTGGATTCTTCAAGGAAAAGTTATGTCCAATCTCCCACAATGACCCAATTATGGACTAGTTCAGTATAGCGAAATTGTACGACTTGCCACGTGTCACTATTTCCTCGTTTGGCTCTTAAATTGATAGAAAAGAAACTACAGTCCATGTACTTATGGTCACTTTTTACAGCATTCCAATCCGATGCTCAGAGAGAGAGTTATGAATGTTTTCCCACGATAACCTCTTTGAGATGAAATTCGAGAGCCTGAAAAAGACCTAACTTCCATAGATCATATCTCCGCAAATATTGCAAACCAAGCTCTGCAATTTTGCGAAGATGTTCCTCAGGATTTCAGATTCACTCTCTAAAAATTTTAGCTTCTGAAACTTCGTAGAACAAAATTTATATCTCAAATTCCACGATGACCTGTTTAGGTTAAATTCAGGAGCCTGCAAAAAGCCCTAACTTCCACAGATCATATCTCCGAAAATATTGCGAACCAAGCTCTGAAATGATGTGAAGATGTTCCTTAGGATTTCGGCTTCGCACTCTCAAAATTTCAACTTCTGAACCTTTGTAGACAAAAATTTATAGCGAAAATTCCTTGATGGCCTGTTTGGGGTAGCGAAACCCTAGAATCCAAAGCTCTGATACCAAATGTTGTGAAACCAGCTCTAGAAATAGAAGAAAAGAGATATCAATGCCTTATAAATAAGCCACCTTGAGGGGGAAACCTCCAATACATTACATGAATGAACAATTATTGGATGATACAAATTACAAAACCTCCTTTTTATATAAAGGAGTCCATAGGGCCACAATGTAATCCTAGCCGACCTAACAATAATAATTTAAGGGCACAATAATAACAATATGGGGGTTACAAGGGTACAATAATAGCAATAATGGGGTTACACTAACAACAATAAGTGACTACACTAGTAATATAGGGACCTAACAGAGATTTTGGTTTGTGAAGGTAAAAATTGTCCAATGACCTCCTAAGGTTGAATTTGGGTTTATGGATTTATGTGCCGGAAATCATTTTTTTGTTATTTTTAAGATTTTATATATATATATATATATTTTATGGTTTTCTATCATATTTTTTATTATATTAATATATATATATTATGGTTTTCTATCATATTTTTTATTATATTAATATATATATATTAATATTTAATATCAATTTTAAATTTTAATTAACAATTATTAATTCTACACACACACACACACACACACACATATATATATATATATATATATATATATATATATATATATATATATATATATATTATTAAACCTCAAATCAACGTTAATTGCAAATCAAACTTTCTAATTCATAGATTCCCTAAGTCCTAATGGTGGAGCAGAATAGTTGTTAAAGATCCATTGATATATATAATTAAACACATTTCACAAATTTTGAAGGTTATTATATCACATGGTATATCAAATGGTGGCGTTAAACTATGGAAGTAGACTGTTAACCAAAGTTCGGAGATGATATATTAAATGGTGGATGGCCTATTAAAGCTAAAAAAATGGTTATGAGCACAATATATTAAAGGTGGAACATTATACGTTTCGTTGCAAAACAATGTAATGGGGGTCGAGGTCAAGGTTCGAACCGTGACCTCACCCCCAACACTTAGTGCCTTCACCAATGCGCCGCGACCATGGAACTTGAAAATGTATGCAGTGGACTTACATTTAAATGCATTTGTGGATCTGGTGGTGGGAGTGGAGGAGGCCATCCTGCGGGCCATCCCTCCACATGATCACGTGCATGAAACCAAGAGCCAGTACCTTCCACTAAGCGGATTTCAAGCGCGCTTCTCCACCTAACTGCAAATTAACCTTAATAAATCTAGTTCCTTAATTAGTGGTTCTTTTATAAAAGTTTTTATTTTCAGAGATTACACCAAACTTGTGGGAGTTAACTCCAGTTTTCCAGATTTTGAGGAGAAATTGGGGGAAAGTTTGTTTTTTCTATAACCGAGTCAATTTTCGACCAAATTGAGCTTAGAAAGAGTCATTCTTGGCTAATTAGCATGTTATAAACATAATTAGCATGTTATAAACACATTGGAATAGGTTTCATAGGAAAAGGATCTTATCTACATGTTTTTTTGTCACTTGAATAAATTTTAAGCCTAGGGCCACTAGGAGGGAAGGCCATGCCTAGAGCATCTGGTAACCAAATTGAGTAAATAAATAGTCATTTATGATATATTTCAACATTTTGAAATCATTGGAATAGGTTGCAAGAGAATTTTATGCATTTAAATAGAAATTTGAGCACATTTGAGCTAATACAGAGGCCCGAGCTATAAAGCTGGACCAAGGAGATGTAGCCCAGGAGGGGTGAACTCCTTCATCAAAACTTTGTTTTAATGGATCATTTGTTATGGTTTTTTTCATTTATGTTGTTGTTGTTCAACCATTTAAATTAATTCTTTATGCTTTCAAATTCACTCATAAAATTATGTTTTAATTGCCTCTTTGACACACATAAGCAACAAGGGAACCTGTACATCAAACATAAGATCAATAAATAAGTTTATATCTAAAAATGAAATTAGCACAACAAAAATAACTTTCAAATTCAGATAATAGGGGGGTAAGAGAGAAAGGGAGATAGAGGAAGCATGAGAGAGAGGACTTCAAAGACAAGAAGAGAGAGGGAGGGAGAGAGAAAGAGAGAGGGATGAATAGAGAGATGGAGTTGGAGGGGTACGTAGAGAGTGAGAAGTGAAGAGAGAAAGAGAGTGACAAGAGAGAGATGGAGAGAGAGTGTGTATGTTTGGGGTCAGATAAAGAGACAAAGTAGGAGATATGGAGATAAGGGGGGAGAGAAGGTGAGATGGAGGGATATAGTAACAAAGTTGGAGGGTGGAGAGAGAGAGAGAGAGAGAGAGAGAGGTGGGATAGAAAGGGAGAGAGGTGAAGGAAGAGAGAGAATGAGACAGAGTGGAGAGAGGGAGGGAAAGAGATGTGTATTTGAAGGGGGATAGAAAGGGAGGTAAGAAGAAATAGAGAGAGAGAGAGAGAGAGAGAGAGAGAGAGAGAGAGAGAGAGAGTGATAAGGAAGATGGAGAGAGAGGGAGAGAGGACAACAGGGGGAAAGATAGATATAAGCATGGGGGAGGGAGAGAAGGGGAAGATAGAGATATGGATGGAAGGTGAAGAGGGGGAAGAAGAGAGAGATGGAGAGAGGGAGGGAGTGACATATAAATTGCTAAATAGGGTGTGGGATATTATGTGTTTGGGGGGGAGGGGGGTTGAGATAAAGAGAAAAACATGGATATATGAAGGGATATATAGATATAGATGGAGGGTGGGGAGAACATTTCATGCACTAGATGAATTGATTTCGGTGTATATGGTGATTTCTAATCCAAATTGATTTATTGCACTAGATGCATTGATTTCAGTGTATACGGTGATTTCTAATCCTATTTTATTACTTGCACTAGATGCATTGATTTCAGTGTAGACGGTGATTTTTAATCCTATTTCATTGTTTGCACTTGATGCATTGATTTTATTGTAGATATTGATTTCTAATGATATTTGATTGTTTGTACTAGATGCATTAATTTCAATGTGGATTATTTCTAATCCTATTTGATTTCTTGCACTAAATGCATTGATTTAAATGTAGATGGTAATTTCTAATCCTATTTGATTGCTTGCACTAGCTGCATTGATTTCAATGTAGATGTTAATTAATAATTATAATTCATGTTGCTTGCACTAGATGTTTTGATTTTAGTGTAGATGATTTCTAATCCTATTTGATTTCTTACAAGAAATGCATTGATTTCAGTGTAGATGGTGATTTTTAATCCTATTTGATTGCTTGCACTAAATGCATTGATTTCAATTTAGATGTTGGTTTCTAATACTATTTTCTTACTTCAACAAGATCCATTGATTTGAGTGTAAATGTTGATTTATAATCCTATTTGATTGCTTGCATTAGATGCATTGATTTCAGTGTAGAAGTTGTTTTCTAATCTTATTTGATTGCTTTCATTAGATACGTTGATTTTAGTGTAGATGTTGATTTCTGATTTGATGTAATTGGATGTATGATGGTACATTGATTTTAAAGTGATTGGATTAACAATGTGCATTGATTTTAGTGTAAGCAAACAAAATTATTGACAATGTACATTGATTTTTGTGTTATATTATTTCAATCTATTAATATTGGAAAGCAAAAGAGACAATGTATGATGTTTACTACAACAACTCGAGCTAAAGATTTAAATGGTTGATGATATGAAAAGATGAAAAATATAAAAAGGGTGACAATAAGAATAGTATAAGAAAATAGTTTGATATTCATCACAGTTAAGACTATATGTAATTGACAATGTTGGTCGCTTTAATTGCTTTCACAATTCAAGCTCCACATAAATTGTCAACCCGAGGAAGTCTTTTTATTTCAAAGATAATCACGCACTGGATATGCTCAATTTCAAAAGCAGAAACAATGTTGTAGTAAAAATCCACACAATTATTAATCTCACAAATCTACTGGTTCACACTCTGTTTAATAAAAGCTGAAGTCAATTAATTTATAGCAGAAATAATTTCTATGTTGCAGTTACAATCCAAACAAAGGAAAACCAATCTGCAAGGAAAGAAATCAATCAACCATAGCAGGAACAGGACCCTATTCCTTGGTTAGGAACTTCAGCACCTGATGCCTGACACTTAATCACACTGTATGAAAGGTAATGTCAAGAGACAAGACCCTATTCCTATGAACAGGAACCTTCAGCACTTGTTCTCTTGTTTCTAATCACACTGCAGGAAAAAGGAAAGCAATGAGTGAGAGCAGGACCCTATTCCTTTATGCAGGAATCTTCAGCACCTGCCTCCCAACATCATACATTCATACAATCAATAGAAATGGATTTCTCAACTTCCAAGAGTGAATGCATTCAATACATGCAGCGCTAAAGAAACAGAGTATTACTAAACTGTGTAACTAGTGTTCAACAACAGTATTAAAGTAAAGTGCAAACAACGTAAAGAATTAAACAAATTACAGGAACCAAAGGGTGAATCTTGTGAGGAAGGCGGGCCCTTTCCCTCTCACAAGATTCCCCGGGGGAAAGAATTAAATTGGAACGCTCAAAAGAAGAATTTATTCATCTGTCAAAGTAAATGATACATTACAGATGGAGACTAGCTCCAGTTCTCACACACTGTTCTCCTGTAGCTTTACAAAAAAAATGAACTCCCTACTAATGATGATGTCTCCTCTTTTTAAAGAGGAGACATCTTTTACAATTTACATGAGAGCAAATCTACGTTATCCCAAATCTGTTCTCTTTCCCAAAACAGGACTATTCTGTTCTTCCAAAAAAAGATATTGTTACAACAGAGACAACAAGAATGCTATCTTCAGGATAATCCAGGTAACCGTGTCTTCATGCTGTTACTACTATTCCACAAAAGGTTCTTCCAGAATCGCAAATTACGCATAACGGAATTTGCGTGCTTGACGGCTGTTTCAGCAACTGAGTCAGCTGTTTCAACAACGGCCGCTTGTTCCTAGCAAAGCATATACCTTATCTGCGAGCTTTTGGACTTATGTTAGCAACAATGCACTTCGATTTATGATAAAATATAAGAGTATTATGGAATTAAATGTAAACAGATTAAACATATAATAAAGAAGAGGATTTTATATACCTTGGGATAAAGTAGATGAAAATGATAATGGAATCCTTTTTAATCATGGTTATAAAAGTAAAATGGTGTCAAAGTATATAACAAAAATGATACATAGTGGAGTCCTAACATCCCCCCCAGCTGAAAATGTTGCATGTCCTCAGGCAACCCCTAGTCTGAATCAGAGTCTGAGTACTGGTACTGAGCATGCAAATTACTCAAGTAGTAGCTGGAGAAGGTGGCATCTGTAGGAGCTCTGAATCCTCTGTTGTTCTGCAAGTGTTGCCATGCCAAGGCTTCATCTCTGTCAGTCAACTGGTAATGACACTGATATTTCTCTGAAGGTAGCCATAAAATTGGAAAATGAAAATGATACCTGATCCAGTTTACTCCACAATGTTGAATGCAACCAATGTAATTAGGAACCCTGGATAATGCAGCTTGAAGATTGTGAGGGTTAAAAGGGTGATAATCCTGTCTTTCTTTACATGACTGCTGCCAAAACATAGTATTGGCCTTCAATGCAGAAGTACCCTTTACTCTAATTTTTTGTTGACACTTAAAAAGTGTTGAAGCCTGTAATTGTTGTATATACCTATGCATTCCTGGCTTCTGTAAGAATTTATGATATTGTGCTATGAACATGGCTGGGCTTAAAGGTTCTGGTCTGATCCACAGGAGTTTATTCTCCTCATTATGACTGCTTGCAGTGAACGCAGTTTGCCAAGTGAGTTGGTTAGACAAAAATGAAACAAATGCCCTTATTTGTATATCTCCTGCAATTGGAATAAGATTAACTCTTCTATTGTCGGGAATGGCCTCATTATGAAGGTAGAGTTCGCACAACAAATGCTGGTCACTCTCGGGGGCCTCATTAAAAGTCTCAACAAATTTCTCTGAAGTAATTAACTCATATGGTCTGCCATCTTTTATTGCTTTTAATTGAAAATAAACTAATCGTTCAGAAAGAAAGAGAGAGTATTTTACAGAGGGTTTGCGCGTAGCCATCAACTTCTGGACTAATGAAAACATCAAGGCCATCTTTTCCTTAGATTCCTTGACTTCCTTTTTGTAGTCCTTGAGCTGTTGCATCATTTGTTCCCAACTATCCCAGTTGGCATATACGTGGTTCTGCCATGCTAGCTTATGTTGGCGTAATATTGTATCTTGTTCTTCAGCATATTGCTTCTTCCATTTGTTCATCTGTTCCAATTGATTCCATAGCAAGGTCTGTGTCCTGGCATCAGAAGTGGTGGGTTGGGACGTTGTTTGAATGGCTACACTGACTAACTTAGAACGAGATATCTGTATTGGTGAGAAAAGCGAGTGGGCACCGTGCTTGGTTTTACGAAGATATACGTGGTGGTGTATGCGAATAGGTACACCGCATTAACTAGCACGAGGGCGAGGTATACGAGGTTTTAATTTCCTTTTCTTCCTTTATAGAGAGCCCTACTGGTTCTTGTGGAGCAGTAGGGCATCCCGCTTTTATTCCAGCTGATGTAGATGCCCCTGATAATTGAATTTTAACTAGCTTGTAGCCTGCCTCGTGGTAAATGTTGCCACACTCATGGCACATGTATTCCTTGCATGGCTCCTTATTTTGCGCTGAGGCTGTGTGTGCTAACATATAGAGATTCAGTTCTCTATCAAAGGCCTCTCGTGCCAAAGTTAATTCATTCTTGTAGGCTTCCAATTCAGACTTCAGGAATTCATTCTCCTCCAATAAAGATGTCATAATATGTAAACCCTGTGCGCTGGTTGACTCTGTTGGGGTAGTCTGTTGATGCACAGTCGTAGCTGGCTCTTGTGGGACAGCTACTGCTGATCTCCCACTATCATCATGCTTGGTGTATTTTAGCACGATGCATTTGGTTCTTGTGCTGACCTGCGGGTAAGTGAGCTGGTTCTTGTGCCGATCCTGGGTTTGAAATGTAAACAATGTCGGGTATCTAGGGAACGCGGTTCTTGTGTGGCAGTGCCACCAGACGAGACGGGTTGGGGTGAAATGGGGATGAAGATTGGAGTTTTAACAGAATAGTGGCAGGGTCAGGGGAAATGGGAGTAACTCCTGTTTCAACAGTCATCTTCATTTTCCTTTTCGGTAGGAAAGCAGAGAAGTCACTGTCTTTCCTTTTATTTGCGGGGGAGGATTGTTCTCTGGGGGAAGGGCTTTCGGAAGAAGTGAAGATTTGGAATTTAGCTTTTGTCCGTCGTTTGGAGACTGAGACTGTTGGGGTTCTTTTCTTTTTATAAGTAGGTGGGGATGGGGGTATTAGAGAGTCGTCACTAGGGACAGAAATAGTGGGGACGGTTGACTCTACTAAGTGGGACGAGCTTGGGGTTGGGTCAGGCGGGGAATATGGAATATCGTCCGGCTGTCCTTCATAAGGAATTTCAGGAGTATCCTGGGAACTTTCGGGTTGTTGGGACGTTTGAGCCTGCTGAGGAATTTCAGGCAGCTGAGGAACAGGGAGTGGGTCATGCAGAGGGGGATTTTGCTGAGCAAAACCCCTCTGTATCAACAACTAGCATAAACGATGGTGGGTGAGGGATAACATTGGGAATTTAGACCGTCTACAATAATAAGACATGTTTCTAAGACAACCAAGCAGATAATAGGGGATATTAATCAGTCGTCCATTTCTCAAATGATTCATCAAAACGAAGTCGTGGTGGTACACTACCTGGTAACGCCCTTCGCATGTCAAGTAGTGTTTGATGAATTTTGCTACTGTTCGCCATGGTCAAGGAAGTGAATGCAGACTTACACCGCGGCCTTTAAGTTCAACTGGTTCATCTGGGCGAAGAAAATCTTGATGTGCATTCAAAATAACCTGTTTTCTGCTGAACCAGCGAGTCCCAACAACCGGAAAACCTGATACTTGAGCTATGTCTTCCTCTATAACTGAAATGCAGACCCCTTGAACCACTGAGAAATTCCCCTGAAGATTTTGTGCAAACTCTAAAACCTGCTCTTGATCAAATTCTCCTAACCGTTCAAAGTATGCTTTCCATCCCGCTTGTTGGAAAATTTGATAGGCTTCCAGGAACATTTGAAGAAGATTTATCGAACCAGGCTCGTGTCTGATAGCCGACCCTCCCATGGCTGCTAGCTTGAGTTACATGCAGAGGCACAGAAGACAGAAAGACAGGCTTTGGTCAAGCTAATTGTTGCAACAGAGGATGCGGAGTCTCAATGACGGCGGAAGTGGATATGAAGAATGACGGAGGATTGGTTAATGTGAAATGATTATTCAGTTTTTGAAATCCCCCCCCCTACGTATGGTGCAATGATGATTGGGCGTGTGGAGATTGCAACCATTATGAGTGAGATCCTCTCTTTAATATAATTTAACTGCATTACATTAAAACCACATACCTTACATTTTTACCTTTGGTTTAATAATTCGAAGTGTAGAGTGCTTCAAAATGGCTTAATATACATGGAAGAATCTGTAGATTTCTCTGAAATTTAGAACAGGAGTGTAACAGGATCTGCTTAGCACTGAATAATTTTCACCCAAAGGATCTGAAGCGTAAAAGTGGAGAACTAAAAATCTTGTATAGCAGCGGGAAGAAATGATGTGTTAATGATGACAGGTTGTTGAAACTGGTGTTTCAGCAACGGAAAAATGAACGATACGTTGCTGAAACTGGTGTTTCAGCAACGGGAAAAATCAGAGAAATAGGATAAATGACTTGGATCTGTAAGAAGTAGGGAAGGTATTTGATAAGGGATAATTTCAACAGTAAGGGATAGGAAATACTAGCTGAAGGAAGGTATTTCAGGAATGGTAGGAGTGGGAAAGATGGAAAAAGGGCAATAATGTAGAAGTGAGGATAAAGGGATATTGGTAGGAAATGGGGTAAAATGATGGGAAAGAGCTTCTATGACTGAAGCTTCAGATCTTCTCATGATGAATCTGTCCTCCTTAATGAGCTTTTCCAGAATCTGCAAAATTCAATTGTAATATGCCAATCCTTGACAGGGATTATTAGTGCTAAATCTAATCTAATACTAAAAATACAGTGCAGAAAATTAAATGCTGTGAGGAGCAAAAGACTCCCCTAGAAAAAGATAATGAATATCAGTCATGCAAGCAGTCTTGAAATCCTCTTTAGAAACAGGGCGCTGGTATAGACGGAGCCTATGACCATTGACTAGTAGAGGCGTTTTAGAATCATCAATTGTTAAAAGTCTTACCGTTCCATTTGAAAAAACAGCATCTACCTCATATGGTCCAAGCCAGCGTGTATGTAGCTTACCCTGAAAATTTTCAAACCGAGAGTCATACAACAAGGCCCAATTACCTTTTTGGAACTGCTTGTGTTTGATAATTTTGTCATGCCACTTCATCCTTTGTTGCTGTATCATGGTTGTTTGATGGATGGCATCTAATCTCTTTTCATCCAACTCTAGAAGCTGCTGCAACCTAGCTGTCTGCACATCAGTCAAATCAAGATTAACAGCTAAAGCAGTTCTTAAAGTTTTAATCTCAAATTCCACAGGAAAAACAGAATTTTTACCATAAACCAATTCATAGGGAGAAAAACCTGTAGTGTTTCTCCAAGTAGTTCTGTAAGCCCATAATGCCTCAGGGAGCCTTTGGGACCAATCCTTCCGGTTGTCCTTCACTGTTTTAGTTAGAATGGCTTCTAATACTTTATTTGTGCTTTCCACCTGCCCATTGGCCCGGGGGTGGTATGGTGTAGTCATTCTATGTTGAATATGATATTTGTGAAGGGTAGACTTAAAACCATGAGAATTGAATGGAGGTCCTCCATCTGTAACTAGCTCTCTAGGAATTCCAAATCTAGTAAAGATTTCTTCAAATAAGAAAGCTAGGACAACCTCTTCATTGGCTCTAATAAGTGCTTTGGCCTCCACCCATTTGGTCATATAGTCTGTACAGACTAATATATAAGTTCTTTGATTGGATGGAGGGTTAATGGGTCCTATGAAATCCAAGGCCCATCTTTCAAATGGTTCAGAAACTACCTGGGGGTTTAATGGCATTTGGTCTCTATGATTGGGTTGACCCATTCTCTCGCAGCTGTCACAAGCCCTTACATATTTCTTTGCATCCTTAAATAATGAGGGCCAATAGTAACCCATCCTCAGAATTTTGTGTGCTGTTCTCTTATCAGCAAAATTCCCTCCACAAGGGCCATCATGACAAGCTTTCAATATGTCATACACTTCATCTTCTCTAATGCATCTTCGGATCTCCTGATCAAGCCCAGTGTAGAAAAGACACCCGCTTATCCAGCTGTACCTGGCACTTTGTTGAACAATTCTTCTCTTTTCCCTGTATGACAGGTGTGATGGTAATTTTCCTGCAACCAAATAATTAGCAATATCCGCATACCATGGAGAGTGAGCAGAAACTGCAAACAAATACTCATCAGGAAAAGAATCATCTACTGGAATATCATTGTCAGTTTTTAACCGTGAAAGGAAATCAGCCACCACATTTTCTTTACCAGGCCGATCTACAATTGTGATATAAAATTCCTGCAATAATAATAGCCATCTGGTAACTCTAGCATTTGTGACAGATTTATTCATTAAATACTTAATAGCTGAATGATCAGTGTGCACAAAAGTAGAATAACCAGTGATATAGTGTCGAAATTTATTAATGGCATAGATTACTGCAAGAAACTCCTTCTCGGTAACTGTATAATTAAGCTCAGCAGGGGTCATATTCTTACTGATAAAGTAGATAGCATAAGGAAGATGATTTTCCTCTTGTCCCAAGACAGCTCCAATTGCAGTGTCTGAAGCATCAGAAGATATGTGAAAAGGGAGATTCCAATCAGGCCCCCTTAAAATAGAAGCAGTAGACAACTGATGCTTGAGTTCTTCAAAAGCTTTCTGACAAGAATTAGTCCACTTAAACTCAGCATTTTTCATAAGCAACACAAATAATGGAGAAGCTATCTTAGAGAAATCTTTAATAAATCTTTTGTAGTATCCAGCATGTCCTAGAAAACTTCTCACATCAGTTTGAGTTTTAGGAACAGAAAGATTCTGAATGACCAATATTTTAGATGGATCTACCTGTATACCTTGAGATGAAATAAAATGTCCAAGCACTATTCCTTCACTCATCATCATATGGCATTTTTCAGTACTTAGGGAGAGGTGAGTTTGTATACATCTTTTAAGTACTTTCTCAAGGTTTTGTAATGCATCTTCAAAAGACACACCATAAGGAGTAAAATCATCCATAAATATTTCCATAGAATCATTCAGCATATCAGAAAAAATTCCTATAACAGCTCTTTGAAAAGTTGCTGGTGCGTTACATAGCCCAAATGGAAGAACTCTATAAGCAAAAGTTCCCCAGGGGCTGGTGAAAGTGGTCTTGTCTTGGTCTTGGGGTGCAATTCTTATTTGATTATACCCACTAAATCCATCTAGAAAAGAAAAGAATTTCTTCCCTGCCAGACTATCCAACACCTGATCAATGAAGGGTAAAGGAAAGTGATCTTTTTGAGTAGCTTTGTTTAAGGCTCTGTAGTCAACACATACTATCCATTTCCCATTTTTCTTAGGGACAATTACTAATGGGGAAACCCATTCACTGTCAGATATAGGGTATATAAATCCTGCATTAAGAAATTTTTGAAGTTCTTCCTTAACAATTTCTCGTAAATTAGGATTCATTCGTCTTTGGGGTTGACAAACAGGTCGGCATCCCTCTTTAATGTAAATTCAATGAGTACATAATTCAGAAGAAATACCTTTCATATCCGTGTAATCCCATGCACATGTTTCCTTATATTCATGCAATAACTTCATTAATTGCTGTGTTTCAGCATCTGTTAGATCAGGATTTATGTTTAATGTCTTGCCAGGTTCAATTTCAACTGTTATGCTTCTAGATGAGATGGTGGTTAATGTCTGAGATGAGTCTTCAGATTCGATCCTTTCTTGAGTATCAGTTTCAAAAATTGCAGTTAATTGATTGTGTGTTTCAGCAATTACAGAAGAAGGTTCACAAATAAAATTATTAATTATCTCATCTTCTGTATTGTCTTTAAGAGTTAAAGCTTGTCCAATAGTTAAAATAGGCTGAACAGCATTATCATCATAATCCATCCATATAGAATCTTCATTATTAATTATTGGTGTAGCATGAGGATAAAGAGTAAGTTGTTTTGTTTCAAAACCATTAGAAATTGTCATTGAACCAGATCTGCAACTGATAAAAGCATCGGCTGTAGCCAGCCATGGCCTTCCTAGAATTAAGGGATGTCCCCCCAGCTTTGTTTTAGTCTGCAATACAACAAAATCAGCTGGATATTTCCAGGATTCAACTGAAATAAGTAGATCCTCAACAACTCCTTCAGGTTTAATTGTAGAACGATCAGCCAACTCTAGAATGGTGGGTGTATCTCTGATTGTGTTATTCAGCCGTAACAATTGTGAAGTTTCAAGAGTCATTATGTTAATTGCAGCACCTAAATCTACCAGAACTTGGGGAATCATTGTTTTACCAATCTGAACTGTCACCGTAGGATGGCCGGGATCACCATATTTCACAGGAGGGGCTTTTCCGGACATTAATGCAGACAAGTCACCCATCACATGTACTGTGAGGGGGTCTTTAGTTTTCCTACCAGGTTTCTTAACACAAATATCCCTTAGTGTTCTGGGATAAATTGGTACATCTCTTAATGCTTGTAAAAGTGGAATTTTAACATACAAATTTTGCAATTCCCCTAGAAGATTAAAAGAAGGTGTTTCAGCTGTTCTGGTTAAAACCAAACGCTCGGGGAATGGTGGTTCTGTTATTTCAACATTCTTGTTAGAAGGTGGTTGTGCTTTCTTATGTTTCTCAGTTTCCTCTTTATCAGAATCAGAAGAAGTTATGTCATCAATAATAGGCTCTACTATTTTCCCAGATCTCAAATGAATATTGTTACATTGCATAGTAGGAAATATAGACTGATTCTGAATATCAATGACTTGCACAACTTTATTATTGGGGTTAGGATTTGGTTGCACAGGTAGCTGGGGTCTCATTTGGTTATTTGGCGGAGCATTTGATGGCAGAGGAAGTGGTTGTTGATATTGAGGCAATTGATTTGGATATGGAAGTTGTTGGCTTCTCCAATTTGAATTCCAAGGGTTAAAAGAAGATGGCTGCTGTGGGGGCCAAGGAGTCCACATTGAAGGATCAACAAAGGGAGGGTTTGATTGCTGCATGGGTGGGAAATCCATTTGATTGAAGGGTGGGTATTGCATTTGATTATAGGGGGGGTAATTTGTTTGACCGAAAGC
Source organism: Pinus albicaulis (assembly GCA_034641835.2). Classification (NCBI taxonomy): domain Eukaryota; kingdom Viridiplantae; phylum Streptophyta; class Pinopsida; order Pinales; family Pinaceae; genus Pinus; species Pinus albicaulis. Next base: position 76,718,603 of record CM076574.1, on the reverse strand, counting down.
AGAATAATTGTTCCAACGATTAAATGGCATACTAGAGTTCACACCTTGTCCTTTTGGTTGCCATTGTCTTCTTTGAGTTAGCAGGTAAACTGCTTCAGCTTCTTCTTCCGTTGGCTGTAATGCTGCCTTTATTCCTGGTAGAGATGGACATTGTTTTGTCTCATGATCCTTCTCACAAAGGGTACAAATTGGTATTTTATCCATTGGGCATTCCCTTAGTGGATGTTTGTCTCTGCACTTCGGGAAAAAGACAGCCAGAGTTGCTTCTGCTTCAGCCTGCTTCTTCTTAACCTGCAAAGTGTCAATTTGTGAAGCAAAAGAACTTAACATCTCAGTTTTAAATTCTTCAAGTAAATTACCTATTTCAGCTCTTGTTGCTCCTCCATTGGCTGATTTCTGCACTCTTGAATAGGTGGAATCTCTTGTTCTATTTCTTGCAGCTCCCCTAGAACACCTCTTAGCAAGTTCACAAATCTCATCATATGATTCCTTAGATATATCTCCCTTGGCAAGCATGTTTAACATATCTAAACAATCATCCCTTAAACCTTTAAGTAATATTGTTTTGCGAATTTCCTTACTTATATTCGGATGATCAGATCTCTGTATGTTGTATTGCAGCCTTTCTATATAGTCCTCCGGACTCTCATCCGTCTTTTGTGCCATATTGAATAGTTCATCCTTCTTTCCTCTCGTCCGGCAGTAGTCTTGATATTTAAGCAGAAATTTATGTTTCATCTGCTCCCAATTTGTGATCACCTGACTTCCAAGGCTCATGAACCATCTTAAAGCATTCCCTTTTAAGGTGGCTGGAAACAGTTTCAACTTTTGAGCATTAGTAACATAATCATAACTTCTGCATAATATATCAAATTCAAAAAGAAATTCATCCAGATCTTCAGAGGATAAACCATGAAAGTTAGGTAAAGCAGACAATGGAATATTTTTCATAGGAGTTATCCCTGCAGGGAGATCACTGATAGGAAATCCCAAGGTAGAGAGGGAATTTTCATCCCTTCTTTCTCCTTCAGGATCTACACGTCCTCCACCAAAGAAACCATCATTGTTTCCTTCCATTGTTGGCTCTCCTACTGCACTTTCTCGATCGTCAAGATCTTCTATTGGCTCTTCGATGTTTTCTACCGGTCGTCCAACGCTTTCTATTATTTCCTCAATGTACTCTGCTGATTTACTAACACTTTCTTCTGACTCTCCAGCACTGACTGCTGGTTCTTCTATATTTTCAGGACCCATGACTTCCTCTGTTTTGTAATCTGATTGAGGGGAGTGCTGAAGTTTTGATCTTCGAGAACTTAATCTCTGTGATGATTCAGCCTTTGATACAATCTCGTCAATAAAAGTTTTTCTTCCTCCCCTTCCTTTGCCTTTGCCACCTGTGGGGTTAGTTTTCTTCCGGTTTCCGCGTCCTCTCATACAATCTGCACATTTAAAAAGAAAAGATTAATGCTTTTGAAATCTATAATTACCTTCCCCGGCAACGACGCCAAAATGTTGGTCGCTTTAATTGCTTTCACAATTCAAGCTCCACATAAATTGTCAACCCGAGGAAGTCTTTTTATTTCAAAGATAATCACGCACTGGATATGCTCAATTTCAAAAGCAGAAACAATGTTGTAGTAAAAAGCCACACAATTATCAATCACACAAATCTACTTATTCACACTCTGTTTAATCAAAGTTGAAGTCACTTAAGTTATAGCAGAAATAATTTCTATGTTGCAGTTAAAATCCAAACAAAGGAAAACCAATCTGCAAGAAAAGAAATCAATCAACCATAGCAGGAACAGGACCCTATTCCTTGGTTAGGAACTTCAGCACCTGCTGCCTGACACTTAATCACACTGTAGGAAAGGTAGCTTCAAGAGACCAAGACCCTATTCCCATGAACAGGAACCTTCAGCACTTGTTCTCTTGTTTCTAATCACACTGCAGGAAAAGGAAAGCAATGAATGGGAGCAGGACCCTATTCCGTTATACAGGAATCTTCAGCACCTGCTTCCCAGCATCATACACTCATACAATTAATAGAAATGAATTTCTCAACTTCCAAGGGTGAATGTGTTCAATACATGCAACGCTAAAGAAACAGAGTACTACTAAACTGTGCAACTAGTGTTCAACAACAGTATTAAAGTAAAGTGCAAACAACGTAAAGAATTAAACAAATTACAGGAACCAAAGGGTGAATCTTGTGAGGAAGGCGGGCCCTTTCCCTCTCACAAGATTCCCCGGGGAAAAGAATTAAATTAGAGCGCTCAAAAGAAGAATTTATTCATCTGTCAAAGTAAATGATACATTACAGATGGAGACTAGCTCCGGTTCTCACACAATACTCTCCTGTAGCTTTACAACAATGAACTCTTCACTAATGATGATGTCTCCTCTTTTTAAAGAGGAGACATCTTTTACAATTTACATGAGAGCAAATCTACGTTATCACAAATCTGTTCTTTTTCCCAAAACAGGACTATTCTGTTCTTCCAAAAAAAAGATACTGTTACAACAGAGACAACAAGAATGCTATCTTCAGGATAATCCAGGTAACCGTGTCTTCATGCTGTTACTACTATTCCACAAAAGGTTCTTCCAGAATCGCAAATTACGCATGACGGAATTTGCGTGCTTGACGGCTGTTTCAGCAACTGAGTTAGATGTTTCAGCAACGACCGCTTGTTCCTAGCAACGCATATAACTTATCTGCGATCTTTGGACTTATGTTAGCAACGATGCACTTCAATTAATGATAAAATATAAGAGTATTATGGAATTAAATGTAAAACAGATTAAACATATAATAAAGAAGAGGATTTTATATACCTTGGGATAAAGTAGATGAGAATGATAATGGAATCCTTTTTTTAATCATGGTTATAAAAGTAAAATGGTGTCAAAGTATATAGCAAAAATGATACATAGTGGAGTCCTAACAGACAACATTCTTATTATTCACGTTGTCTATCATTCAACACTATTATTGCACTTTGCATTCAAAATTTGTATTTCATATTTTTTCATCATTAAAGTTATTAACAATATTTATCATCTCAACAAACTGAGGTAAATAATAAAATTTAAAATTAAAATCATGAGGATAATCTTAGACATATTTAGCATATTCAAAATGATTATATTAATATTAGATATATTTTGTTGTGAAACCAGCTCAAAAAGAGAAGAAAAGAGATATCAACACCTTATAAATAAGCCACTTCGAGGGGGCAACCTCCAATACATTACATGAATGAACAATTCTTGGATGATACAATTCACAAAACCTCCTTTCTATATATAGGAGTCCATGAGTCCATAATTTAATCCTAGTGTGCCACAATGTAATCCTAGCCGACCTAACAATAATAATTTAAGGGCACAATAATAACAAAATGGGGGTTACAAGGGTACAATAATAACAATAAGGGGTTTACACTAACAATAATAAGGGACTATACTAGTGATACAGGGACCTAACATGCCCCTCTCCTTCAAAAAAAGTGTTGTCCTCAACGTTCAATTTCACACTCTTTTGGACATATGATATCTATAAGGCTCGATGTTTGGAGTGAACACTTCTGGAATCAAATGAATAAAGGATCGCATCATGAATAGGAGTCCTTTGGGAGTTTCAAACACCTTGGAATGATTTTCTGAATACTTGTTGGAGATCCCAGAGAATAGATGATTTTGATGTTGGAACTTCTAGTGAGCATAATTGTGCAATTACACCGTTGTCTTTCTTTAAAGCTTTGTCATGACATTAGAGCTTATTATCCTTCCTTGCCTTCAATACCGTAATTCAAATTTCTTCTTCTCAAAAATTTTAAGGAAAGTTCTTGCAAATTAAAAGCTACCATCCCCAAATATTGTAACCATGGTACTCCTAATACAACATCAGCAACTCCCATTAGAATGGAAAGCATTGAATTATTCAATACATATTCACCCATGGTTAGCTTGATACTATGGCACTTTTCAAAGCAATTTATAGTTCCTCCATTTGCAACCATCACTTGACACTCTGGTGCTGGGTATAGGAAGCAATTCAATTCCTTGGCTACTTTACAATGAATAAAATTATGGGTGCTACCTTAATCAACCAACACTATTACCTTTTTCTTTCAGGATATGTCCTTCTATCTTGAGAGAGTTTGAGGATAAATTTCGCCAGCTACATTACATGATATGGTCAGACTCATTTCTTCCTCTTCTTGGGTTGGTTCCTGGTGTATATCCTCTTCTTGTTAATTGTCTTCTTCCTCTTCACAATCTATGTAAAATAATTTATTCTCAGCACACTTATGACCTTTAGTGTATTTGCTATCACAATTTTAGCAAAGCCCTTTTGCTCTTTTTTCTTCCAATTTTTGTGGTGTCAACCTTGTAGGTTGTGGAAATCTACGCGTAGCAACACTTCCTTCTTTATAGAAGTGAGTGGTAGTCTTCCTTGTCACCATAATTTTACATTAAATTTTTCTTGCCAACCTTAATGCCTTCTCCAATGAATCAGGTTCTAAAATGCGAACTTCATGTTGGATGTTATCCTTTAAAGTGCCTATGAAGAGATCAATCCTGTGTTCCTCTAGAATATCAGTTACCCTTATATTCAATTTTTGGAAGTCCTCAATGTGCTGCCCCACTAAACCCTTTTGTTTGACATTTATCAATTTGCCAAATAATAAAAGGTTTTTGTATCCTCATAATGTGTTATCATTTCCTCCGTAAAAATTGATCAAGTGACAATTTTTTTACGGGAGGAAAGCCATCGATACCATACAAATGTATTTTTTCCTAAATGTAAAGTTGTAATGCGTATCTTTTGTGTGTTTTTCACATTATTGAGATAAAAATATTGCACCATATGTAGTATCCATGTTACGGGGTCCTTGCCATCAAACTTCCTCATATCCATCTTTGAAATATGGTGGTTCTTCCATCCAACATTAGAGCTTATGAAATCATAATTAACATTTATTTTGTTCTCATCATGAGTTTCCTGTACTATATTTTATCCATTAGAAAACATTTCCTATATCTAGTTTGCCAAAACTTCGATGTATACTTTTAGATCATTCTCCATGTTTTCCATTTTTCATCGATCTTAGCTTCCATGTCATCCATCTTAGATTCCATGCCAGCCTCCATGCCATCCATATTAGCTTCCACACCATCCATCTTAGCTTGCATGCCATCCATCTAGATTCCACACCTTTCTTCAAAACTTATTTCATTTTTTGTTGTTTTTTAAGTAGAGTGAAAATTATTGCACTTGCTCTTGTAATTTTGATATGTCATGTTGCCATTCTTCATCTTCATGAGTCATAGTAGAGCTTTCCAAAGGCTTAATGGGTGTTGAATTATTTTTAGGGGCCATTTTATAATCCAACACTAATATCTATTCTACAATATTCCCTTGCAATCAATTCAACTTGATTCTTCAAACAAGACTTATGCAATTCAGAAAAAACAATACACATCTTTTACTTGCTTTTGAGGAGATCAATATTGAAATTGTATTATCTCTGTGATTGCAGCTCTTGAATATCTGAAATTCAGCACTGAAGTAGCCCTCTGAATTATATTTTGAATGCCACAGGTCTTACTTGATTTGGATTTTCCAAGACAAAGTTATGTCCAATCTCCCACAATGACCTAATTATGGACTGGTTTAGTATAGCGAACTTGTACGACTTTCCACGTGTCACTGTTTTGTCCTTCGCCTCTGAAATTGATAGCCAAGAAACTACAGTCCGTGTACTTGCGACTACTTGTTACGGCACTCCAATCCGATGCTCAAAGAGAGAGTTATTGAAATTTTCCCATGATCACCTTTTTGAGATGAAATTCGGGAGCCTGAAAAAGCACTACCTTCCATGTATCAAATTCTGTCATAACCAAGAGCATAAATTTTAGAGTTTCTTAGACTACCAGATCCATAACAATTTCCATTTTTTGAAACTCAGTACAAAAAAAGTTATAGTGCAAATGCCACGATGACCTTTTTAGGAGCCTGAAAAAATACCCAACTTCCACAGATGATATCTCCTAAAATATTGCGAAACCAAGCTTTGAAATTTTTTATAAAATCTTCTCAGATTTCACGTACCCTAAAAAAAATTTTAGCTTCGAACCTTCATAGGAAAATTTAGCGAAAAATTCCACGGTGACCTATTTGGAGCAACAAACTCTAGAATCCAAATCTCTTCCGATACCAAATGTTGTGTAACCAGCTCCAAAAAGAGAAGAAAAGAGACATCAACGCCTTAGAAATGAGCCACTTCGAGGGGGAAACCTCCAATACATTACATAAATGAACAATTCTTGGATGATACAATTTACAAAACCTCCTTTCTATATATAGGAGTCCATGGGGCCATAATGTAATCCTAGTGGGCCACAATGTAATCCTAGCCGACCTAACAATAATAATTTAAGGGCACAATAATAACAAAATAGGGGTTACAAGGGTACAATAATAACAATAAGAGGTTTGCACTAACAATAATAAGGGACTATACTAGTGATATAGGGACCTAACATATTTACATATTATTGATAAAAAAATTCATATGTTCGAAAAATTTTCCTTGGCCTCACACAACTGAAACATTCACTCAAGTTTTGCACTAAGATGGATCTAGGCTGGATTTGGATATAGGCTGGTTTTATTATATTTAATTACTCCAAGAGGTGTTCTGCAAAACATTATAGGGTATATGTGTGAGTGTTATATGTGAGATGTTAGATGTAAATGTGTAGGGTGTTGAACCCTTGGTTAAACTGAGAGGGGGGGTGAATCAGTTTAATGCAGTCATGGTCTTGTAAAACTTTATTTTACACTTATTTACATCTTCATTTTGTGATCAACTTAATATTCAATGGAACTACAATCTTAATAAGTGAGCAGTAGGTATTAAGCAGATTAAATACAGAATATCAACACATAATCATCATGCACATAGACAACAGATATAAGTGGAAACCCATAAGGGATAAAACCACATATTATTATTATTGTGATGCAAAGGAAAGCTCCAACTCCCTCTCACCACTGATTTTCTGTAGGCTCAAACCTACAGGAGGCTACTACCTCAATTATGCAAGCTACAACTTGAAAGGAAGCTCCAACTCCCATCTATTTTCTGCAGGCTGCAACCTATAGGAGGCTCCTACCTCAGCCAGCTACAACTGGACATCTATCAAGCTACAACTTGATATGGAAACACAAACTTCCTCACTGTACAATAAAATCATATGCTGATTTACCTGGATATCAGCTCTGTTTTTCTCCTTCTTTACTGTTGTCCTTCCAGCCTTCAAATTTTCTTTATATCATCTCTGGATCTTCACAACTCCTCTCTCTGCTCCTTCTTCTTCTTACATTGTCTCACTCATTTCTTCATTCTCTCAACCTTATGCATATGCTCGTAACATTATTTATAGAGAACATTTCATAATTGTTTGCATTCCACAGGGAATTCAAAATGAAAAAGTATGACTCTTTGCCTTCCACCTTCTTATTTTCTCGCTCAGCATATTCAGGATGTTACAACAATATATACAATTGTTACAGTATTAAATTGGAGTTTTTCTTTGCCTGCGGAGACTTGCCTTTACATCACAAACAATAGAAATTCAATAATACATTTACAGTTACAACAAATATATTCAATGTAGCCCTTTCATCTCTTTGCTCGCTGTGCATTTGTCTTTTCTGTTGTTTTCCCTTTATCTTCTCTACCTATTGTTGTATTTCTAATTGTTCTACACATGAACGGGTCCTTTTAACTGTGCGAGCCTTTCCTTGCCGTGATCAACCTTCACTGATCTTCTAAATGCATGATTCTGCCCTTTTCTCTGTTTCGGGTCCTTACCCGAGCCTTTCTACCCGCGTTCATACTCTCCTTTCTGTTTTACGTTATATTCCTCCTTTGCTCTCCAAAACGATTTAACAAAGGAAATCCACATACTTGCGGACTTGAAATGCTTTAGGTTTCAGCTTTGGTCTTCATCGCATGAGCTTTCTTTATCGCACTTTGGCGTATCTGAGTGTTATCTCTTCTGAGCTTTGCGATCTGCGATATGCGATGAACTTCGCACTCCAACTTTGCATCGCATCTCATCTTCACCCCGCATAACATTGCCACTTCATGGTATGTGATGAACTTCGCATTGCTGATGTGTGATAAAGCGTTGTGCCGCCACGTGTCCCTTCGCATTGGCACATCGCATCACTTCTATCCATCGCATCACAACTTTGCTCTTACAATATTCACGCCTCTGATCTTGCGATTTGTGATATGTGGGCCAAGTCCATATCATCTCCATGTCATCATGCCACATCATCGCCACGTCATTTCCATGTCATATTGCCACGTCATCTTGGTTTATTTACAATTTGTGGGGTCAGGTCCACGTCAGCTGCCACGTCACTTGCCACGTCATCACATTGCACTTTGCATTTTCTGTGACCACTGTGTTTGTGCGATTTACTCCTGCCCTGATTGTGATATGCGATTGTATCGCATCGCATCTCCATTAATCTCATCCATTTGTTTATGCTGTCCCGCTCTGTGACTCTGGTCCCACACCTTTTATCTTTCCGCTCTTTATATACTTTTTGCTTTAAAACAAAGCATGTCAACAATATATATTGGCCCCACAATATGTATGTCACCGGACCTCAAAAGGTGCTTGAGTTACTAAATTAGATTCACAGTACTGTGGAGGCACTCCTCGGTATGGAAAGATCATCAAGCTTGTGCTACCGCAGTGAATGACAGTCGTCGATCAATGGTCAATGCTCGATGGGCGAGTCAACTGTGGAGGCACCCCCTAGGGTTAACTATCGATTTGTTTGTGCCCCTGCGGTACCGTTGATCCCAGATCAACGTTTAACCGTGCTCATAAGATGCGATGTTCAACTCTGTGACACCGGTCCCACACCTTTTTTTAACCTCTGCATGACTTATGTTGCAAACATCATCATATCTTAATTGTTGATGATCGAACAGCTATCGCGTTCAATTAACCACGATGACTTATCACTCAAAATTCATGCAAAACTGGCGGTTTCTTGCCCGTGATGTGTCACAGTCTTATTTGATTGCGTTCAATTTCAATAAAACCACTTACCACTTGAAGGTTGTGCGAAAACCATCTGTTGTTTTCCAAAACTGCCTTCACTATTCACTGTGATGCTACTCACGGTTCCGCTGCGCTGTTGCCTCCTAATTCCACATCTAATTTCTTTCGTTACACCTCCTCCGTATACTTGTTCAAACAAACTATCAATTCATTTCACTGCACTATGACTTCTCCTTTACTCCATTGTTCTGCTTTCACGATATCAACTAGTCTTCAAGCTCTCTCTAGCATTCATTCCACACATGGTTTAACCTCTATATTCAATTTTTGTGGTTCTTATTCATCGTTTTCTATTACAATAAAAACCCCAAATGGGTAGCTACAACCCACTAATACATTAAACCCTGTGTGACATCTCTGCAACACTTCCATCTGAATATTATCTGCTCCCTTGTCTTGGTGCTGCTCCTTTGCACTGCTTTGCCATGAATGACAATATTTCCAACATAGGGGTATAAAAGAAAATATAATATACATATCACATTAAAATATATAACATATAAATAGTAATTTTAAATTAACATCCATTTTACCATATAAATTAAAATAATAATTCTATAACCATCTTTAAATTTAATTATTAAGTGGATGAACATGTAATATTTACAATATAATAAGATTTTTAGTCTAAATAGGATTTTTACAATATTATTAACTTCTAAATATGATTTTTTACAATACCATGGGCCAATAACCAAAAGAGAAAGATAGAGAGAGCCACGGGGAAAGGGAGAGGGGGGAAGAAAAACATAATACCATGGTTTATCAATACCATAGGCTATCTAGACTTTTGATTATTTTGTTATGGATCTAGGATTTTAATCATTCTCTTACAATACCATGGGTTAATACAATGGCTTATCAATACCACATGCCCAAAAACCATAACTTATTTCAAAATCAAAATATTTTCAAATATTTTATTTTAATTTAATTTTATAAAAAAAATTAATTAAATCTAAGAGAAAAAATGCTATATATTACTACTAACAATATTCCCATAGATATTAAATCTAGATTTTGATAAATTAAAAATGATAATATTTATATATATATATGAAATTTATATAATTATTATATGGTAAGGTGTTCCTTTTAAGAATAACTCTCCTAATTGCTATTTTCTACTCTTTTGTACCATCAAATCTATTATTAGAGGATTGAGAATTTTGTGCATCAAATAGGATTGAGAATTCTTCCAATCATTAGATCTCATTGTTTTAGATTTCATTGTTTTAACAAATCTTAATTTGTGCAACCTTTCAACATGCAGAAAAAGAATTCACCTTCATCTTGTATGCTTTGCGATGATACATATTCTTTATAACCTATATGGCTTATCTTTTTGGATCACAAAGTTGAAGTTGGAGGAAAGAAAATTTGTTGGATTGGTTAGCTGTTCTACATTGTTTCTCCTTTAGACGGAGGAGAGGCCCATTCGAACATAAGGTTCCATGTTGTTAAATGTAGCCTAAACTACCATATTAACATTGATATGCAGGGGAATATTGCATTTAGAATCTCGAACTTTTTACTTTCCATGTGTAGATTGCACTAAACCCTAACTAGAAGTGTTCAAATCAATTTAAAGATATCTGCTACAATCATATATATATTTTGAATTAACAAACAAAATTAGAATTATAGTTTTTTTTTCCTTGAAGCTATCTACATACCTTAAGAAAAGGAAAATCTTGCTCAGAAAATGAGATCATATTCTGTGTTTGCTGGTGTCAATCTCTACTTTTGTTTTGCTCACAGAAGCCAATTTTTTTCTTATATCAGCCGTTCTTTGAGAGGAAGTTCGAAATAAAGTGATGAAAACTTCAAGAAGCATCGTTTAATAACTATGTTTTTATTTTTAACCTGTATATTATTGGGACATGTTGAGTTTACGATGAATACTGTTTATAGTAGTTTCCTCTAAAAATAATTTTGCCATAAATGTTTGTTATCATTTCCAAGTTAATTTAATTCCTATATTTGAAATTTTACAGAATTTTGACTATTATTTACTTATTTCACAAGATGTAAAACAATAAACGAAATAATGGGATGTCTAACAGAGAATTGATATTCAGGATATGTCTAACAGAGAATTGGAAGTCTGATCACGTCATGACATAACTGGCTGAACAGAAAAATATTGTGATTAAAACAATTTCCCAATTAATCAAAGGATCTTGGGCATCATCTGGATTTTGAATTTTATTCTATCCACCATATTTTCAAATATTTATTAGTTTTCTCGGTGAAGTCCCTTTCATCTCTTTCTCTGCAAATAAAATACGTGTAATTATTTAACAGTGAAAATACAAAATGACATTACTCAATGGCAGGAATAGATACAATAGCTCTTGGATGCACTTAGACCTATACTGACTGCTTTGTAAGTTGGTTGCATGCTTTCTTTAAAAAAAATTCAATAAATCATGAATTTAATCTACGCACAGTTCAAGAATCAACTATCCGTTAATGAAAATTACACTTCATTCATGGATTTAATTGATCAGATGACTTATTTTCCTTTATATATATATATTTTATTGTAGAAAATGATGTTTCTACCGTAAATATATTATGCACAAGGATAAGATCTTTAGATTTCAAAAATATACATAAATCCATATATTTTTAAAATTCAAAAAAAATATCAAAGAGTTGGTTATGCACGTGGATAAAATCTTTACATTTCAAAATTTGAGAAAATATATATCATTTTTAAAATACAAAAGAGAATTTTAAGAAATTAGTTAGTTACCACTTATAATTATCATGGTATATTTTCAATTACATCTTTCTTATTATTAAAACCATTATAACAATTAATTTTGAAAAGGGTTATATATAATATTCATATATTTGAGTCGTAAATTTTTAACAGCTTAAATTCTAAATTAATTAAAAATATAAATCTGTTTACCATAGCTTGTTATGTCGTAAGGGATTTTCTTTTTAGAAAAACTCTTCTAGTTGCCATTTTACACTCTTTTGTAGGGTCACATTTATTATTAGACTCTTTTATATCGTCAAATTTATTGTATCTATTGTTAGACTATTGAGAATTCTTTCATGATAAGATTCCATTGTTTTAACGAATCTAGATTTAAGCAACCATTTAATCTTGATTTGTGCAACCATTGAACATGCGAAAGAATACACATTGCTTCCTTTGTGATTTTTTTTCTTTATAACCCTATTTGAACTCCTCCACGCACTTCTCTGCTTTTCTTTGTGGCACACATCTTCCTCTGCCATAGTAGCTTTGCTTCCTTATGATATTGACATTCAAATACTTATATTATTAGATTTGCTATTATTTTAGTAAACCAGATAGTAGATGTAGAAACTCTCAGTCAATCATTCTAATTTGGAAAGAAATTGAATATTTCGAACTATATCGAGCTCGGGTGGCCATGTTTGTAGGAAGCATAGAGAAGACTATTGTGTTGTGGAATATAAAAGTGGCATTTATCGACATTGGGATTAACAATCTATTCATCGCGCTTTACAGTTTCCCAATATATATATTTTTTTATTGCACACATTGTCTGCATATATTGACGTTTCAATGCGTTCACTCAAATCCCTCTAATCTCGAAAATTCACAAATGATCAATATATTTTTATTGGAATTATTCTGGCAGATGTTATGTGGTTTGTATATTTTTATTGGAATTAGTATTTCAGGAGTTGTATTGTTTGGATGTGCATACAATTGGGATAATAAACTTTGGGTAATTTTTTTTTTTTAAAAGAAAGTATGAAAAGGAGGATGAGAAATAAAAGAATGAGGTAGTGAATCCTATAGATGCATCGTTTCTTCACCGATAGGAAGCACGAAGATTGCAAAATAAAATGGAAAAATATTGCAAAAGTTTATAGAATGAACGAGTAAGAGGTGGACAATTTCAATGTGATAGGGTGTTGTCTTCATGTATGAAAAGGAGGATGAAAATTTGAAGAATAACGATAGTGGCTCAACTAGTTGCATCATTCCTTGGTCATGTAATGAGCAGTAAGAGGAAAATATTTAAGAAGGATTAAGGACTGGAATGTGAAGGCTCTAATTTATCTCTTTCGATTGCCTAAATAAATGAGGAGAGAAGGAAAATAGTAACCTTTATATAACATTAAATCTGAAAAGTGATAATTTATTAGAAATTCAATGTTCTAAAGGAAAATTTGGGTTATTACTAATATTGGTCTGATATTAGTAAGTTATATATTGGGTTATTGCAACAAAATTTATGCTTTCATTATAATTGAAATGAACTTGATTTTTAATATATTTTTAATTTACAATATATGTCATTAAAAATGATTGTAAAACATATTTTTTGGAAATTAAAAAATTATAATAAATTTACCAACAAAAAAATAATAGGAAATATAATTTTGTTTTTATTATGATTTAGGTATAGGGATTACACTCAATCAACTTCTGAGCCTATTGAGTTCGTGTTATATTAAACAATACCTTTAATTTGACTACATATTGGAAAATACCTCTAAATATCACATTATTTAACTCCCTACCAATACTAACTCAATACACTTTCCTAATTCAAAAAATCCCTACTTCCACTAAATATTATAGGTATCCATTTTTTCCTTAATATTTTTTATACAAATTTATATTTTTTCATTAACTTTGAGATCCATTTTGTATACCTGCCAATATAAAAACCCTTTACCCCCTATATATCCCCCAATATATTATGTCATTTTTTCCTCAATATATATCCCCTAATATGAACCCACGTGGTATGGTAATATGCTCTCCGAGTGAAGCCCCTATGGATTTTCCTATGGATTTAGGTATGATATCGTCTTAACGTTTTGTTTTTATAATCAAATTGAATCGTGAAATATAAAATGTGCATTAAAAACAATAAATTAAAATAATTGCATAACATTGTCACATGTCTTTGATTGTATCTAGTTCTCTTGCATATTCCCAAGAAAAGTTGGCAATTAAATGGTGAAGAAAGTGTTGATTATGTGTCATCTAAAAGGCATACAACTAGAAAATTTCAAACTGAGGAATTTTGGGTTTGGAAATATACTAAAAATTGTCCAAATGCAATTCAAAGCTAAAATTGCAAAATGAAGAATTTTGGGTTTGGAAATATACTAAAAATTGTCCAAATGCAATTCAAAGCTAAAATATAAAGAGAAATCACTTAGATTATGCCAAATGGACAAATTCTATAACCTTTCCAACATACATCTTCAAAGACAGTCTTTTAAGTTCCAACAGAAAATATTTGATATATTTTGAAAAAATACTAGTATATGAGATAAATGAAATAAAATAATATTAATTCATGAATAATATGACGACTATATTTCGAAATCTAAATTTTCATCACAACCTCACAAGTTCCAGACATCATCACATATTACATGATAATGAGACAGACATTATTGTCAACTTTTGGTGTAAAATATGCAACTTTGATGGGAAGCTCTAGTGCAATGTGGTTGATGATATTCAATATCTCGAATGTTTTCTCTTAGAACATCATGTTTCAAATTGTAAAGAAACATTTTGAATTGCACTAACACTAACAATATACTATTTTAGTATTTTGTATTTACCCCTCAACAATATAGGGTTTACATCTATTGGTGGCCAAAATTATAATTTGTATTATAACTTCTTGTATATATCATCGATTTATATTGACAATTGCAACAAACCATTCTAACAGTTTACATGGTGGAGAAATCTCTATTAAATCAACTCCCAATTGAAATATTTAGAAAAGTAGAGTAAACATAACCATTAAACTGTTGAGATTCAACAAGATGATGAGCTTAGTGAAAAGAGTCACCTTCAATAAGTGGGCCCGCAGGCTATTTTTGGCACAAGTCTATTTTTAGACTATGTCTATTTTTAGACATGGTGATCATATTTCAGAAGTCGCAGGATGCTATTTGAGGATGGTTGATGAAGTTGGAAAAATAGATGAAATTCTATTTTTAGAATATTGGGCGAAGTCTATTTATAGATCGTCGATCTAAAAATAGAAGTGTTGATTATTATTAGCTCTTAATAACAATATGACAATAAACAACAACTTATTCTCTTGGAGCACTTAATTTCAGTGCACATATTTGGAAAATCAATGGGCTGAAGGAATTACGCAATTCCTAGGGTTTACTTGTGGTTCATGCATGGAGGAATCAGTTAGAACTAAAGTGGAAAAGTTATGACAGAGTTGGAAGAGTATTTCATGGAGTTGTATTCAGTTTTACTTAGTTAAAGTGAGTTAGACTCAGTTGAGCTAGTTGTATCTAGTCTAACTAAATGATACACTAGTGAGAGTGGAGTGAATTAATTAGTTAATTAATTCAAAAATAGTAACCCATTAATCAACTAAACAATACAGTAGTTAACTACACGTGCTACTGGGCCCATGAGAGACAAGGCGTAGCAAGATGGACTATCCATTGTGATTATAGTGATGCATTGATTGCATCACACACACATTGGATTTTCCAATGAGGATTGTGCAATCAAGGCAAGGTAGATTCAAATTCATTCAGGGGTCTTCTTCAGCAGGGATTGCGCAGTGGAGGCAGGCTATCAGGTGGCAAGAAATCAGTGCATGGATTTGCAGATTTCTTCATGTTAGTGTGTGACGATTGATTGTACTGAGAGCTTGATGTACTAAGCTTTGTATGAGATTGTTACATGATCTCCATGATACATAATATATGATAGTTGGGGTTTTCAGCTTTAGGCTTTCCCGTTAAACAACTGTGTTATGTGCGATTGTTTTTATTTATGCTTCACAGGTGTTTGCAATTAATTTTCCGCAAAAGATTAATAGTGGAATGATTCTGTATTTTGCAAGAAGTTAAATATTGTGAGATCAATGGAATCTGGATGTATGCATGCTTACTATATACTAATTTTTACATGGTATGAGAGTAGTGTTAATTCTTGAAGATTGCAATTGTGAAGAATTATTAAGTTTGTGCTGGTGGACAATTTGAATTTGCTACAGAGAATTCTTGGTGCAAAAGTTGAGTATACATTGAAATGTCTTTCAATGGGTTGTGATTGGAGTATGCCCTTGATGGGAGCTCGAATTACATAGCCTGGAAGGATAGGATGGAGGCAGTGCTGGAGGATAATGGACTGAAGGAGTTCATCTATAACGATGTTCCTAAGTCGGGATCTAGCGATGCTGCATTACTTAACACATGGCAAAAGAAGATAGAAAATACAAGAAGAATTCTGTTGGAAGGTGTGAAGGACCATATTGTGTCCAGCCTTCACAAGAAAGCCACTCCATTCTTAATGTGGAAGGCTTTGACATATTTGTTCCAAATCAGAAGTGACCAAAGGAAGTTAGCGCTTAAAGACAAGCTTGGAAAAATAAAAATGGAGAAGGGCGATAGTATTCCAAAATATCTCACGAAGTTTGTCCACTGTAGGGATGAACTGGAAAGTGTGGGGATTACTGTTGATGATGAAGACTTGGTGAGCTTGGCTCTCCTTGGGCTTCCGAAGAGTTGGCATAGCTACGAAGACTCTGTCAATGGACGTGAGAAACTACCAGGATGGGAGCGACTTTGGTCGGATCTTGTGCAGGAGAAGATAAGGCGGGGTACCAGGGATGGCTCTTCATCGAAGAATGAAGATGAAGAGAATTGCGCTTTGGCTGCCAAATCAAGGAAAGGGAAGGGGAAGATATTTCCTTCAAAATCCGATGCTAAAGGCAAGAAGCAGGATTTGTCCAAGGTGAAGTGTTTTCACTGTCACGAACATGGGCATTTCACCACTAACTACCCACAGAAGAAGAAGAACAAGAAGGTTGCTGGAGTTGCAGTTGGAGAGGCCTTAGCCTCGCAATTTGAACTTGATTTCTCTTTGATCGCATGCTTGGTTTCAAGCTATATGGGATCGGTGTGGTATCTTGATAGTGGTGCATCTTTCCATATGACGGGAGACAAGGAGTTGTTTAGTGACTTGGAGGAGAAGGACCTCTAGATGGAGATAGTGATGGGCGACGATGGTCGATACGGTGCGACTGAAATTGGGGCCATTACCTTTGAGAGGGAGTTCGATAATCCATTCTTGTTGAAGGATGTTATGCATGTTCCAGGTCTAAAGAAGAACTTGGTCTCGGTCGCAATGTTGGAAGACAAAGGTTATGATGTTGTTTTTAGTGAGGGAAAAGCCTTCCTTAGACATAAAACAACGGGTCAAACCAAGAAGATAGGGATTCGAGTTAAGAATCTCTACAAGCTGGAGGTAGATGGCTGTGCTGCAATGGTGGGCAAAGCAGAATAAGTGGTGAGCTGGGATGAGGGCGAATTATGGCACAAGTGATTGGGCCATCTTCACCATGGCGCTTTGAAGATTTTACAGCAGATTTATACTGGACTTCCTAAGCGTACTCTTGCGCAGTCATATCAGTGCAAGGGATGTATTATGGGTAAGTTTATGAAGACCAAATTTCATGAGAAGGAGAATCGTGCTTCGGTGATCCTGGAGAGAATTCACACAGATGTGTGTAGACCTTTCTCAGTTGCTTCAATAGAAAAACACAAGTATTATTTTATATTTTTTGATGACTTTTATCGTAGATTCTGGATCTTCTTCTTGCAGAAGAAGAGCGAAACATTCTCAAAGTTCTGTGAGTTTAAAGCATTGGTGGAGAAGGAATCGGGGAAGCAAGTGAAAGCTCTACGGAGTGATAATGGTGGTGAATACATCTCGGGTGAATTCAAAGACTTCTGTAGCAAAGAAGGAATTCAAAGAGAACTCATAGCGCCTCATAACCCACAGTATAATGGGGTTGCAGAGAGTAAGAACAGAACGATCGTGGGTGCTTCACGAGCGATGCTGCATGACCAGGGCCTACCAATGCACTTATGGGCGGAAGCATGCAACACTGCGGTTTATGTGCAAAACCGTTGTCCTCATAGAGTACTTGGCCAGAGTACACTTGAAGAAGCTTTTACTGGTAAGAATTTTGATATTTCTCATTTGAAGATTTTTGGTTCATTTGTTTACATTCATGTGACAAAGGACGCCAGGAAAAAGTTGGAGCCAACTACAGAAGTTGGGATATTTATGGTGTACACAAAAACACCCCATAATTATCGTGTGTATTTTCCAGACAATCGAATGACTGTGGTGTGAAGGCATATAAAATTCAATGAGGTGAAAGCCATGAAGTTTTCGCTTGAGAGGGAGCTACACTTGCATGCAGAGGAGGAACTTCTTGTTCCCGAAGATGAGCCTCTAGATGTGGATCAGCCACGGGAGGATATTCATGGAGTGGAGGAGTCCACTCATATAGAACCAAACATCAGACAATGTATAAATCGTACCACAGAAGCTGAGAGACTGAAGCTTGATGCGACACAGAATGTAGGAGTCCCTACATCACAACACAGACAGAGACAGTCACCTGACCGATTTACTAGATACATGGCTCTTATGAGAAAGTGTATTGTGACAGAGCCATATTATTTTGAAGAAGCAGTATAGGAGCCCACATGGGTAGATGCCATGGTGGAGGAGTAGGACTCCATTGTAAGAAACAGTGCTTGGGAGATTGTTCCAAGGCCGGTGGGAAAATCAGTTGTAGGATCAAGATGGATCTACAAGGTAAAGCAAGTTGTTGATGGGAGCGTCGAGAAGTATAAGGAAATATTTTTTTCCCGGGGCTTCTCACAAATTGAGGGGATTGATTATGAAGAAACCTTTGCACCTGTCGCATGGTATTCTTCCATAAGTACCATCCTTGCTCTCTCAGCACAGATGGGTTGGCACATTCATCAGATGGATGTGAATATTGTGTTCCTTAATGGGATCATTGAGGGAGAGGTGTACATTGAGCAGCCTGAAGGATTTGAGATCTTCAGCAGCGAGTCGCATGTGTGCAGGCTCAAAAGAGTGTTTTATGGGCTGAAGAAAGCACCACGTGCTTGGTACACTCGGTTCGACAGCTATTTCAATGGACTTGGCTTCAACAAGAGTGAGGTAGATGTAAAACTGTACCAAATTGTGGTCGAGAGTAAGCTTTTAATAATTTTTCTTTATGTTGATGATTTAATACTAACAGGTGATGAGTAGTTGATACACTCATGAAATGCAGATCTTGAAAAGGAGTTTGAGATGAAGGATTTGGGCCCCCTTCATTATTTCCTTGGATTGGAAATATGGCAGCAGGAAGGTGAACTATTTGTGTCTCAAGGCAACTATGCCTGGGAGATACTGGAGAAGTTTCACATGCAAGGTTGCAAGCCTATTGACACTCCTCTTCCAAGAAATTGGAGGAAAGAAGAAGCTACATCGGCAGAGGTAGTGGATGCCACTGTTTATCGACAGTTAGTGGGTTCGCTCATGTATTTAGTTAATAAAATACTAGACATAAGCGATGCGGTGAACTAGCTTTCAAAAGTGATGGTTAAGGCTACCAAGCTCTTTTGGAAGGTAGGCAAGCATGTCCTGAGATATCTTAGGGGCACATCTGAGTATAGATTATGGTATAGACAGATAGATGAGGTGAAGTTGCATGGCTTCACAGATGCAGATTGGGCAGGCAGCCCAACAGATAGAAAGAGCACATCAGGAGGGGTTTTCAATATCGGATCTACGATAGTTTCTTGGTGCAGAAGGAAACAAATATCTGTGTCACTCAGTTCAACGAAATCAAAATACATGGCAGCGAGTCAAGTTGCATGTGAGGTTATCTAGATGAGGAAGACCCTGGTCGGTTTTTTCGGTTCACATTTAGATCCTACAGTGATCCATTGTGATAATCAGAGTTGCATTAAAATCTCAGTTAATCCTGTGTTTCATGATAGATCTAAACATATTGATATCTGGTATCATCATATCAGAGATTGTGTGCAGCGGAAGATCATGTTGCTTCAGTACATTCCTACAGAAGATCAGGATGCAGATATTCTGACGAAGGCGCTCATGAGGAGCAAATTCGAATACCATAGAGGCAAGATCGGGGTGAAATATAATCCCTATCTTGTTGAGAGGGAGTGTTGAGATTCAAAAATATGATGAGCTTAGTGAAAAGAGTCGCCTTCACTAAGTGGGCCTGCAGGCTATTTTTGGCACAAGTCTATTTTTAGACTATGTCTATTTTTAGACATGGTGATCATATTTCAGAAGTTGTAGGATGCTACTTGTGGATGGTTGATCAAGTTGGAAAAATAGATGAAATTCTATTTTTAGAATATTGGGAGAAGTCTATTTATATATCATCGAACTAAAAATAAAAGTGTCGATTATTATTAGCTCTTAATAATAATCTGACAATAAAAAACAACTTATTCTCTTGGAGCACTTGATTTTAGTGCATAGATTTGGAAAATCAATGGGCTGAAGGAATTACGCAATTCCTAGGGTTTAATAGTGGTTCATGCATGGAGGAATCAGTTAGAACTGAAGTAGCAAAGTTATGACAGAGTTGGAAGAGTAGTTCATGGAGTTGTATTTATTTTAACTCAGTTAAAGTGAGTTAGACTCAGTTGAGCTAGTTGTATCTAGTCTAATTGAATGATACACTAGTGAGAGTGGAGTGAATTAATTCACAAATAATAACTCATTAATCAACTAAACAATACAACAGTTAACTACAATTCATGTCAGTTCCAGTGGAGACCCAGTGGAGAGATAGGTGAAAGGGAAAGATGGACTATCTGTTGTGACTATAGTGACGCATTGATTGCACCACACACACATTGGAGTTTCCAATGAAAGGAAAGGGTAATTCGAATTCATTCAGAGCTATTCTTTAGCAGGTATTGCGCAGTGGAGGCAAGCTAGCAGGAGGGCAGAGATCGGTGCATGGATTTGTAGATTTCTTCTATGTTAGTGTGTGACGATTGATTGTACTGAGAGCTTGATGTACTAAGCTTTGTATGAGATTGTTACATGATCTTCATGATACATAATATATGATAGTTGGGGTTTTCAGCTTTAGGCTTTCCCATTAAACAACTGTGTTATGTGTTATTGTTTTTATTTATACTTCACATGTTTTTGCAATTAATTTTCTATAAAATATTAACAGTGGAATGATTTTGTATTTTGCAAGAAGTTAAATATTGTGATATCAGGGGAATCTAGATGTATGCATGCTTAGTGTATAATAATTTCTACATAAACCACTTCAAAATTCTTCTTAAAGTGCATCAATTCGTATAGTACTAAGCAGTAATTCGTATTGTACTAAGCAGCAATTCGTATAGTACTAAGAAATAGTGTATTACGTGGGTGTCTTGGCTAATTTTCCTTTTCTTGACTTTTTTCCCAACGGTTAAAACAATAACAAAAAAGAACTCATGAAATACTTTTTTTTTTTTTCATGTGTTCTGCGACTGGAAAGGTTCTCAATTAACATGAAACTTGAAACATTTATTGCATAACAAATCCTTATCCATTTACCAAGAAAAATAATAGTATACAAGTGGGTTGATCTCATTTTTATTTATAGGGCACTTACATAATCCCCTGTTGGGTTTTGGAAATCACCTTATTGTTTTTACTTGACCTCATCTAAAACATTCTCATTATCAACTCCCTTTCATATATGCTCAGGCCATTTGAATGAATAGACAGAAAGCATATTCTTTAATGCTTTGTTTAAGCATGGCCATTTTTTCTTCAATACAGGTTCATGGGAAATTTAGAAACAACAAATCACAATAATTAGCATAGTATTGCAATGGTGAACTTCAAATGGAATGATGTGCAATGATCTGCCAAATTTCCAACTAATTTTCATATACTTCTCAGATAATTCCTTGATGCATCGTTGACTTTATTTCGCATCATTGACTTGCTTTTTTATTTACTTCAGTCGATCTGAATGTGTAGCCACAACAAATTCTCTATTATTTAGTTTAAATGTGGCAGTTTTTTTGCTTCAATGGGATCTCATTCTGGGTAGTTATGAATCCCTAGACTAGAGAGCTACGATATTATCCCAGTTGAAAACATCAAATGGAAATATCCATGGGTATTTTCCAAAATCCCATTTTAGTTTGTAGGTGATTTTATCTTTTTATGGGAAACGAAACACCTTTTAGACAATTCCTTTAGAAATTGTTGATGTCACTAGAATCTTTCACCCAATTTGATTGGCATCCAATCTAAAAACTTGGACAATTACAAAGTTTTTCTTTTTATTGGGGAAGAACCCCTCATTTAATTTCTTGTCTTGAACTCAAATAATGTTTTCCGAAATTATTATGTACTCCTAAGCTTGAAGCTCATAAATACTTACATAATGTTATTGTTATTAGTATATGAGTTAGTTGCATTAATTCGTAAATTCATAAGGAAAGTTTAACTCTTTTTTTTTACTCGAATGATTTTCTTAATGGTTCTTTTTTCATGGTTTCAACCCATTCCTATTACAACAACATGGTTCTTTTATTAATGAAAATTTCCATGAAATGTGTTAATCCATTTTTCTAAATTTCTCAATCTCTCTTACTTATGCTAAATACTTAGGTATGTTAACTACAAATTCATGCCTACCTGGTTCTCTCTTTCTTTATGCTTTCTAATTTTTCATTTTAAACATCGAATAATAGAGATGGACCCCTGATTTCAATACTTACGCCAGTAAGATGGACCCTACAAGGTTTTATGTACAAAACCATAGTTACACAACGTGTACCCTAACGGAACCACAGTTCATACAACACCCCACACAAAGAATCACACATAATAGACTCACACAATAAGAAGCACTAGTCACAGATGATTATCGATCATTGACAAATGATCCTAATTATTAATCATTGTAGAAAGCTGATAAATAATCATTTCCATACTTGTTATACTACTTCTAGGTTTTAATTTTTTTAATCAATTCTTGTTGAGTAGTTAAGGTAAATTTGAAATAAATTTCAAGTTATAGGTGGTTGGTGGTTTATTCAATTGTGTGAATAATCAATTGTCTTCTAACATGCCAAGGTTTCTTCACCATGTAAATTGTTACAATGGTTTGTTGCAATTGTCAATATGAATCGATGATATAAACACAATTGAACACATATCATGTGGAGCTATATCCAATTCTACTTCATTAATAAAATTAGCAGTAATAGAAAATTTTGTCCTACACTAAATTTTTGTTATCTTAATTTCCACATCCTTATTTACCTATCTCAATGGATATGGGATAAGAAAACGTCTAATCCGTTTTCTGTATAAAATATTACAAAAAGATTCAATCCAATCTTGTAATGTACCAAAACAAAATATTGAATCCTTCTGCAATTTGCAGAAACAAAACACGATCGCACAATCACATTAAAAGTAAGAGAAAGAGACAATAAATTCCACAACACAAGATGTATCTCAGGAAAGTAACTGCTCAAAACCTCATTACCTGTATATTTCATAAAGTCAAGATCATGAAACAATACAATGATATTCCTCCACTGAGAAACCTTTGTACTCTGTTGACTGTCTCACTTTGATCTTGCTCGAATTTGGCATATGATCTAAGAAAAATTGGTCGAGTATTTAACCTTTTTCTTGGCTCTGTTGGCTTGCCTTGATTACGAATTATTGGGCTAATTGAGCCCCTATTAATTAGGAAAATCAAAATTAATGATTTTGGAATACCTTCAAGCCTTCTCGATGACCTTATGCATGACCTATACAGTTTTCTAGTTATACAACTGATAGTTATCTTCCCTTTAACCTTGTCTCAAATGGGCCTTCCTAAGAACTGACATGCAATAGATATGTATAGAAAATTATCAGTTAACTGATTGATCACTACCTGTGAATTAAATCATATTTAATTCACTGGACCTCTCACTAGCTCATCACTTAGTTAGAACTAGTTAAACTATTTTTAGCTCAATTAATTGAGTTAACTAATTACAACTCATAAATAATTGTAACTGGATGCCCTGAAATCATGGGAGAACTATACATGCCTCCTTTCTGACCTCCAACTCTAATTTCCTAATCTAACTAAGTCTTCCTAACTCAGTTAACTAATACAAACTATCATGAGATGAAATTACAAATTTTCTTCCCAATTTAATTAAGGGAAAATTAAATCAGAAGCCACCTATGGTGCCATTTCTGGTTTCCATTTTCAATGTTTCTTGTTGCCAATTTCAACACTCCCGCTTATCTAGTGTTTTTTGCTCCTACAACTCCTAAAATTGAATTGCCTCCAAAAAATTGAACCAGTATGATACATTTATCATCAGAGTCTCTGACTACTACCTATTACTGCATTGTCTACTAAAAACTCAGTGTTTTTGTTGACTCTACATATGTTCTCTCTGCACTTCTACCAACTCTAATCTATGCTCCATTATCTAACATCTTCCACTCTTATTTTTGTTTTTTTGACATCTGACTGCATCAATCCTAGTGATCCTTCCTACTACTGTGTATTGTGGGATCCTCCTAGCCAGTCTGATCCACGAGACATGCCATCTCAATGGACCCTACCCAAGTTTCTTCTCTTGGTATTGTGTCATCACATCGCCCCACCTCTCACTTGGAGGAATGGATGCATGTTCTCCCTCTGAACATCTGGCTCGAAATTTCCCCCTCCTGGAGGTCTCTACTTGAGTGGACACCCCCACTTGGTCTCCCCTATGCTTCTCCAATTGTTCATGCTCCAAAACCTTCTGAGACTGCTTCTAAGGGTGCAAGTTGAGAGGTAATATAGCCTCCCTCTCAACCACCAAGTCACTAACCTTTTATTTTCTCCTTAAATATTTGCATGCATATTCGACCTTGACAGCATACATTTTATTAACTCTTACACCTATATGTTTCACCTGTCCCATGGAGATGTTTCTAAGGAACACCTTTCCTTTCCTGAATATGACATCAGAACCATGGTATTCCAATACCGCTACAAAGACAAGATTCTTATTTAGTCCTGGAACATAAAAAACATATGTCAGTCTCAGAAGGGAGCCAAACTCCCTCTGAAAGGTAACTGTTCCTATGTCGGTCGCACTATACCTCCTGTCATCTCCAAACTCTATTTTCTGCTAGAGCTCCTTCTCCTCCAAGTCACTAAAGAGATATTTATTCCCCATCATATGGAATGAGGCATCGCTATGTAGATACCACATGCATCCCATTACAGTGTTGTACATGCATGCAATGAGAGTAAAATCAAGCTCAAACTTTGAAGCTAGTGCTTCACTTTCTACTGCAACTACAGGCTCCTTCTTTCTTTCCTTCTATGGAAATTTTGAGGCATAGTGCCCATGCTCGTGACAGTGAAAGCACTTGACCTTGGACAAGTCTCTCTTGCCCTCTTTGCCTTGGGACTTATTTTCCATGGATTTATTGCCTTTTCTAACTAATGCAAAATATTCTTCTTTGTCTTTGTCGGAGGTCCCATCTCTATTGCTCCACCTGATCTCTTCTTGTACCAAGTCAGACCAAAAATGCTCCGAGTCTGGTAGCTTCTCCCTCCCATTCACAGAATCCTGGTAACTATGCCAGCTCTAGGGAATTCCTAGAAGAGTTAGGCTCACCAAATCATCCTGGGATACTGTCACACCAACACTTCCAAGCTCATTTCGACATTGGGTGAACTTCGTCAAGTATTGTTGTATCATCTCTCCCTCCTCCATATTGATCTTTCTGATCTTATCTTTCAACGTGAACTTCTTGTGGTATTTGTTATTCTGAAACAAGTATGTTAAGACCTTCCACATAGTATATGAAGTCTCCTTCCCATGGAGACTCGAGACAATATGATCTCAAAATCCTTCTAACAATATCCTTCTCGCCTTTTCTCCCTTCTTCTCCCATGCATCAATAAGTTGAGCATCTATTGATGCAGGTTGCGGGACATCAATATTTATGAAAACCTTGATTCTGTTGTCCTCAATAATTTCCTCCATCTTGTCCTTCCATTCAATGTAATTCGAATTTCCCTGCAGTGCATATTTGAGTCTTAATCCATTGAAAGACATCTTGATGTGTTGTTGGATCCTAAAGAATAAATCTACAAATTCAAACCTGATCAAAAAAAATTTTGTTCTTCTCTTCTTATTTTGATTCCTAGTGCTCTGATACCATGTAGAAACTATCTAACCATTTGATTCAATCTAATATTTTAATGTACTAAAACAAAATACGGAATCCTTCTACAATTTGTGGAAATAAAACACGATCGCACAATCACATAACAAGTAAGAGAAAGAGAAAATCAATCGCACAACATAAGATGTATCTCGGGAAAGAAACTGCTCAAAACCCCTCTATATGTATATTTCTTAAAGTCAATATAATGAAACAATACAATGTTATTCTTGCAGAAGGAGTGGAAAGAGTTCCTTGGGTTTACATAAAGGCACTGCAGGATCAAGTTCTAAAAGAAAAGTAGCAAGAAGAAATGATTAAGCGGTGGCCTTCGAAAAGTGTGCAGTGTTTGGATACGGATCGCAGTCCTTTATTTTCTGTAGCCCATGAATTATATCAAGTGTTACTCAATGCCACCTCTAACCATTCCTAAACTAATTAAATACCTCAAAGTTGTTCCAAACCTCTTGCTTACCTACCTCCCCAATTGACGTGCAACTGACCGGCTAGATATATTTGCAGAGTTCAATGTTACAATCAAGTAAAATTGCTAAAAAAAAATTATATGAGTATCTAAAAAGTCAAACTTTTGATTGAGTAAAATTTTGATAGGTAATAAGATTGTTGTTTGGGCAGTCTAAACTGGTCATGATTTTTTTTCGATAGACAATGGTTTTTTCAGTACAATTTCTATGAAATTAGGTAGAGGGTGTTGAATCTAGTTCCATGGTTAAAAAAGTATTTAAATGTTTCATATTTTTTTTAAATCACCAAATTATTTTAACCTTTTAGAGAAGTCTTTTTCTTTATTACTCCTTTAAAAATTATTAATTTAATTTTAGAAAATTATCATAATAAATTATTTTTCTATACACTAAAATAACTTAATTTAATTATAACTTTCACTATGCCAATAAGATATTGTTTCTTATCAACATGGTGATTATAATAGTATGATATGGAATAAATTTATCCTATAGTATGATGTAATGATAATTAAATTTATTCCATGCTAAAAGACTTGTTGCGCTCAAAGGCGCTCTATAGGCCAGTATGGAAGAGATGTGTAGGAGTTAGATGTTAGATGTAATGTAGGAAATATTGTATGTAAACATTTTCAATGTCGACTCAATTGTAATAAAAAAAGAGGTAAGGTCAATAAATATAAATATAAATAAACCTGAGGTATGGTAAATAAATAAAACCTCTTTTTATACTTACTCAGAGGTATGGTAAAAAAATAAAAATATAAATAAATCGTACGTATGGTAAATAAATAAAAGCTCTTTTTATACTCTTTTTTTTTTCAGAAGAAAAAATCATCTGGTTTATATAATGTACCAGCACAAATACAATATCCAGTCCAAAACTTGTTCTTACAATCTTGTTCAACTTGTATAAGGCTTGAAAAACTCCATTATATGATGCATCAAGTAACCTAGTATTTGATTATCTTCGATAAGGTCAATAATAATATATATCTTGAGTATTTTTTTTCCTAGTTAAGGGTTTTCAAGGTAGGTATTAGATTTTCTCCTCCAATGTCTTCCTTGTTAGAAAATTCCATAAATTTTAGCGCCTTGTAAATACCTTAAATCTCTCTTTATGGTTGTCTAATGCTCATTCCCTATTTTTGACATGTGCCTAAAAAAACTTCTCATTGCATATGTAATGTATGCTTTAGTACAATCGATGACATACATGAAATTACCAACAACACTAGCATGGGAAACACATAATATGTCCTCTTCCTATTTATGTATCTTGGGACATTAATCTGCAAATAAGTTTTGACCTACTAGAATAAGGACTTGGTTGGATTAAATTCCTCCATATTAAACCTCTTTAATAATGTCTTAACATATTTTCCCTTATTCAACTAGTTTTCTTTTTTGTCGAATCTCTTTTAATTTACATGCTCGAAATAAATTTACACCACTAACATATTTCATGTTAGAGACCTAAGGGTTAGCTCAATTGGTTGAGGTCTTGTTGTTAAAACACCTTACCATTGGTATGGCATGGGTCAATTCTCATCAACGCCCTTAGGGTTAGGCTATGATTATTTTGGGCGACGGGATATGATCCGTTTGGGTGGATATGCCCATATTTTCCTCGAGAAAAAAAATCATGTTAGATTTAGAGGAAAACTGTTGAGATTCAACAAGATGATGATCTTAGTGAAAAGAGTCGCCTTCACTAAGTGGGCCCACAGTCTATTTTTGGCGCAAAGTCTATTTTTAGACATGTCGATCATATTCTATGAGTTGAAGGATGTTATTTGTGGATGGTTGGTCAAGTTGGAAAAATAGATGGAATTCTATTTTTAGACATATTGGGCAGAATCTATTTTTGGATTTCCAATCTAAAAATAGATATGTCAAATATTATTAGCTCTTAATAATATTTGGACTCTAAAAATTATCTTATTATCTTGAAGCACTTTAGTTAAGTGCACAGATGTCACATGACAGCTGACAGAAGGAATTATGCTATTTCTGAGGGTTTACTGGAGCTAATGCATGAGGACTTCAATTAGAACTCATGTGACAGATTTTGGTGGAGTTATAGAAGTAGTTGATGGAGTTTTGTTCAGTTTAACTCAGTTAGACTCAGTTGAGCTAGTTGTATCTAGTCTAACTGATTGATACACTAGTGAGAGTGGTGTGAATTAATTAGTTAATTAATTCACTAAATAATAACTCATTAATCAACTGAAGAATACATCAATTAACTACAGTGCATGGATAGTTTCAGTGAAGACCAGTGGAGAGATAGGTGAAAGGGCAAGATAGACTATCAGTTGTGACTATAGTGATGCATTGATTGCATCCAACACTCAGTGGAGATGCCAATGATGATTGCACAGTGCAAGCCAGTTGATTTCAAGTTCATTCAAATCCATTCTTTAGCAGGGATTGCGCAGTAGAGGCAGGCTAGCAGGTGGCAGAGATCGGTGCATGGATTTTCTAGATCGGGCCTAATTAGTGTGTAGCGATTGTATTGTAATGAGATCTTGATATGATCAGATTTGTATAAGAATTTTTACATGATCTATATGAAATATATTATATAAATATAGTTATGGTTTTTAGCTTCAGGCTTTCCCATTAAATCACTATGTTAATGTGTGTGAATTTTTATGGTTTCATGTGTGCATTGCAATTGATTTAATTTCTGCATGTGATGATCAATGGTGGAATAGATTTTGTATTGTGCATGAAGTCAAATAGTGTGTGATCAGGAGAATATTGGATATATAACACATAAGTTATATAATTTCTAAATGGTATCGGAGCAGTTGATCATTGGAGAAGATTGCAATTATTGAAGCGGTTTAGTTTTGTGCTGGTGGAATTCGAATTTGCTGCAGTGTTTTCTTGGTGTTGAAGTTGAGCATTCATTGAAATGTCTTTGAACGGATTGTGATTGGAGTATGCCATTGAGGGCAGCTTGAATTATATTTCATGGAAGGACAGGATGGAGGCAGTGCTGGATGATAATGGGTTGAAGGAGTTCATAGATGCAGAAATTCCAAAACCTGCTTCTAGCGATGCAACTGCACTTGACGCATGGCAAAAGAAGACAGAAAAGTGTCGAAGGATTCTATTGGAAGGTGTGAAGGATCACATAGTGTCCAGCCTTCATGGTAAAGCTAGCACATTCTTGATTTGGAAAGCTTTGGCAGACTTGTTCCAAAGCAGAAGCAACCGGAGGAAGTTGGCGCTTAAAGACAAACTCAGGAAAATAAAAATGGAGAAAGGCGACAGTATACCCAAGTACCTCACGAAGTTTGTACAGTGCAGGGATGAGCTTGGAAGTGTGGGGGTTAATTTGGATGAAGAGGACTTGGTGAGCTTGGCTCTCCTTGGGCTTCCAAAGAGTTGCCATAGCTACGAGGACTCTGTCAATGGTCGGGAGAAACTGCCAGGATGGGAATGAATTTGGTCTGATCTTGTGCAGGAGGAGATAAGGCGGGGTACCAGGGATGGATCTTCATCGAAGAATGAAGATGAAGAAAATTTCACTTTGGCTGCCAAAGCAAGGAAAGGGAAGGGAAAGAAAAATCCTTCTCAATCCGGTGCAAAAGGAAAGAAGCAGGACTTGTCCAACGTGAAGTGCTTTCACTATCACCAACATGGACATTACGCCACTAATTGTCCACAGAAGAAGAAAAATAAGCAGGCTGGTGGATCTGCAGCTAGAGAGGCCTTAGCCTCGCAGTTTGAGCTAGATTTTTCACTGATCGCATGCTTGGTTTTTAGTGTGATGGGATCAGTGTGGTTTCTTGATAGTGGTGTGTCTTTCTATATGACCGGAGACAAATATTTGTTCAATGATCTGGATGAGAAGGATCAAGGAGTGCACATCGAGATGGGCAATGATGGTAGATACAGTGCAACTGGTATCGGGACCATTTCCTTTGAGAGGGAGTCTGGAAATCCTTTCATCTTGAAGGATGTCATGCATGTTCCAGGATTGAAGAATAATATGATATCTGTGGTGATGTTGGAAGACAAGGGATATGATTTTGTTTTTAGCGAGGGAAAAGCTTTCCTGCGTAGTAAAGCAACTGGTGAAACCTGGAGGATAGGGGTTCGAGTTAAAAACCTTTATCAATTGCAGGTAGATGGATGCGCAAAAATGGCAGGAAAAGCAGAAGGAGTGGTGAGCCGGGATGAGGGAAAATTGTGGCATAGGAGATTGGGCCATCTTCACCATCACGCTTTGAAAATTTTGCAGCAGATTTCTACCAGGCTTCCCAAGGATACACTTGCACAGTCAGATTAGTGCAGGGGATGTACTTTGGGAAAATTTTTGAAGACCACTTTTCATAAGGATAGTCGCGCCATGACGATCCTTGAGAGAATTCACACAGACGTGTGTGGAACTTTCTCAGTTGCTTCGATAGCAAAGCACAAGTATTATGTGATATTTTTTAATGAATTTTCTCGTAAGTGTTGGATCTTCTTCATGCAAAAGAAGAGCGAGACATACTCAAAGTTCTGTGAGTTCAAGGCACTGGTTGAGAAAGAGTTGGGGAAGCAGGTGAAAGCTCTAAGGAGCGATAATGGTGGTGAATACATCTCTGGTGAATTCAAAGACCTTTGCAGCGCAGAAGAAATTAGAAGATAACTCATAGCTCCTCATAACCCACAGCAGAATGGGGTCGCGGAGAGAAAGAACAGAATAATCGTGGGTGCTGCACGGGCGATGTTGCATGATCAAGGCCTTCCCATACACTTGTGGGCTGAAGCATGCAACACTACGGTTTATGTGCAAAATCGTTGTCCTCATAGAGTACTTGGCATGAGTACACCCAAAGGGGCATTTTCTTGTAAGAAGCCTGATATTTCTCATTTGAAGATTTTTGGCTCACCTGTTTACATTCATGTGACGAAGGATGCCAGGAAGAAACTAGAGCCAACCACATAAGTTGGGATATTTGTGGGGTACACAGAAACACCCCACAACTATCGTGTGTATTTTCCAGACATTCAGAAGACTGTTGTGCGACGGGATATCAAATTTCCTGAGGATAAAGCCATGAAGTTGTCGCTTGAGAGGGAGCTACACTTGCATGAAGATAAGGATCTAATAGTTCCTAAAGATGAGCCTTTGGATGTGGTTCAGCCACAAGAGGAGGTTCATGGAGTGGAAGAAACCACTCATGCAGTGCCAAACATCAAAGGGCGGAAGCGCACTACAGAAGCTGAGCGACTGAACCTTGATGTAGCACAAAATGTAGGAGCACCTACATCACAGCGCAGACAGAGATAGTCACCTGACCAATTTACTAGATACATGGCTCTGATGAGAAAGTGTATCATGATAGAACCATCCTCTTTCAAGGAAGCTATGGAGGACCATGCATGGGTAGATGCCATGGTGGAAGAGTATGATTCGATTGTCAGAAACAGTGCATGGGAGATTTTCCCAAGGCCAGAAGGGAAATCAATGGTAGGTTCGAGATGGATCTACAAAGTGAAGCAAGCTGATGACGGGAGCGTCAAGAAGTATAAGGAAAAATTTGTTGCCCAGGGCTTCTCACAGATCGAGGGGATCGACTATGAAGAAACCTTTGCACCTGTCGCAAGGTATTCTTCCATACAGACCATCCTTGCTCTCTCAGCGTAGATGGGTTGGCACAATCATCAAATGGATGTGAAGACTGCATTCCTCAACGGAGTCATTCAGGAGGAGGTGTACATAGAGCAGCCTAAAGGTTTCAAAATCTTCAGCAGCAAGTCGCATGTGTGCAGGCTCAAAAGAGCACTATATGAGCTGAAATAAGCACCTCATGCTTGGTACACACGGATAAACAGTTATTTCACTAGACTTGGATTCACCAAGAGTGAGGCGGATTCGAACCTATACCAGATTGTGGTGGAGGGTAAGTTGCTAATTATTGTACTTTATGTAGATGATTTGATACTAACAGGTGATGAACTGTTGATACACTCATGCAAGGCAGATCTTGCAAAGGAGTTTGAGATGAAGGACTTGGGCCTCCTTCATTATTTCCTGGGATTGGAAATTTGGCAGCGGAAGGGTGGACTATTTGTGTCTCAAGGCAAGTATGACCGGGAGATATTAGAGAAGTTCAACATGCAAGGCTGAAAGCCTATCGACACTCCTCTTCCTGGTGGTTGGAGGAAAGAGGATGCTACATCGGCAGAGGTAGTGGATGCCACTTTTTATCGACAGTTGGTTGGTTTTCTCATGTATTTGGTCAATACATGACCAGACATATGCTATGCTGTTAACCAGCTTTCACAAGCTATGGTTAAGCCTACCAACTCTTTTGGAAGGTAGGCAAGCATGTCCTGAGGTATCTCAAGGGCACATCGGGATATGGATTATGGTACAGACAGTCAGATGTGTTGACCCCTTAGTTAAACTGAGAGGGGGAGGGGGGTGAATCAATTTAACATATTCATGGTCTTATAAAACTTTTCATTAAACCTTATTTACACCTTCATTTCATGTCCAACTTAATATGTGAGTAATCTTAGAATGTGAGCAGCAAGTATTAATACAATATAACAATAGACTTAATATGAGAGTAGCAGGTATTAAGCAGATGATATAAATCAAATCAACACATAAACATCATGCATAGAGACACCATATATAAGTGGAAACCCATAAAGGGAGAAAACCACATCTTATTATTGTTGTGATGCAAAGGCAAGCTCCAACTCCCTCTCACCACTGTTTTTCTGCAGGCACCAAACTACAGGAGGCTCCAACCTTAGTCAGCTACAACTGATAGCTATCAAGCTACAACTTGATAGGGAAGCTCCAACTTCCTCAATTTATCAAACTGAGTGTTTGCTGATTTACCTCAGATATCAGCTCTGTTCTGTAGCATCTCTTTCTGCTCTTATTTTCTTAATCTTCTCTGCCTCCCTCTTCTATACTCTGCATTCTCTATCTTTTCTCTCTCTAACCTCATTTTGCATATCAAGATGATATTATTTATAAGGATTCTCTTGTGACTGTTAGCATTCCTCAATTAATTTGGAATGGATAGCCATGCCTCTTCGCTTTCTGCCTTTTCATTTCTTTCACTCGCTCATTCAGAAAATATAACAACATGCATTAATTTCAATATTACAGTGGAAGCTTTGTTTTTCCTCCAGAGACTTGCCAATGCATCACAACAATTAAAAATATTTACATTCAAATTACAATGAGAACTCCAGCTCAACTCATTTAGTCTTTTGGCTCGCTGCACATTTGTCTTTTCTTTGACTGTGTATGTCTTTTCTGTGACTGTGTTTTATCTTTTTTTAGCTCTGTTTGATTTTCTGTCCTCTGCTGTGGTGTAACTACTGCAAACATGCAACTATGCTTTGTATATCAGTGCATTTTGTATATATGTGTAACTGCTGACTTTAAATCTGGGCATATTCCAACGCTTTTCATACAGTAAGTGTCTTGTTGATGTGGAAAGTTCCGCAAGAGGAACATACATACATCGCAATTATTAATAATCGCCCTCCACCTTAAGCCGAGGCCCGTGTTTCCACAGTCTACGTGGCACATTTCAATACAGTCGGCATCCTTATATAAATTTTTAACAAACAAACCACCACTTCAATGAAGAATCATATTAATACTTAACCAATGCCCTTTCGGGCCCACTTGCCACGCTTTTCGATGCGATATATTTCTCCTCCAGCGATTTCTGATTGCGATTGATCGCAATCGCAAGCTGCCTTGCTCCGATGCAATTGATCACTATTCAATGTTCTTTGCCGATGCGATTGGAAATCAAATACTTGTTAATCATAGTTTATAAGCCCATCGGGTCCGAGCTTCAATCGCAATCGCAAGTCTTTTAATATATTGCTCCGATGCTCTGCTTTTGTCCAATGCGATTGACACCTTTGCGATTGATCGCGATCGCAACCTTCAATGGTATGTTCCGACACATATCAATTATGTTTTATAAACCCATCGGGTCCGGGCTTCCAATCGCAATCGCAACTCTTTGTTGCATGTTTCGATATTCCACCTTTTTCTTATGCGATCAGTCACTGTTCACCAGAACTCAAGGTACATATAAATTATAGTTTATAAACCCATCGGGTCCGGACTTCCAATCGCAATCGCAACTCTTTGTTGCATGTTCCGCTGCTTTTTTTTTCTCATATGCGATTTGGTCCCACCTTGTGGTACTTTGGTTATCATAAAGTGCTCCACTTATAAAAATTAATATATATGCTTTGGACCTTTAGTCATTTAATCTTGTGCAATATATGTAAACACGTTGCATATATACTCCAACGTGGGTAACGATTCCCAGAATGAGATTTATATCTATAATTTTCTGCTTGGGTTATACAATTCCCGGAATTGTGTTTATGTTATATGTGATGCCCGGCTGGGTAATGATTCTAGGAATAAGGTTTGTATATATATATATATATATATATACTTTCCGCTTGGGTTTATGATACCCAGAATATTGTTTATGCATATATGCTTTGTCGCTTGGGTTAAGCAATTCCCAGAACTATATATATGTATCCTTCCGCCTGGGTTACGGTTCCCGGAATTCATGTTTAGAGTTTCTACCAGCTGGGTAGTGATTCTTGAAATAACGGCTCTACCTCTGTCTTTGCCTTCGCTGCTTCTGTCGCTCGACCTCTGCCTCTACTGCTATAATAACGGTTCTGCCTCTGCCTCTGCCTCTGCCTCTGTCTCTTTCTTTTCTGCCTCCATTGTCTGTCTCTGTCTTTGCTGCCTCCATTGCCATAAATGACAATATTTCCAACAGTCTCCCCCTTTGGCATTGATGGCAATACACTTTCTCTGTTTTCCTGCTCTTCCTCATGTTTCTTGCTCTTCCTCCCCCTTTGACATCAATGGCAAGGGGTTTGAATTCTTAGTGTAGTTTCTATTCCTTGATCCTGTGATTTCATGCATTTTCTTTCTCTGGAATTTTCTGACTTTGTACGCTGTCACTTCAACGTTTGGATCAGATTTACGTCAGGTTCACCACTCTTCCTGGGTTGGAGGCACCACTCTTCCGCTGTGCCACTGATCCTTTTGCCTATTTATTGATTCTTTTAAGCTGAATGTATTCTTGCCATAATCCTTTTGATATTGAGGACCTATTTTCATGTTTCCCTTGCTGATTGATCTCCCCCTGTGAATGATATTTTCGTTTCTGTTCGCCCCCTGAAATTGTGCTTTCTCTTCATATTAGATAATAGCATCTACAGATAATAGCCCTAATCTGTCTCTCAAATATTCAAATGGTTCTCTTGTAAGCGGTTTGGTAAATAAGTATGTTGTCTGTTCTTTTTTTGGTACATACTCCATTTTAACTATCTTCTGAGCCACTTTTTCTTGGGGAAAATGATACTTGATTGGGATATGTTTAGTTTTTGAATGAAGCACAAGATTTTTAGATATACTTATAGTACTTGTATTATCACATTTGATTGAGATAGGTGCATCAATGCTTACCTTCATGTCTTGGAGGGTTTGCTTCATCCACATGACTTGTGTACAACATGTTGATGCTGCTATATATTCTGCTTCTGGTGTAGACAGAGAGATAGATGTTTGTTTCTTGCTTAACCATGCCACCAGACTTTCTCCTAGATAGAAAGCACATCCACTTGTGTTTTTCCTATCATCCACACAGCTGGCCCAATCTGCATCTGTGTATGCTTTCAAAGTGAAGCTTTTTCCTTTAGGATACCAAATTCCATACTGTGTTGTTCCTTGTAGATATCTATATATTCTTTTTACTTCCAGAAGATGGTTTTGTTTAGGTGCTGCGTGATATCTAGCCACTAGTCCTACTGCTAGCATGATGTCCGGTCTTGATGCTGTCAGATACAATAGACTTCCTATCATGGATCTGTAGATTTTTTGATCTATATCTGCAGACCCATCATCAGCACACAGCTTGCATCCCGTGATCATGGGAGTTGACACAGTTTTGCAGTCTTCCATTTTCAACATTTTCAACATTTCTTTTAAGTATTTTTCCTGTTAGATGAATGTACCTGTGTTCTTTTGCTGAATTTGAAGTTCTAAGTAGAAACTGAGCTCTCCAATCATAGACATCTCAAACTCTATTTTCATCTCATCAGCAAACCCTTTTGCTAGTTCTTCTTTGTTGCTTCCAAACATAATGTCATCAACATATACTACAACAATCAGGAGTTTATTTTCAAGGGCTTTTATGTATAGATTGCTGTCTACTCCACCTCTCTTAAAGCCTTGTTTTTGCAAATATTTATCCAGTCTTAAGTACCAAGCACGAGGAGCCTGTTTCAGTCCATATAAAGCCTTCTTCAGTCTGCACACATAGTCTTATTTGTCTGTTAAAGAGAAACCTTTTGGTTGTTCCATGTAGACTTCTTCTCCTAGATCTCCATTCAGAAATGCAGATTTCACATCCATTTGATATACTTTGAAGTTTTGGTAGCAAGCAAAGGCCAGAAACATTCTGATGGCTTCCATTCTGGCTACAGGGGCAAATGTTTCATCGTAATCAAGTCCTTCGATTTGTGAATATCCTTTGCAGACCAGTCTGGCTTTATTCCTGATTACTTGTCCTTGCTCATCCATTTTGTTTTTGAATACCCATTTTGAACCAATGATATTTTTCTCAATTGGTCTAGGAACTAGTTCCCAGATATTGTTCTTCTCAATTTGGTCCAATTCTTCATTCATTGCCTTTACCCAATACTTGTCCTTGCTGGCTTATTCAAATTTCTTTGGCTCTATTTGTGGCAACATGGCAATGTATAACTCTTCAACTTATTCTATTAGCTGCCTTATTGTTTGGACCCCTACTCTCTTGTCTCCAATGATCTGATCTTTAGGATGGTTCTTCTAAATATATCTTGAGGGAGCTTTAGAACTCAGCTCTATATCTTCTGTTGTCTTGCTTGTTTCCTCATCATCTTGGTTTTATTCTTCATGGTTGTCTGATGGACTGCAGCAGTCTGTATCTCTTGTATTGTTTGGAAGTTCTTCATCAAATCTCACGTCAATGCTTTCTACTATTCTCCGAAGAGTCTTGTTGTAGCACCTGTACCCTTTACTTTTGGATGCATATCCCAGAAATATCCCTTCATCTGCTCTTGCATCAAATTTCCCAATATTTTCATCATTATTCTTTATGTAACACTTGCTTCCAAAGATTCTAAAATGTTTAATTGAAGCTGGTTTTCCATGCCATAGTTCATAGGGAGTCTTGTCACTACTTGGCCTTAAGTGAGATTTATTAAGAATATGCACCGTTGTGTGTACTGCTTCTATCCAGAAGGTCTGAGCAATATTACTTTCATGCATCATGGCTCTGGCTATTTGCTGTATAGACCTGTTTTGTCTCTCTACTACTCCATTTTGCTGAGGTGTTCCTGCAATAGTAAATTGTTGCTTTATCCCATGTTCATTGCATAGGTCAGCAAAGTCATAATTTGTGAATTCACCTCCTCTGTCTGATCTAATGCATTTCAGCTTGCATCCTATTTGATTTTCTACTAATGATTTGAAGATTTTAAATTTTTCCAGAGCTTCTGATTTATTCTTGAGGAATGCAACCCATGTCATTCTGGAGAAATCATCTATTATCAGCATGAAGTAGGATTCTCCACTTGGAGTTTTAGTTCTTGCAGGTCCACACAGATCCATGTGCACAAGCTGTAGAGGTCTTCTTGTTGATAACTCATCTTTGGCCTTGAAGGATGTGCGAGTCTGTTTGCCTAGTTGACATGATTTGCATATGGTATTAGAAGGCCTCTT
Organism: Pinus albicaulis; assembly: GCA_034641835.2. Classification (NCBI taxonomy): domain Eukaryota; kingdom Viridiplantae; phylum Streptophyta; class Pinopsida; order Pinales; family Pinaceae; genus Pinus; species Pinus albicaulis. Next base: position 76,680,073 of record CM076574.1, on the reverse strand, counting down.
TATTTCTGGCATGTCTCTGACAGCTTTTTTCTTGCTTAGTTTGATGATGTGATCGAAGCTGATATGTTCCAACCTTTTATGCCATAACCATGACTCTTCTAGTTTGCTAAGATGACATGCTTCATCTTCCTCTTTTACAATGTAAACATTACTCTCTGTTCGAACTCCTTTGAGTAGAGTCTTACCTGTGGTGCTTGATCTGACTTCACAATCTTGTGCTCTAAAAAGAACTTCACAGCCTTTGTCACACATTTGACTGACACTTAGTAAATTTGCTTTCAGCCCATCTACAAATAGTACATCTTGGGCCTTTCCTCTGCCATTGTCTATGCTAACTGAGCCTTTTCCCTTGATCTTACCTGATTTGTCATTGCCAAAAGTAACATTTCCAGATTTCTTTTCATCAAGAGTTATGAACTTGCTTTTGTCTCCAGTCATGTGTTTTGAGCAGCCACTGTCCAAATACCACTGGCTTTTCAGGTCTTGAGCAATTAAATCCAAGTCACATTTATTCACCTTCTTTATCCACTGGAGGTACCCTTTTGTTTGGTATCTTTTATGAGGTGATGAATTACATCTTCTTAGAGGACATTTGGAAAGTATATGTCCAACTTGATTGCATACACAACATTTGATCATAATTTTTGTAGAATTATGAGTATGAACAGAATTTCTTTGATTCACAAACTTCCTTGAGGTGTTAAACATCAATCTTTGTCCATACTTTCTACACTCAATGATTTTATGAAAAAATTCCTTACAATAAAAACAGTAACCATAGAAACTATTTTCATACCTGATGTAAGGTTGTCTCTTCCATTTGTTTGCTTGAGGCAGTCTCTTCAATGTTTGCATCTTTTGCTGGTTTGAAATACTCCTCCTTGCATGACAATATGCAACAATGTGTCCTGTCTTGTGGCAAGCATAAAAAGTGGCATTCTTCATAGGAGGGAAGAATCTCCTTTGATGGTTTCCAAATTTTACATAATCAGGGGTCTTAGTATTTATTGCATTCTTTGCTACTAGTGGTTTCTTCTGATCTCTGTCTTCCTTATTATAGGTTTCTTCTTTTGTAGGAATTGTTTGAGCTGCTTCATCATTCTTCTTTGCTTTTACAAAAATAATCTCTCTATGAACCTTTTCTTTGCCTTTACTTGATTCTCCTTCATAGCCTATTCCAGTCTTTATCATAGGGGATCTTTGAGCAACCATAATTTCATTCAACTTACTAGAGCTTGTTGTTTGAGAAGAGTTTATAACTACTTTCCTTTGAGCATTTTCTAATTTCTTCCTGAGACATATTACTTCTTCTTCCAAATTTTCTTGTTCCTAAGCTTTTTCTTTGATTTTATTAAGTAACATGTCCTCCATCTTCTTAGCTTCTTCAAGTTCTATCTTTAACTGCACAAGGACTTCTGAATTCTGTTCTTCTCGTACATACTTGAGGAGAATGTCCTTTTGTTTTCTGCATTTCAGCTTGAGTCTATCAATCTCTTCTAGAGCACTTCTTAGCTCCCCGTCAAGGTTGACTTCACCTTCTTCTTATTCATCTTCTAGCAAGAGACCTTCAATTTCTTCTATAGCCATTAATAAAAATTTAGAGGTTCCATCTTCACTTGAGAGTTCAATTGGATCTTCAGATGTACTATTGTCTTGTTGAGCATAGAAGGATTTTTTGTTGAACTTCTTTCCTTTCTGCCAGTTCTTTGATGTATTTTTCTCTGATTCTTGACCCTAATTTTTTACTTTCTTGTGAGGACATTTAGTAGCATAGTGTCCAACTCTTCCACAGTTAAATCATTTGAAAGGAAGTTTTCCTTTGTATTTACCTGAACCTATATCCAGTTTCTTGACAAAATTTTCCTCTTCTTGATCCGAGCAAGAGCATATGTCTTCCTCTTCTTCTTTCTTCTTTTATGTTTTAAAGGCTGCCTCCCTTGTACTTGTCTTCTTCTGTGGGAGCCTCATCTCATAGGCTGTTATATTTCCAAGTAGTTGGCTCATGGTCAAGGTCTACCAATCAGTTGTTTCTTCTATTTTAGACACCTTGGGATTAAACCTGGATGGAATAGATCTTAGAATATTTTGCACAATTATACTTTCTGGCATGGTTTCTCCAAGAGCTTTCATATTGTTAACAATTTATGCAACTTTTAGGAAGAAACTGTCAATGTCTTCATCATCATTCATTTTTAAGTTCTCAAATTGGGCTCTATAGACTTGAAGTTTGGCAGTCTTTACTTTCTTGTCTCCTTCATGGATGTTCTCCAGAGTATCCCACATCTCTTTGGCAGTGTCTTTGTGCATTACTTTGATAAACTCTGCTTCACACAATCCATTCAAGATGGCATTCATGGCTTTTGCATTAGCTACAAAATATTGTTTGGATTCTTTCTCTGAGTCAGTTGCCTTTGGGGCATATCCTAATTCCACAGCACCCCAAACTTCTATTCCTAGAGACATTATGTATGTCCTCATCCTGATTTTCCAGAAGGCATAATTTGCACATGTAAATAAAGGGGCTTTATTGGTTGAGCATCCTTCTTTACTAGCCATCCTGAGAACCTAGAATCTCCTTTCAGTTGTTAAACTGGTACAAAGGAACCCGCTCTGATACCAATTTTTGACCCCTTAGTTAAACTGAGAGGGGGGGGGGGTGAATCAGTTTAACACATTCATGGTCTTTTAAAACTTTTCATTAAACCTTATTTACACCTTCATTTCATGTCCAACTTAATATGTGAGTAATCTTAGAATGTGAGTAGCAAGTATTAATACAATATAAAAATAGACTTAATATGAGAGCAGCGGGTATTAAGCAGATGATATAAATCAGATCAACACATAAACATCATGCACAGAGACACTAGATATAAGTGGAAACCCATAAAGGGAGAAAACCACATCTTATTATTGTTGTGATGCAAATGCAAGCTCCAACTCCCTCTCACCACTGTTTTTCTACAGGCACCAACCTACAGGAGGCTCCAACCTCAATTCTGCAAGCTACAACTTGCAAGGAAGCACCAAATCCCTTCAATTTTCTGTAGGCACCAACCTACAGGAGGCTCCAACCTCAGTCAGCTACAACTGACAGCTATCAAGCTACAACTTGATAGGGAAGCTCCAACTTCCTCAATTTATCAAATTGAGTGTTTGCTGATTTACCTCAGATATCAGCTCTGTTCTGTAGCATCTCTTTCTGCTCTTCTTTTCTTAATCTTCTCTGCCTCACTCTTCTATACTCTGCATTCTCTATATTTTCTCTCTCTAACCTCATTTTTCATATCAAGATGATATTATTTATAAGGATTTTCTTGTGACTGTTAGCATTCCTCAATGAATTTGGAATGGACAGCCATGCCTCCTCGCTTTCTGCCTTTTCATTTCTTTCACTCGCTCATTCAGAAAATATAACAACATGCATTAATTTCAATATTACAGTGGAAGCTTTGTTTTTCCTCCAGAGACTTGCCAATGCATCACAAAAATATAAATCAATTAAAAATATTTACATTCAAATTACAATGAGACTCCAACTCAACTCATTTAGTCTTTTGGCTCGTTGCGCATTTGTCTTTTCTTTGACTGTGTCTGTCTTTTCTGTGACTGTGTTTTATCTTTTTTCAGCTCTGTTTGCTTTTCTGTCCTCTGTTGTGGTGTAGCTGCTGCAAACATGTAACTATGCTTTGTATATCAGTGCATTTTGTATATATGTGTAACTGCTGACTTTAAATCTAGGCATATTCGAACACTTTTCATACAGTAAGTGTCTTTTTGATGTGGAAAGTTCCACAAGCAGAACATACACACATCGCAATTATTAATAATCGCCCTCCACCTTAAGCTGAGGCCCGTGTTTCCACAGTCTATGCGGCACATTTTAATATAGTCGGCATCCTTATATAAATTTTTAACAAAAAAACCACCACTTCAATGAAGAATCATATTAATACTTAACCAATGCCCTTTCGGGCCCACTTGCCATGCTTTCCGATGCAATATATTTCTCCTCCAGCGATTTCCGATTGCGATTGATCGCAATCGCAAGCTGCCTTGCTCCGATCCAATTGATCACTGTTCACTGTTCTTTGCCGATGCGATTGGAACTAAAATACTTGTTAATCATAGTTTATAAGCCCATCGGGTCCGGGCTTCAATCACAATCGCAAGTCTTTTAATATATTGCTCTGATGCTCTGCTTTTGTCTGATGCAATTGACACCTTTGCGATTGATCACAATCGCAACCTTCAATGGTATGTTCCAACACATATCAATTATGTTTTATAAACCCATCGGGTCCGGGCTTCCAATCACAATCGCAACTCTTTTTTGCATGTTTCGATATTCCACCTTTTTCTGATGCGATCAGTCACTGTTCACCGAAACTCAAGGTACATATAAATTGTAGTTTATATACCCATCGAGTCTGGACTTCCAATCACAATTGCAACTCTTTGTTGCTTGTTCCATTGCTTTGTTTTTCTCCAATGCGATTTGGTCCAACCTTGTGGTACTTTGGTTATCATAAAGTGCTCCACTTATAAAAATTAATATATATGCTTTGGACCTTTAGTCATTTAATATTGCGCAATATATGTAAACATGTTGCATATATACTCTAGCATGGGTAACGATTCCCGGAATGAGATTTATATCTATAATTTGCTGCTTGGGTTATACGATTCCCAGAATTGTGTTTATGTTATATGTAACGCCAGACTGGGTAATGATTCTCAGAATAAGGTTTGTATATATATATACTTGCCACTTGGGTTTAAGATTCCCGGAATATTGTTTATGCATATATACTTTGCCGCTTGGGTTAATCGATTCCCGGAAATATATATATGTATCCTTCCGCCTGGGTTACAGTTCCCGGAATTCATGTTTAGAGTTTCTACCAGCTGGGCAGTGATTCTCGGAATAATGGCTCTGCCTCTGCCTTTGCCTTCACTGCTTCTATCACTTGACCTCTGCCTCTATTGCTGTGATAATAGTTATGCCTCTGCCTCTACCTCTGTCTCTGCCTTTGCTGCCTCCATTTTCTGTCTCTGTCTTTGCTACCTCCATTGCCATCAATGACAATATTTCAAATAGGATGAGTTGAAGCTGCATGGCTTCACGGATGTAGATTGGGCAAGGAGCCCAACGGACAGAAAGAGCACATTTGGAGGGATATTCATTATCGGGTCTACAGCAGTTTCTTGGTACAGCAGGAAACAAATATCCATGGCACTCAATTCAGCAGAGGCCGAGTACATGGCAGCAATTTTGGTTGCATGTGAGGCTATATGGATGAGGAAGATCCTAGTCGGGTTTTTCGGTTCACACTTAGATCCTACTGTGATATATTGTGATAATCAGAGTTTCATTAAACTATCGGTTAATCTAGTATTTCATGATAGTTCTAAACATATTGACATTCGGTATCATCATATCAGAGATTGTTTGCAGCGGAAGATCATGTTGCTTTCTTACATTCCCATGGAGGATCAGGATGCAGATATTCTGACGAAGGCGCTCACCAGGAGAAAATTCGAATCCCATAGAGACAGGATCAGGGTGGAAGATAATCCCTATGTTGTTGAGAGGGAGTGTTGAGATTCAAAAATATGATGAGCTTAGTGAAAATATTCACCTTCTCTAAGTGGTCCCGCAGGCTATTTTTGGCACAAAATCTATTTTTAGACTATGTCTATTTTTAGACATGTCGATCATATTCTATGAGTTGTAGGATGCTATTTGTGGATGGTTGGTCAAGTTGGAAAAATAGATGGACTTATATTTTGGAGCATGTTATGGCGGGGGAATCTATTTTTCTTGCCGGTCAAAAATAGATATGTCAGTATTGAGCTCTTAATAATATTTGGACTCTAAACATTATCTTATTCTCTTGGAGCACTTGAGTTAAGTGCATGAATGTTCTGCAACCAGCTAACAAAAAATTACACTATTCATGAAATTCTTACAGAGCTAATGCACCCAAGGGACTTGGTTAGAACTCATAGCAAGCGAGTTGGTGGAGTTATAGAAGTGATAGTTGATGGAGTTGTGTTCAGTTTAACTCAGTTAGACTCAGTTGAGCTAGTTGTATCTAGTCTAACTGATTGATACACTAGTGAGAGTGGTGTGAATTAATTCGTTAATTAATTCACTAAATAATAACTCATTAATCAACTGAAGAATACATCAGTTAACTACAGTGCATGGACAGTTTCAGTGGAGACCAGTGGAGAGGTAGGTGAAAGAGCAAGTGTGACTATCATTTGTGACTATAGTGATGCATTGATTGCATCCAACACTTAGTGGAGATGCCAATGAGGATTGCGTGAGCAAGGCTGGAGAAATTCGAGTTCATTCAGAGCCATTCTTCAACAGGGATTGCGCAGTAGAGGTAGGCTAGCAGGTGGCAAAGATCGGTGCATGGATTTGCAAGATCAGGCCTGATTAGTGTGTAGCGATTGTATTGTACTGAGAGCTTGATATGATCAGATTTGTATGAGGATTGTTACATGATCTCTATGACATATATTATATACAGATAGTTGGGGTTTTCAGCTTCAGGCTTTCCCGTTAAATCACTGTGTTAATGTGTGTGAATTTTTATGGTTTCATGTGTGCATTGCAATTGATTTAATTTCTGCATGTGATGATCAATGGTGGAATAGATTTTGTATTGTGCATGAAGTCAAATAGTGTGTGATCAGGAGAATATTGGATATATAACACATAAGTTATATAATTTCTACAAAAAAAATTTTTTTACCTCCTTGATGATTTCCTTGTTGTCTCTTACTATTGTCTTTTATCAACTTTCACTATGTCTTAACTATTCAATAACAAATTTTTTGATGTATGTTTCCTTTATGCGATATGAATGATTCAATATTTTTAGAAGACTATTCTTAAGGTTTAATACATCAAAAAAGTAATATAAATATTTTTTTGTAAGGTTGATTAAAATGTAGGTATATGATGAAGCTAGATTGTTCCTTTAGTAATGTTTTCTTCTATTATAAAGTTTATAAATTTAATATCATAAATAAAAATTGTAAACCAATCGAATTATTATAATTTTTTTGTTTTCTTCGGGTTGAAACTATCCTACATGCATTTTAACCTCGAATATATCAAGCCTCGAGAGGGATCAAATCTATTGAGGTGCAAACCATTGTCTTTAGCACAAAACTTGATGATAGGTTTGCACCTTGAAATATTTGATCCCTCTCAGCGCTTGATATATCTGGGGTTAAAATGGATCTAGGTTGATTTCAATCGTGTGCGGCCATGGAAAATTTATTGAATATCTAATTATTCTTATCATTTTAAACATGTTAAATATGTCTAAGATTAATATGGTCATTTTAATTTTAAATTTTATCAGTTACCTCAGTTTGTTGAAATGATCGACTATTAATAACTTGAATGATAAAAAATTATGAAATAAAAACTTTGAATGAAACATGATAATGTGATAGTGTTGAATGACAAAAAATGTGAATAATAAGAATGTAGTCAATTATTACAAATAGTCTTCCTTATGATCAATCTCGAACTATTTTTTTTCCATTGTTCTTATTGTCATGTTTGTTAGTTTTGATATCTTATCATATTGATCTTATGAAAAGGGCAGTTGAAATCGTAGACCATTCAAATGTTTACGATTGTAGTAAATGTCATACCTTATCACTCTTTCTCTCCAATATTAATAGTAAGTGACTAACACTGTTGAATAATAAGAACGTAGTCAATTACAAATAGTTTACAATTTCAAGAAAAAATCATTTGAGGTAAGTGAACATTTTATTTAAGATGAAAACTCAAGTATTTTATGTAAGGTTGAATTATTGTAACACAAAAACCAATGCACATTTTCAATAAAATTTTTGGTGCTTACATTGAAATCAATGCACGATATTAATCTAATTACTTTAAAATTAATGTACATCATATATTGATCCGGATTTATGTAGGAACGCAACAGAATACACATATAGCCATAGATATAGAGATTCAATGGAAATAATTCTTCATTTTATTATAATCAAATGACTGAATTAAACTAGCTAGGGCACTGGTAGTGTATCTCTGAGAAGAGATGTGGTGGCTACAGGCCTCTAAACTATGTTAGAGAACTGAAAGTTTTTTACAGACAGAATGTAAATAAACAACTAGGGCACTAGTAGGCTTATCTCTAAGAAGAGATGTGGCGGCTATAGGGCTCTAAACTGCGTTACAAAACAAATGACTCAAACATTCTTATAGAAATAATGTAAATAAATTAGCTAGGGCATTGGTAGCGTATCCATGAGAAGAGATGTGTCAGCTAAAAACCCCTAAACTATGTTACAATGAGGCTTGGAGGCCTATGTATTGTTGAGAAGAAATGTAAAACTAGAAACATCCAAAAACCTAACCCTAGGAGATGAACCGCCAAAAATGTGGGTCCCATTTGGGTAAATTGGTGTTTCAACTTCCTGGGGACGTAACTTTGGCATCCGATCTCCATCAAATTTTCTCAGTTACCTCAGTTTGTTGAAATGATTGACTGTTAATAACTTGAATGATAAAAAATGATGAAATAAACACTTTGAATGAAAAATGATAATGTAATAGTGTTGAATGAAAAAAAATGTGAATAATAAGAATGTAGTCAATTATTACAAATAGTCTTCCTTATGATCAATCTTGAACTTTTTTTTTTTCTATTTTTCTTATTGTCACGCCTGTTAGTTTTGATATCTTATCATATTGATCATATGAAAAGGGAAGTTGAAATCGTAGACCATTCATATATTTACTATTGTAGTAAATGTCATACCTTATCACTCTTTCTCTCCAATATTAATAGTAAGTGACTAACATTTTTGAATGATGGAAAATGTGAATAATAAGAATGTAGTCAATTACAAATAGTTTACAGTTTCAAGAAAAAAACATTTGAGGTAAGTGAACATTTTATTTAAGATCAAAACTCAAGTATTTTATGTATGGTTGAATTATTGTAACACAAAAACCAATGCCCGTTTTCAATAAATTTTTTGGTACTTACACTGAAGTCAATGCACAATATTAATCTAATTACTTTGAAATTGATGTACATCATATATTGATCCGTATTTATGTGGGAACGCAACAGAATACACATATAGCCATAGATATAGAGATGTAGTGGAAATAATGCTTCATTTTATTATAATCAAATGAATGAAATAAACTAGCTAAGGTGCTGGTAGCATATCTATGAGGAGATATGTGGCGGCTACAGGCCTCTAAACTATGTTACAGAACTGAAAGTTGTTTACAAACAGAATTTAAATAAATAGTTAGGGCACTGGTAGGCTTATCTCTGACAAGAGATGTGGCAACTAGAGGTCTCTGAACTATGTTACAAAACAAATGACTGAAACATGCTTATAGAAATAATGGAAATAAATGAGCTAGGGCACTGGTAGCGTATCTTTAAGAAGAGATGTGTCGGCTACTAGCCCCTGAACTGTGTTACAATGCAGACATAATGGAAATGAGAGGGCGAGGGCACTGGTAGTGTATCTCTGAGAATAGATGTGACATCTACATGCCCCTCCACTATGTTACAATGAGGCTCGAAGGCCTATTTATCGTTGAGAAATAATGTAAAACCCGAAACGTCCAAAAACCTAACCCTAGGAGATGAACCGCCAAAAATATGGGTCCCATCTGGGTAATTTGTGTTTCAACTTCCCAAGGACATAACTTTGGAATCCGATCTCTGTTTGATGATATCAATAGCTCATTAGAAATATCTATCCAAGGACTACAACTTTCTTCTCCCCGTTTTCCCAAAAAAAGTCATTTAGGGCCTCAAAATGGCTCCGGAAGTTTAGGACCCGAAAAAATGCTAAAAATAGTAAGTTGTGCTGAAACTTACAAACTGAAAGAACTGATGGTGGGGGTTCAAATAGAATTTGTGTGTGGCCACCAATATCCACCTAGATCATTAAGTCCCCAAAACGGCTCCAGGAGTGTAGGACCCGAAAACCTGCTAAAAATAGTAAGATGTGTTGACGCTGAAAAATAGAAAGAATTGATGCAGTGGGTCCAAATGGAATAGGTGGGTGGCCACTGATATCCACCTAGATCATATATATAGCTACATCAAATTAGAAATCTACATCTACACCGAAATCAATGCATCTAGTGTAAGCATTCAAATAGAAATAGAAATCAACATCTACATTGAAATCAATGCATCTAGTGCAAGCAATCAAATAGGATTATAAATCAAAATCTATGTTGAAATCAACACATCTAGTAAAAGTAATCAAATAGGAGTAGAAATTAGCATGTACAATGAAATCATGAAATTAGTTATGTACACATGTATCAATATGAAAATTTGTAGCTAACAATGCATGTATCACAACTTTGCAAGCTTCCAAGCAATACCATACTTACCAAGATTTTAGAAAATGCTCATGGTCAAATTTTTACAATTTTTTCCAAAAATAGGCCTAGGAAAAAACAATAATGCCTCTTGTTCAATAGTGTCTACAAGACCTTTTATAGTTTTCAATCGAGCTTCCATGTAAATAAATTAAAACAAAGGTCATGGGACATGTATTCCAAGTTGAATGGAGGGGAAAAACATTCCATTGGGAATCACTTATGGTTTTTTATTAGCTACGGAAATTGGCATTGGCATTGGAAAAGGAAAAAGGAAATAAATGGAAATTTAATACAAGAAATAAAGGAAAATAGGAGAAAAGGAAGATGAAGGGATTGGAATGCATGCAATGGAAAATGAAGGAAAAGAAAAAAGGAGAGGGAAAATTCACAAACCTTCTTTGACATTCTAGAATTCACTTACATAAGAGAAGAGCAAGAGAGATAACAAGCACTTGGACACAAGGGGGAGTCAAGCAAGCAAGCAAGGAAAAAGAAAGGAGCACAAGAGGAATTTTGGACAGTAGCAAACAAGGGCATAAAATAGTTGTAGATTTGTAGTTAACAGTGTGCATGTGTGATTTAGCATGCCGGGATTTGATGCATGATCTATGAATTAGTTTATTGGTTATGTTTGATGTCATTGGCATGAGAGTTTCCTGGATTGGCAGTGATGTACAACCTTGCCTTTATCATTTCCTAGATAGCCATGATGTAGTGGGTTCCATTTTTTGGTTAAGATTTGGATTTTCGGTAGATTTTGTATCCTGTTTGAGGTAGTATTAGGAAAATTCCCAACGATTGAAGGTGGATATGGTTTTCTCCTAGAACTCTTGATAGATGGGTGGAGATAGGAAAATTCCATTGGGTATGGTGAAGAAAGGCTGAGGTGTTAGGGTCCTATAATACAGGGATAAAAGTGTGTTTATCTGAATTTTTATTTTGAGGGTCTGTTTTCAAGATTTAGCCTATGAATTCACCAAGTGTCATAGTCTAAGGGGTCTTTATACAAAAGTCTCAAATTAGTCAAGTCATTGTAAATATGTGTGTCAAAAGAGGTCTAATTTGAATTTTAAGGTCAACGTGAGGGATCATCATTTGAAATTAGTAATCATGGGGAAACAATGTCATTATGGGAATAAATTAGGGTAATTGTCATAAGAGTCATATTAGAGCCATGTCAAATAAATTTAAAGAACAATTACTGGTGGGTGACATCAGCGGATGTACTACAGTCATTATCAAATTTGGAAATATCATATTTTGTTGTGCTCAACCTTTGATATTTCTAAAATACCATCATTGCCAAAGGAGGAGCAGGTTTCTTTTAAAAACCATCATAATTGTATGCATGTTCATCTTTCAACCTTCATAATTTGAAGCTTTTTTTTTATCTCTAGAAGCTTTTGAAAATGAATCAGTTTGTTGCTACACATAGACTGTAGGGAACATTGCACACGATGGAAAAGATCAATTTTCTTCATCAAGAACGGGCTTCACGTGTATGTGATGCTTTGGGGATTTTATTCTATCATAATTTGAAATATTTTTACCGATTTTATAGCCTAAAACAGAGTTTGAAGCCCCATATTTCCTATTTACACAGTCCTACACACACTGGTGTTGCGCATGCACATATTATCCTAATTTTCATCCCTTTTTATTTACTGAAAAACCTCTAAACTCTGGTTTTTACACATAAATGAGCTTGTGTGAAATCATCAAAATTTCTTGTGCTTATTAGAAGGTGACTCTGATCATTCCTCCATCCTTTTTCCTTTCCTTCCCTCGATGGTGCACACAAATATAGTCAACTATTTTTGGACATAATTTTTACCTTAGTTTTCGCAAAGAAAAGTTTCAATCATGTAATTATTTATGTTTTATCATGAAAATTCTTCACTAATGATATATTTTACAAATTCTATGTATTAGGTGTTGTAGGCAAGGTTGTAAGTAATAGTCAAAGATACTTTCCTAGTTTCCAGAATAGTGGTTTTTTGTTTCCTATCTTCATGAAATAAGTTCCATCTATTGGGGGATAGGTGGGTTTTGACCTCCTTTGATCTAGAGATATTATTTTTTATATAGTGTATTATTTTGAATGTAGAGAAGGTTTATTGTGGAGTAAAATAATATTTTTGAGTCTGTAAGCTGTGGAGTTTTAATACAAGTAATAAATTCAACAATACAAAGTCATTTTTGTTTCAGGATTCTTGTGTCAAATGAATGGTGATGTTTCTCTCTTTGTAAATTTGTCTTTCCTTTAGTTTCAACATATGGATTTTTCTTCTTAATTGTTTACAAGAAGATTATGAGTGGAATTTACTCACAGTACTCTTCTTTGATTTTTTAAGAAATTTTTGTGTTTTTCTTTTGAAACTAGATATAAAAATAATCGTTTCATGCTTTGTATTTAAAGGATCCTCATTATCATTCATCTCACCCATATTACAACAATTTTGTAAGATCTAGGAGTTTTCCTACCTTGCACTGTTTCAAGATTTTCTAATTATTGTGATTGAGTGTTGAACATTATTATGACTCTCATCAACATATATAAAAAATTAAAACACTTTTGATATTACTACCTAGCCTAATATCCTTTTGTTGAGTAAAATAAGTGAGAGAGCCCTCTCCATGATACAAGGGCTAGATTTTGGCCTAAAGTGGTTTGTGGTTACCTCTAAAATGTTCCTCCTCAACCTAGGAAAACGACGAAGTGATAACATGAGGCATCCAAGCTTGTATTCAATTTAGATGAAATCGTTGTGGTTGAGGGTTGAGGTGGCTTATCCTCTGTATTCACTGGTTGGTTTTGTTTTGGTTTATCCCATGTAATCCCACATTCATGCTTTGAATATGGCATGAGGGTGATTGGCTGAAACAAGCATTGGTTCAACCCAATCTATGGTTGGGTGGTACATGGAAGTCTTGGACTTGGTTGGATTTATGCATATTTTTTATGTGTTATTTATTATTGAGATCAATGAGCACATGTATTTGTTATTCTATTGATTTTATGACTGGTTTTTCATGGATTCATTCTAGTTAAATGTTGGTTATAGGAATGGTATATTATTATTGTATAATGTGCTCTTGTTATGGATCTTTTTCATGGTTTGATAAGTTATTGAATGGTTATACAAATGCATGAGATAACTAATGTTTGATGCATCTAGATTTGGAGGGAAGTAAGCCTTCTTAATGATTATCTGATGAATTTAAGGAAACTGTGAACATATATGCAATCATGGCCTATAGTTACTATGTTTACCATGTGCTTTTTTAAATGTTTATCGCGTTTTTAGAAAGATTGGGAAATATTTGGGCCTAAGTATACAGTATGAATATTGGTGATCAACATAGACAAGGTTCTCGAAAGTTTTGGGTAGTTCTAGGAAGTGGCATGTAGGCTATCTCTAAAATTCATGCACTAAATTTGTAGTTGCAGGCACGAAACTGGGGATTTTCGGTTGTAGCCACATAGAGGATGGCTTGTGTCTACGAATGAAGCCTTCTAGCTGCATGGATTAGACTGCATGCATGCAGCTGTGTTGTAGATATTGGAAAAAATATAGTTCCAACTCAAGGAAATATCATTAGTGGATGTTTTCTTACATCTAGGTGATCAGATGTCCCTAGGAGGTTGCAGTATGTTTCAATATGGTAGGCCCCACTTCCATAACTAGAACTTGGATTTTGGGTCATTCATAGTAACTCTCATCTCATGCTTACCCTCGTGAGCTTGTAAAATAGGTTTAATGTGGGGTGGGATGTTATAGAGTGGTATCAAAGAAAGGTTTACTACACTAGACCTCGGGGTAAATGCAGATTGTTATGCTTTCATGTCAGTTTTCTATATGTTTTTCATGCTTTCATGTTAGTTACTTATTCATATTGTTATTATATGATTCACATGATATGTTTTATTGTGCTAATATGGATTGGCCTGTGTAGATGCAATAGCCTCACCAATAGTAAGTAGAGTTATGAGGGGTCCTGACCCAGGTTCGGAGCTCAAGGTTTGCCAACAAACCCCTATACTACTGGCCCTTTCGGCAATGACCTACTTGCATAGGTCAAAGTCTCACCCGAAGTAGTATGGGTGGGTGATGGAACCAGGTTTCTGCACCCTGAGAAAGGATGGGTAAGGCAAGCAGAGCTGCATTTGGCCCTGTGATACCCAGATCACCTTGTTCTTCACAGGGCCAAGCGGGTCTCTATTTTCATCCACATGCGCCAGATCTATAATTATATGCTTTTATGATAGTAGCATAGCATTGCATAAACAGAACATAACAGATCTAGATACAGAAAACACACTTACACAGATCTTCGCAGCTTAAATACAGGAAACGCACAATGCAGTAATTACCAATGATTCACACAAAGATTACTCACAGATTCAATTCTCTATCAACCTTTCTTAGTCATCAATTCATTAATTCCTTCTTACAATTCCCTTCCCAGCCTACGCACACAGCAGCAGGGTCCGCACACAACTGGACTTGGATCTCCGTGCACATAGCCAACAGGAGTCCTTTCCCCAAAAACCCAAACAGATAACTTAAAACACAATTCGCATCAATAGTTCTTCCAATCTCTACTTTACAATACAAAATGTTCCTCTATTTATAATAATCTAGCCTAGACTTTCCTATGGTCCGCAAACTGTGGTTTTCAGACCCCTGGTTTACCCTTTTACCGATTACAATGCTTTCGGGGCTTTGACCCACCCCAAAACCCCCGCGCTAGACTAAATTTAAGCAAAAGTATTCAAAATGGACCAGTTTCATAGCTTGTAGGAGACCCTATTCCAACACCCTTCTATCCATTAATAAAGATTGTTGTTTACTTTCCCACATATGTATCTGTATAAGCTTCTATATTCCATGTTATGAATTCTTATTTGATGTATATGGTTCATGTTTAATTGATTTAACTGAATAACTTGAATATGCATTTGTATATTGATATCTCTTTATTGTTTAGTGTTCATTCTTGTAGGAAATATTTTGGCGATCTAGCTTGGATTTGAAGCTATAGCAAGAGCGATAGAAGGAGAATTGGAAGCGCTTGGACTCCAAGTAAGTTTCTTGACCTGATTTGTGTGTCTATTTATCGTTAGGAAACATATACGAAAATTCTTTTACATGTTGTTCTAAATGCAATGCACCACAATTAGGGAAGAATGTTTTATCTGTAATTCATAATTCCGCATAGAAAATTGGTGACTCCACTAGGGATTTTAACCTTCATCCTTGGTGTAGTTTTCCTCTGTTATAAACCCAGTTGCATTTAATCTGAAATATTAGGCTTTTTGAATTCAAATTTGCATTAGAAGTGTTTTTAACAACCTAAGTTTTTGTTCTTTGTTGTGCCAAACACACTGTTGAATAGGACACAGTGCTTTCCATAGCACTATCTTCCACTTAGGGGTGCATTGAAATGCACTGTCTTCCACTTAGGGGTGTGTTGCAATGCACTATCTCCCCTTATAGACTGCATTTCCCCCTAGACTCAACCAAATTCCATTGAATTTTTCATTGCATTTTCTTTCAGTTTGTTGTTTTCTTTGTTTTCAAAGTGTCTGATGCCTCATATTGACCAGTGACTTTACCTACTTCTTCCTCCTTTGAAAGAAAATTTTGTTCAATGTTTATTTAAAGTGTTTTTCTTTATCATTGACGAATTAATTTCAAATTATTTTCATTGCTACATTAGATCCATTTTCTTTTGAAGAGGAAATTATCATTAAATTCTTCGTTTCCTATAGGAGAAATTGTAGTTAAAATGTTCTTTTTTCCTAAAAAGAGAATTGTTGTTCCATTCCTCATTTGTCAAAGTAAAAGGCATTTGTTTTTATTGATTTGATGCACTTAGTTTCCTTTTCTACATTCACATTAAAGGGACAGAAAATAAAAACATGCATTCATGTAGTGGATTGTGTGTTTTGCATAGGAACAATTAGGAAAGCTGCATTTTATTTTGTGCTCTTTGATTGTAATCTCTCAAATTGATTGCTCTTTCCCTCTAGTAGCTAGGATTTTCATTGAAAAACTCAAAGTGAAAAGATTGCTTATCATTTTAGTTTGCATTTTAGGAATTTCCAATACATCATCACGATGAAACTTTAAAGGAAAATTGATAAACAAGATCAACTTAAAATTTATCTCAATTTACCTAATGAAGCATTGGAGCCATAACGATAAAATTTAGAAGGTCTAGGCTAGAGACGTGTTTCGGTGTCAAAAAACATAATAGCTGTCGTTAATTGTCTACGATACATTCCAAGTCTAATAGCTCACTCCATGTACGTAATTATATCGTAGCTCGTCCACGTACTTTCGGGTATATCGGGCAGTGTTACAATATGAAAAGTATATGGGGTGCTCTCATTGTGTGGTTTCGCATTAGACAACACTAATATGGACTTAGGCCTCCACATACCTTCAGGTATATTTGGGAGGACAACTTTACGTTTCTATCCATCCATAGTGAACCAATTCAGGCGCCTTGTAAATTGTGATACACCGAACACAGTATTCGGGGAGATTGTGTGCCTGTACTTCTTGGTTCACCAGGAGGTATTCTACAGTTCACAGTTTCTTGGTAAACCTTTTTCCTAGCATTACCCTTTTATTTTGTTTATTTATTTTTTGGTTAAAATAAATCAGTCATCGTGGAATAAAAAAATAATTTTCTCCATATTTTACGTAGATTAGCATTGAACCTCCCATATCACACAGTCAACTACCTGAAATATACTTTGGGCCTGACGGTGAAGTTCTTCAACCTAGTTTTATTTTGATTGAAGAAATACCACAAGACGAGACACCTTTAACTCCAACTCATTTTCGGTAGGAGCTTTACCTGTATGAGTCTTTTCCTCAATCACCTTCCTCTGATTTTGTTGATCCTGTTTCACATTGAGTTCCCATAGATTCTATAGGGTATACATTGGGTCATTTGACCATGGATAAGATAACATCCCAACCTGAACCATCTATTTCAATTGCGACAACATTTACTGTTGCTTCATCTTCGATGTTCTATCCATTGAATTCACCCATGTCATCAGATGTAATCCTATCTGGTTCCTCCCTTATGAGTACTGAACGACTTGATCCTATATTCACATCCTCAGTGCAATATCAAGCTGGTCCCATCTGTTATTCCTCTTGGTGGCCAGTGATTTCACAGAAATTACCCTCTGAAATTCCAAAATTCAATGAAAACCCTGGAGAAGACCCGTCAACGCATGTTATAACTTATCATTTGTGGTGCTCATCAAGCTCCTTAAATTATGACTCCGTTAGACTACATATTTTGCAGCGCACACTCACTAGTCCAACTGCACTATGAGGATGGTTATTTTACTATGTCAACCTCGTTAAAAAAATGAAACGGAGAATGAGGATAGTTATTTTTTCTTGTTTCAACCTCGTTAAAAAATGAAACAAGTGCCTTTGAGGATAGTTCTTTTCTCTTGTGTCAACCTCGTTAAAAAATGAAACAAGTGTGTATGAGGATAGTTATTTTTTCTTGTGTCAACCTTGTTAAAAAATGAAACAAGTGCCTTTGAGCAAAGTTCTTTTATTGTGTCAACGTCGTTAAAAAATGAAACAAAACCTCTCCTAATTACGATGAGTCTTCCATCTGATCTTGTAAATGAACCTTCATTCCATCTAGTTATTACTAACCAGTAATCTACTTAGGTGAATGAAATGAAGCTTGGGGGGAACCTACTCCTACAATGGGCATTCGACATGTTCTCTTGCAGGGGGCATTCAAAACATTCTTACCTATTGCACCCAATCAACTACTGAAGTTCGGGGGTAAAAACAGGTTCAAATCTCCAAAATGAAAATGGTAACTTTGAAATGGTAAAAATGAATGATAAATCTGCTTTAATTAGTCATTTGATTATTTGTAATGAATAATTATTTCTGTGACTATGGTTTTATTATATTTTTTATCATGAATTGGGTATTTTTAATCAATTTTATGTTGTTCTGAACAGGTTTTACAGTTGATGAACATATTAGTCATGCATATTTATTTCAAGAATGATTTGACCACAAAGCATACTTTTATCCTTATTTTTCGAGCCTTGTTAAAAACAAAAAAGGACTTGAAGCACACTTTTATCTCTTTTCGAGCTTCGATAACAGTGAAAAAGGAACACCTGGAGTCTTATTTTAGCTCTTTTCAGACTTCGATAATGTGAAAAGATTGTTGAGCACTTGTCTTTTTGAGCTCGTAAAAGTAAATGAGTTAATATCTACTCAGTACAAGTTTAACCCTTTTTCGGAACGAGATAGATTATTTACGAAAAAGGAATACCTTGGTCAAACATGACTAAAGAGGTTCTCTCAGATATTATTACACTTTTTTGGATATGAGCGACAATTTTACGAAAAAGTACTTATGGAGTTTTATTTTCGTCCTCTTTTTCAAACTCTCTAAATATGAAAAAGGACCGGGTTGTCAATGTCGTTAGGCTCGTTAAAAAATAAAATAGAGATGGGCTTGTCTATCATGGAAAGCATCGAGTTTCATTCATCGCTAGACTCGTTAAATTATTAAATAGCGATACATTGTTTGCCCAAAGGGTTGAATTATAGATCAAGCATATGGTATCCTCCTCAAGCTTGTTAAAAAATAAAGAGGTACTGGTTGAAAAATGACCGAGGAAAATTTGGGAAAGTGAATAGAACTTTTTACGGTAGCAGGTCACTCTTGAACATGACACTTCACTCCATCACCATGATTGTTTGGGTTGGTTAATCTTCTTGACAGTTCATTCATACCTATGCTTCACCATACCTTCACTTTGGTTTTGGGTCAATGCTGCCAACTCATCTTAGTGTTGCCAATATGTTCAAGAGAAGTCATCCAGTGAATACTCATCCTTCTACAATACTCATAAACCTTTATTCTCATGGAAGTCATCCCTGAACATTTCTATATCAAGTCACCCTTTGTCTCTGAAATCAATAACTCTCATTTCGAAATAAAGTGGCTTCCTGTCGACGGCAAATCATCATCCAGGAATTTCACCTAGAAACATCATATTCCAATACCATGAGGCTTGTTACATCATCAACAAGATCCTCACTTCCGAATCTTATTTTGTTTGGCGTTCGACATAAAATCATCTATTCATGCCTTACGAAATGTATTGCAGTACCTTGAGGGCCATTGACATCAATGGTGGTTCTCTCGCGTTTGTTAATAGCTCACATCATTGGCTAGTAATCAAACAATGTCTTACCATATTCGACTACAAATCATATATTCGCATGGCTAGACTTGTACCTGAAATATCGAGTGAACGAGATAATAATACCCCGGATATAGTTTCAGCCATCTGGGCTGCAATTTCAGGATTGTTGTACACATCATTTGTACGATGACCTTAGATACAGATCATCATCTTAACATGGGCCTATATCTGTAGGCATGTCTGTATTGGGCAACATTTCAATGTAGATGACTTTCCGCACTATGTACATGTTATTAGATAGTTTATGTGCTGAGCATGGGAATGCATTCCCTCATAAATTTATGATCAAGAGGATATATCATGATGTAATGTATTGTAATATTGAAGCAGGTCACCACTCTGCTTCAGCTCTAGCCCATCATAGTGTAAAGCATCTCATTCAAAAATATTGTTATTATTATTTTGACTTCATGCTTTAGGGGGAAATCTATTATAGTTCAATTTGGGCACCATTCCCAAAGACCTGATTTAACTAGACATCATCCCCAAAACCAATGAATAGGGTCTATCATCCCCTATCATTTCAATTACTATATGCCCTAAGCTAAAGAACAAAGACAAATCATTCTTGACTTCTATTGCAATATTTCCAAGATTTGAAGTATATATTATAACACCCATGAACTCACCAACACAGTCTCTCAAGGGGCTAAGTGCGTTGCATATGCAGGTACCTCCATTCAAAGGTACTCTGCAAAGCACTTCTCGACACTCAAGGGTGCATTGATCAATTATGAGAAAAATTCTCATTGTTCTGGAATCTCCACTTGGTCAGTGCCATTAGGGGAATTTTGAAGTCTAAAATGGGCCTCCTAAGGAAAATGTACAATCAAAATTCGCTTTATGAGAACCAATCACATTTTAGGGGATGACATCATCCCTAATGGTTGAGGTGGCATTGTTTTAGTTAAAGGTACTTACTTGTCACATTCTTAATGGTGGATAAAAGCTCATGGTTAACCATGGTAGTGCTCTAAGTACTTTTAAAGTCAAATTAAAGTACTCATAATCAATGTCATTTCACACTTTTTGAATAAAAATATATTATTGTCATTTCATATTTCTTGAAAGAAACGATGCATATCCCTATACATTTATTATATTATATTATATTATATTATTTTATTTTTATATAGTATATTAATTACATGTTATTATATAATTTAAATAATATATATTTTAATTTTTTTTTTTTTCACGAGGGGAAAGCTCACGGGAAACCCGGGCGTACTTCCCCAGAATTTCTGGATGGTACGCGCAGTAAACCGTTCGGCGGACTTTCGGCGCCTAACCCCAAAGGACTCAAGAATCGAACCCGTGACCTCCCTCAACGGAGAGGACCACGTATTGGCTCACTACCGCTTGAGCTAACCCTTGGGGCTATATAAATTTTAATTAATAGCATATATTATAATTAAGAATTTATAAATTTATATTTATTTTTTATTTTAAATTATTTAAGTCCAAAGGACAAATACTTTAGTTGTTCAATGATAATGACTTTTTCTTGAAAAGCTCATTCTTATTTATAGTCATATGAATACAATTTTTTTATTAATTTTATATTCGTACAACTTTTGAATTGAATTTAACTATGGTTACATGGATTGTGGTGCAAAAAGTGAATAGAAAATTCATAAGTATTATTTTATTGGTATAGATATTATTTTATTATTTCCTTAGGAGGCCCATTTTAGACCTCAAAATTCCCCTAATGCTTCTAGAAGAGTGCATACGTGTCAAAATTCAAATCGATGTGTCCATTTGATACCTCTGATATTGGGAACATGTCTTGTCTATTATAAGAAAGTCATTGTGTAATGTTCCAAATGGGGGAAAATAGGCTCAGGAGGGAATATCTTGAGATATTCCTCTATGGATTCACAGCACTATGGAAATGCACCAGCAATTCTAAACCAGAGATAGACTGAAGGGGATTTTACTGGATGTGTCACCTCTAAGGAGAGGGTGAGATCCAGAGGCTACCTGGCCCGTTTCAGACTCTGTCTATAGAAAGTTGGTGAAACACAAAAAGGATGGGAATAATTCACTCCAAATGGATTTTTCATCCCTTGGGATTATCAGATCTTCAGATCTAATAAATTATTCCAAAGAGGATCAAAAACCATCCAGGGAAGAAGCGGGAGAATTCCATTTCAGGAAATTCTGCAACAGGCTTAGGGAAAACGTTGTATAAGCAAGGGAGTGCAAAAATAACACAGACCAGAGATGGGATTCCATATATTAGGCTATGTGGGATCTCCATGCTTAATTTTAGCTTAAAAAATGTGTTTAAGGACCTTAAACAGATCTCCCGCGAAGATGACTAGTTAAAATTCAACGAAAGAGAAGAGTTGCTGCAACATGAAAACCCAGCAACCAGAATTGCATATTTTTGCCTAGGAATCACTGAAGATCATCCATAAGGCTCAGAATTAAGCCATAGGACATCAGATCAGAATTATGAAATATTCTCCCATTAACATACAACAAATCACATGAAATAATAGTGCAGAAATCCACTAAATGACATCTCCGGCATTTATAAAATTGCATAAAAGAATGGACTCCATCCCTCTAATTATGCTTCAGCAGATAAATTATGGAGTTCAGATCTATGGCTGTAACATTAGATCCATACCAGATCTAGAAACCACTCAGCCTCTTCTACAAGTCCCCTTTGGGGTTTTTACAAGATATTGTACAAGAAGATGTAGGTTTGACTTTTAATACATGAAACTACAGGGAACTTCCAGAAATTGTTGAAGATGAATATTATTACAATATATCAGATCTGTACAATAGATATCACCAAGCTACAAGATGAATCTACAAGATGAGAGGCAAGCCTCAATCATCAGAAAGCAAGTATAGTGAAAGATCTAACAATAGTGAAGCAATACATAGAAAATAACGTAGTTCCCTAAGGAGATAGCGCTGTAGCTTGAACAGAATATGAAAATGTGTGAAATATACAGAATTGAACTAAAGATACAATGGATATCCTCTTCCAGGTGGTCACAAGACACCCTCCCTGAGAGAAATCCCTCAAAACAATCAGAACTTTGCAGATCTGAGTCACCACTTGCTACAACTTCACAGCAGCTGCAAAACCCTCAATAGGACCAGTGCTACTAATGGAGATGAAGCTTGGCCAAGATGTCGAATAGTGGAGAAATGCATCACAATCTCCTCCAGGAGCTACTCAAGGAAGGAGAGAGGATTCCTAAATAGGAAATCCTCCTTCTCTAGCTAAACAGCCAAAAGAAGTAGAGTTGCTCAAGCAACCTCTAATTTGAAAATACTTCAACAACCCCTTCATGTGCCTTCTCCTCCTTTTTATAACATTAGGGCTTCTTGGAAAACCCTAAACCACTTCATCTATTTGGCCCCTTTCACACTTGGAGACCCCTTTTAGAACTTCGTAGTCCATCAAGGAGGTTCAATGAACCTAGACAGCACTGGTTGACTTAGTCAAATAGGATCTCCTTTGGTGGTCTTGACCCCTTTCACACCTGCAAGTTTTATTCAAGTGGCTCAAATATGCCTCTTTTCACATAGGCACTGATTTATTCTTGAGTATAGGAGTTTTTCATGTCCTCCTTTCCATTTTATTCATTAGTACATAAAATTAAGACAAAATGAAATGTTCCAATTAGCTTGGGCTAATTAGGAACATTACAGTCCTCCCCTCCAAAAATTGTTGCTTGCCCTCAAGCAACTACAAGGTGAGAGCTGCAAAATTTCCTCCTTAGTGACACCACATAAGATAATATTCTTCCATAAGCCAAGTGCTCACCAATCCATCCATGTCTTTCTCCTCCAATGTTCTCATGAGATGCAATTAGCTCATCCCATAAGGATACTATAGATCATATGAAACAAGCATGGTTTTCCCCATGCTCTCTCTGGAATGTGAGACATCTAATACATGGAGAGTGGTCCTCTCATGAGGCACATGCCATCCTTCATTCTTTCTGCCCATGCCACATCACCATTGCTAAAAGTGTGATGCATGTTTGGTGCTTTGGGCAGCACCCTTCTCTTCTACAAAAATCCCCCCTTTTCCTCTTAAGGGAGTGGCTCAAATCAGAAATTTTGGAGCCCAAAATTGGCCAAGAGGCTCACATGATCTTATCATTTCTCCTTCGAAATTTGGCCTGCAAAAACATGGTGTAAGAGTGCATGAAATCAGAAATAAAAACATGTGTAACATGATCATGTTCTACACCAATAATCTTTCTCCAACTAAGTGAGAGATGCATGGTTCCATTTCCTTCCTCAAGAGAAGGAAGAGTGGGCTGATTCAACCCTCCCAAAGAGTCATGTTGCTGATCCATCTCTACATGGCCTATGCCTTTTTGACAACACTGATATAACCCTCTTTCAAATCACTCCCCATGCTGCTCCAAACCATAGTACAATAGGTGGCCATCCCACCACCTTCTTGCTGCAACAAGCTTCTTCAAATCTTGAGAATAGTGGAAGATAATGGGTGTTGGCTGAATATGATTCAAAAAACACATGTCATGCTCTAATTTCTTCCATGTGAGGGACCTTCCTTCATGAAATAACTTTGATACATGGCCCTTTGTAAAAATAAACAAGATACACAATGAAGCAACCATGCAGTATTCTATCCTCCTCTTGAAGCATGAATAGATATGGAAGATCTCATCCACCATGAACACATTCACCCAATGTGTCATCCCTCCTCTCATGCATGGGGCATCAATATAATGATATGAACAACTCTCCTTATGCCAACCCATGAGAATATTGCAATTTCTCCCAAGCCCAGGTACATACAAGATTTTGAAATGCATCTTAAACAAAAACACATGTACATACATTGCAGGCAAAAGTAATTGTATGGACATGGAGCTTATCATGTGATGTCCATACCTCTTCCTTGTCAACCCAAACACCCATTCCTTCTTCTTATGCAGCCTCCTCTTGAGATACAAGGAATGTGACAAGAAAATCAGAAAATTTGGGGAGTGTTTAAACTCACCCAACAAGACCCAGCGCAGGCTGTCCCTTTCTTGCATCAAATATAAATTTTGTAAGTGGTTCACAAGACACTTACTTGCTGCTCCCTTCATCTAACCATGGCTGGAAGTGAGAATTATATTTGGTTCCTTAATACAGCACCCATCATGGTGAAGAATCTCCCTTAGCCCATCAAGGGAGTGGCCATGTTTGAGAACAGTTTTTACTCATAGTTGGCCATGAAGCTTGTATGGTATAACACTCCTCTTGGGAGTCATGGGCTGAAAATATGAAGTAAGAAAATACATGCAAACATGAAATGAAATGTGATTCTCATAAGCATGCATCTTACCCAAAGTCTCCAGCGCTGTGATAGTTTCCCCCTTGGGAAGAGATGACATTGATGCACAAGGTTGAGGGAACACTTTCCTCTTCTTCTCATCATGGGAACTCCTAGGTGGAATTCCTTCAAGTAAGGAGACATCAAGGCATAGATCATGAGAAGATGTAGTGACTAATATTTCCTTGCTTTGCTTGCATTGATCTTTCAACCTTCTTTGTGCAACATGTTTATGAAATACAGAGGGGAAAATTTTTCTCACCATTTGAAGCTTGCCCTTCCCTCTGTCTTCTGCAATCTTCAAGATCTCACCATCTGATAAGTATGGAACATGCTGCCCATGGATTGTGCCATAATCGCTATGTGTGAGACTCTTAGGAACTTTTTGCAAAAATGCAAGAGCTTCTCTCCTTGGAGCAATTGCTCCTTCTTCTTCTTCATGCAGTACTAGAGGTCCTCTTACTATGTCTGCGCTGTCACCCCTAGCCTTTTCTTCAAAGAGGGATCATGCCTCCTCCTCAATAAGAGACCTTAGAGATTGGTCTTCTCTTGAAGAAGGGATCCCCATGTCTTCTTCTTTCTCTTGAAACCTCATAAAGGTTTCACTGCAGCTTCCCTCTTGAGAAGAGGACCCTTCACCCAAAGGAGATCTGACCCTTGGCAGTGCATCCGATAAACTCACTCCTTATCTTTCCCTCTTCATGAAGGAGTCACTAAAAAAATGTTGAGGCTCTGATGATATGGCTGAGTGCACATATCTGTAAGATGAGGATTCTGGATTTTCCTCATGCACAGATCTTGAGAATATGACTGGAAGATCTTCTTTTTCTTGAAACTCCTTGGGAGCTTCACTGCTTCTTCTCTCTTCTTCTTGCACAACCTCCTTGGAGAGGTTCTTCTTAGATCTAAAAAGAGATGAGATTAATCTCATCCTCTCCATACTTTCTACTTTCGGATTTCTACTTCTTCTCAGTACTTCTCTGATAGCTTGATCTCACAGGTTGTGCCAGAGATCATGCTCTGATACCACTGTAATGTTCCAAATGGGGGAAAATAGGCCTAGGAGGGAATATATTGAGATATTCCTCTATGGATTCATAGCAGTATGGAAATGCACCAGTAATTATAAACCATAGATAAACTGAAGGGGATTTTACTGGATGTGTCACCTCTAAGGAGAGGGTGAGATCCAGAGGCTACTTGGCCCATTTCAGACTCTGTCTATAGAAAGTTGGTGAAACATAGAAAGGATGGTAATAATACACTCCAAATGGATTTTTTAGCCCTTGGGATTATTATATCTTCAAATCTAATAAATGATTCCAAAGAGGAGAAAAAACCATCCAGGGAAGAAGCGGGAAAATTCCATTTCAGGAAATTCTGCAACAGGCTTAGGGAAAAAGTTGTATAAGCAAAGGAGTGAAAAAATAACGTAGACCAGGGCTAGGATTCCCTAGCTTAGGTTATGTGGGACATCCATGCTTAATTTTAGCTGAAAAAAATGTGTTTAAGGACCTTAAATAGATCTCCCACGAAGCTAACTAGTTAAAAATCAACTAAAGAGAAGAGCTACTGCAACATGAAAACCCAGCAACCAGAATTTCACAGTTTTGCCCAATCACTGAAGATCAGCCATAAGGCTTATAATTCATCCATAGGAAATCATATCAGCATTATGAAATATTCTCCCATTAACATACAGCAAATCACATGAAATAATAGTGCAGAAAGCCACTAAATGACATCTTCGGCATTTATAAAATTGCAGAAAAGAATGGACTGCGTCCCTCTAAGTATGCTTCAATAGATAAATTATGGAGTTCAGATATATGGCATATATATGGCTGTAACATCAGATCCATACCAGATATGGAAACCACTCAGCCTCTTCTACAAGTCCCCTTTGGGGTTTTTACAAGATATTGCACAAGAAGATGTAGATCTGACTTTTAATACATGAAACTGCAGAAAACTTCCAAAAATTGCTGAAGATGAATATTATTACAATATATCAGATATGTACAATAGATATCACCAATCTACAAGATGAATCTACAAGATGAGAGGCAAGCCTCAATCATCAGAAAGAAAGTACAATGAAAGATCTAACAATAGTGAAGCAGTACATAGAAAATAACGTAGTTCCCTAAGGAGACAGTGCTGTAGATTGAACAGAATATGAAAATATGTGAAATATACAGATCTTAACTGAAGATACAATGGAGATCCTCTTCCGGGTGGTCACAAGACACCCTCCTTGAGAGAAATCCCTCAAAATAATCAGAACTTTGCAGATCCAAGTCACCACTTGCTGCAACTTCACAGCAGCTGCAAAACCCTCAACAGGACCAGCGCTGCTAATGGAGATGAAGCTTGGCCAAGATGCCGAATAGTGGAGAAATGCATCACAATCTCCTCCAGGAGCTACTCAAGGAAGGAGAGAGGATTCCTAAACAGGAAATCCTCCTTCTCTAGCTAAATAGCCAAGAGAAGTAGAGTTGCTCAAGCAACCTCTAATTCGAAAATACTTCAACAACCCCTTCATGTGCCTTCTCCTCCTTTTTATAACATTAGGGCTTCTTGGCAAACCCTAAACCACTTCATCTCTTTGGCCCCTTTCACACTTTGAGACCCCTTCTAGAACTATGCAGTCCATCAAGGAGGTTCAATGAACCTAGACAGCGCTGGTTGACTTGGTCAAATAGGATCTCCTTTCCATTTTATTCATTAGTACATAAAATTAAGACAAAATTAAATGTTCCAATTAGCTTGGGATAATTAGGAACATTACACATTGATTGTAAAACAACCTTCAGCTCATTTATAAATTGAGCATAGATCCTAGTGCTTGGGGAGGAAGATGCTTGGGGGGGAAGAATTTTAGTAGAGAAATGCTGGTGGAATTTCAATTGAGGAATTGATTTGAGTGATATGCTGCTAGAGAGATGTTCATTGTGATGAGGTTGGGATGATGCTGGAGATGGTGACATCAAATCAATCACTGGTTTTAACCTCCCCTTCTATCCATTAATAAATATTGATGTTTACTTTCCCACATATGTATCTGTATAAGCTTCTATCTTCCATGTTATGAATTATTATCTGATGTATATGGTTCAGGTTTCATTGATTTAACTGAATAACTTGAATAGGCATATGTATATTGCTATCTCTTTTTTGTTTAGTGTTCATTCTTGCAGGAAATATTTTAGCGATCTAGCTTGGATTTGAAGCTACAGCAAGAGCGACAGAAGGAGAATTGGAATCGCTTGGACTCCAAGTAAGTTTCTTGATCTGATTTGTGTGTCTATTTACTGTTAGGAAAAGTATCTTTAAATTCTTTAACCTATTGTTCTAAATGCAATGCACCACATTTAGGGAAGAATTTTTTATCCGTAATTCATAATTCCGCATAACACTCAGAAAAGCACTCCTTCATGGTACATTGATCTTCAAAAATATCTTGGGCGCAGTATCATGGACCCCACTTTAACCGCCCAGAAAAAACGTGCAATAAGACTGAAGGCTACATCCTACCAGCTATTGCAGGGTAAGTTGTTCCACAAGCACCACAGCGGAATATTTCTATGCCGCTTGGAACATAATGAGGCTCGAGAGGTCTTAAAGGAACTACATGATGGTCCAGTAGGTGGGCACTACGTAGGGGATGCCACATCTCACAAAATTATGCGTGCCAATTTTTATTGGCCCACTCTATTCAAAGATGCACATGCCTATGTTCAGAGATGCCTGCCGTGTCAAAAGTTTGGCAATGGGGAGACATGATCATCTGCCCCGTTATAGTCCGTCGTGGTGGAAGAACCATTTCAACAGTGGGGACTCGACGTGATCGGGGATATTTTTCCACATTCCTCTAAGAAGCATCGATATATCCTTACGGCTACGGACTACTTCACAAGGTGGGTTGAAGTGATTTTGTTGTGTCAAATCAATGATCAAGAGGTAATAGCTTTCATCGCTCAGCACATCATGACAAAGTTTGGCATTCCAACCTCCCTTGTTTTTTATAAGGCAACTTATTTTTTGTCATTCAAATTATATGAATTTTCTCTAGAAAACGGTATAGTGCTCAAACACTCTGCCAACTATTATCCCGAAGGAAATGGGTTAGCCGAGTCAACCAATAAAAACCTCATTCACATCATCAAAAATACTTTGTTGTCCCAACAACGAAACTGGCACAACGCCTTCCACAATGCCCTATGGGTTGATCGGGTCACACCCAAACCATCCTTGGGCACCTCCCCATTCTTTCTAGTTTATTGCAAAGAAGCAATTCTTCCTCCCAACCTGTCTCTCCCGGCCCTTCAATTGTCACAAGAAATGCATGGTACCCTATGCCCTTCCTTACAAGGCCGTATAAACACGTTGTTGAAACTGGAGGAGGAAAGGCTAAAGGCCCGGGAAAAATTCACCATCCACCAAAGCCAAATAAAATGATGGTTCAACAAGAAGTCCGCTAGAAACAAGGTTTTCAAAGTGGGTGACCTCATCCTCAAATGGGATAAAGCTCACGAAGATGAGGGAAAACACACCAAATTCCAAGCCCTACGGACATGCCCCTTCCAAATCAAATAAAAGGTTGGTTCCCACACATATAGACTCTAGACCTTAGAAGGGAGAATTAAGGTCCTCCCTATAAATGGGCACGACATCAAGCACTATTTCACCTGACAACCCTAGCAGCCATCACCATTCTCTGTACCATAGTGTCTTTATTTTGCTTAGATGCTTTTGTTATTTTTGTTTTTGTTTTTTGCTTAGATGCTTTTGTTATTTTTGTTTTTGTTTTTTTCTTAGATGCTTTTTTTTTTTTTTTGTGACCGTGTGACCTTGCAACCTTGTGACCCCTAGGTCGTAGGGTCGCAAGGTTGCATCCTGGCATAAAGCTTCACATTTTCGATTGTCCGACCAAGCGACCTAGCGACCTCCAGGTTGCGAGGTTGCAGGGTCACAAGGTCGCATCTCCCCTCAACTAGCCCTAATTAGCGACCTAGCGACCTGCATTAAATGGTTGCACATATCACCCCTTTATAAATAAAAGGGTCATGTAGGTCATATTCAACCTGTGCGATGGCACAAATAACGCCTCTGACAAGCCAGTTGGATCGCGTTTTTTCCAGGTAAGTTTCCTAATCCTCCTGTTGTTTCCTTTTTTATTAATTGTTGCTGCACCTGCCCCTGTCCTTGCCTATTAATCCCCCTTTTGGTTTCATTCCTGCTCACCAGCCCTCTTGTTAAATTTTTCACCTCCCCTAAGGATCACCTCTCTTTGCCTCCCCCTTTGAACCTTACCCTGCCTCAATTTGCCTCAAGCACCCTTCTTGGTTTCCTGGGGAGGCCTTGAAGCTTAGATTTTTCCATCACCCTTGGATTTTTGGCCCTCTTTTCCATTCATTCACCGCGGGTTACAATCACCGCAAACCCTCTCAAAGAGCCCTAATGCGACTCCGCGACTTAACGACTAAGAGACCCTGCGACATCGTGACTTGGTTACTGAGTCGTGAATTCGTCAAGTCACTAATCACCAATTAATCACCTAATTTGCAACCTCGCAACCTAGTGACCTTGCGACCTATTCGCAAGTCGCCAAGTCGCAAACTCAAAGTTCCCTGAAAATTTTCTCCAGTGCGACCTAGTGACCTTGCGACCTAGTCACAAGTCGCCAAATCACAAAGTCACAGTTTCTTGAGAGTTCACACCTATGCGACCTAGCGACCTTGTGACCTAGTCACAAAGTCACTAATTTGTAAGCCTCACCACTTCTTCAGATAATAATTGGCAGGGGTTGCAGTGACCTAACCTGAGTATTCATTTGGAAGTTTCATCGGTCTTAACATATTTGTAATTATGTCACCTGTCTTATCGTGGGATTTTTTTATGGACATGCTAGGGAACATTGAAGCCGATATCGAGTGTGTCTCCATCTCTTCGGCCTCAAGCGATATGGGGCCTCCAGCAGTTCAAAAAAGAAGCAAGAGTCTATAGGTAGATATCTCAGAAGAAGGCATGCCTCTTTCCCCACCCCCTATCTATGGAGACACTGAATGTGTGTTCGGGAAAGGAGACAAGATGATTTGGTACCAGGTATATCAGGAGTTCACAAAGCCTAAGTTCCCAAAAGGCCTCGCAGACCGGAAAGTGTACATTCAAGTCAAGAGATCCAAACTTCACTATGCAAGCACTCATCCACCCATATTTCCATGTGAAAAGGTTATTGAATGGATCCTCTAGAAGGTCGACTCCAGGATTTGGGTCATTCGCGATCACTCGAGAAAGACGTTTGCTAACCTGATGGGGAAATATGCAGAATTCTACTATGTACTCCCCAACCGAGAAAAAACTTTCAATGTTTATTGGGCAACCATTCATGAAGTACTGATACCAGAGACCTTGAAGGGATGGTGGGAGGACCCCGAGAAGTTTAAGGTTAAAAAGGGTCAGTAATATAATACACAGGGCCTCAAGAAATTCTACAAGTTTGTGGCAAAAATGATGTGTAGGATGTACGACCGACCAGATTCCACTACTTTCAATAGGACTTGGGTCCCTCTCATGTATGCCATCACTACATATGGCACCCAGTTTAACTGGGCCAACCTAATAGTAGCGACCCTCAGGTCAAACATATCAGCAGCACAGGCGCCCGAAGAAGAGTGCACATCTGAATTTTACATGGCTTCCTAACTTTTGGACACGGTATGCGCAAGATGTTAGTTTGAAGGATGGCCACATAATTGGGATGTGAAGCATGGAAAACCAATTCACAAAGACTTAAGTGTTTTCTGGGCTTCCAAATACAAACAAGATATAGAATCGATCTCGCAGAATTTCATTCTCGCGCTCTACAGAAAGTTGTTTGGCAAAGACGCCCCATGCATGTCCAGGCGAGCCATGGAAACAATAACCCAAGTGGCCAACTAGTTTCCCATTGCAAAAGTACTTTTATCAGGGTCTTCGGGTCGTTCAAGGCACCTCACGCACTACCCCAGTTTGTCACTAATAAACTACTCTTACAAGAAGTGTGCTACCAGATGAAGAGCAGGTTTACCAAGTTCCTCAGCAAGGGCAAGAAGAAACCATGGCCTACTCTCCCACTCACTATCAGTGCCTACATAGTTAAATATTTCAAAGAAGTAGAATTAGAGGTGGAGGAAACCAAAGGTTTTCATTTTGTGACCTTCGCCCACAGATCATATGATCCTGAAAGGATTGTCCATGCGCATTGAAAACGGGCCAAATTCAATTGGAAATACCAACATACGGAATGCCCTATTGAAGAGCAAGTTTGGAACTGGTACAACAAAGACAGGGAAGCCTCGCCAGAAGAATCAGTTGATCAAGGGGGACAAGATGATCAAACTATGGAAGAAATGGCTAACGTGCTAAAACGGAGCGACCTGATAGGAGGAGCCTCATCTTCCAAAGCCAAGAAGCCAAGGACTGATACAGGCAGTATTGTTTCTAAAGAGCAATAGGAAAAGAGAGACAAAGATGCTAAACCACAACAAGAAGCTGAGAAGAAGGAAAAGGAAGAGGAACTCAAAAGTACCCAAGATGCCCTGGCATGAAAGCAAGAAGAAGACAAGCAAAAGAAGCAAGTTGAGGAGAAACAGAAAAAACAACAAAAGGAGGAACGAAAGAGAAAGCAGGTAGAATAATCCTGTAAGAAAGAAGAGGAAGAAGAACATAAGAAGAAGGAAGAAGAAGAACAGAATAAAGAGGTTGAGCACATGTTAAAGGAAGAACAAGATAAAGAAGAGGCCAACAAGAGAAGAAAGGAGGAAGAAAACCAAAAATCACATAAGGAATCTTCCAAAGAAGCAAAGGGAATCAAGACACTGCCCCCAAAGGCTGGGGAGAAAATAGAGCTGCCTCACATTGAGGTACCTTTGACAACCCCCATGATGATTGTGCACTTCCCTCTCTTAGACCTTGGCACCTCAAAGGAACAGGAAGATGAGATTTTGAACCTAACGAGGCTGACATACGACCAGTTCACGCACAATATCAGACAAGAGAAAATAAATTTCCTTGCACAGAATCTAGCCGAGCCCCTTGTAGTTACCACGAAAAGGGATATATTCCTAGATACCAGGACTAATCCGATCATGATCGCATCAGCAGGGATTGCCTTCGCAGTATCCACAGAGGAAAATGTTAGCAGAATGAGCAGAGAGATTATGTCTCTACAAAATAGGCTCCAATATTTTGAGCAAAAGGTAGCTCAGTCTGAAGAAGAAAAGAAGGTGTTGGAAGCAGAAATCCAAAGGCTTCATTTCATAGCCACCCAAGCCAACGAATTACCAATCAATATTCAAAGGGAATCGGTTACTTTGGCGACTACCATGAAGCAAGTGTATGAATAAATTTTCATGATAAAGCAGACAGTCGTACCACTGCTAAGAGTGCAAGAAGAAACTAAAGGGAAAACTGTGCAACTGAAGGAGGCCTCCGCTGCCCTGGACAGCATGCTGGAATGGTCAGACAGATATCTATAGGCTCTTGACACCCTGCCAAGGAAAGATAGGATCTATACTCAGAATGACAAAGTCCAGATATGAATGAAGATACAATCAAAGGATAAGCTGGTAAAGGATGTGGAAAAGGTGATGTCCGCTTATGAACACCTGATCAGTGGCATCAATTCAATGGCTAAAATACGTCATATCCCTTCCTTGGGAGCATTGGATATCGAGAAAACAAGGGAAGAGGTGACCCAAGGAATTCAAGAGTTCCTGCAACCCATGAGGCAAGCAGCTGCTTTCGAAGACCTCCCGGCCTCACAAGAAAAAATTGTTCAGTTCATCATCACACCAGTCTGGATCTACAGCAAACTGTCCTCTCTATCCAATCAAATCTCAGTAAAGAGGCACACTTTGGTCCCAGATGCTCTTGAATTTTTTCACAAGTTAGGAGAAGATACCCCCCAGGTCACTCCAGTAGCTGCAGACTATCAGACTTGGCATAAATACCTCAAGGAACAACATCAGATAGACATATCGGGCCTCTCCATCACACAACTACTCCCTTGAAAAGGAAATAGTATCTGTCACAAGTCACAATAGGTATCAGGTAGCAAGTCGAAGTAGGGAACATGTCGTATGTCACAGTCAGGGCCAATTAACAAGTCAGAAATTCCACCCAGGTTGCAGACCATGCCAACAGTCGGGTAGTTGAAAGGTTATGGCCACTCAAGGGTCAATTTTGTTCTAGAAGTACTCCCTCCGGGGACATTGTAAAGGAAATTTTTTTGAGACTCCAAAAGGAGAAGAGATAATTGTATCGCATTTAATGCATATTTCTGAGAATGAATACAAATGAATGTTTTTATTCCACTATTGGATCGGATGAGGACTTATGTGTGATAGAATTATGAATATTATGTCTCATGTATTTGCTATCTTTTATAACTGATTAGTCTGCGTTTTCTGTTTATATGTCATTTGTATGTTTAAGCTTACTAGATGTGTTAATGGTATGTGAATATTTTCATTAACAGATGCTTAATTAATTCGTTATTAATGTCACTCTATCTTTCGGAAAACGCTTAAGGAATTGAAGGGCGTTTTGACCATAGAGAACTGTTTCTTTTGTGGTCAAACAGATTTTATGAGCATGACCCAAATGATGTGTTGTTAACAACATTTCCTTTGGTTTCATGCTTCGAAACACGCTTTGCTATTTATAATGTTTCATTTATAGGAGAACTCATCAACCATTTGTTTCGTATCATTCAAGTAACCATGTATCCTCAAGTCTGCAGGGCACATCTTCTGTCCGAGAAAAGGTATATTTAGCGGTAGCCGGACCCACACCCCGGACGATACCCCTATCACAAATGGTCTAGAGTCTAGTTGGGACTTTTTACCGAGGATATCCCCTACTGTTGGTCGGGCATTTCTTCCTGTCAACAAGAAGTTTATGGTAAATATTTCTAACAACTTGTTTAAATCTATTTGTTGATTGACGTGATTTTTAGTGAAGTAGAAATATATCACATTTTTAACTATTCCCTTGGAAACTAATTTTTAGATAAGTGGAACCAATCCTGGGGTTCAGGTGTTGGCTTTGACATGTACTACAAGAAGGAACCAAAATTGAAATTTTTCATTCCTTTTATTGTCCATTTTATTGAAAGTTATTTTCATTAAAATCTTGAAAATTTGTATTAGTGCCTTCTCAAAAGAAAAATGGATCAAAGGAACTGGTGTCTACAACCATAAATAATATCCCAAAAAAGAGGGGATTGCAAAAGACACCCCACTAAAATGAGTGAAAATGAAAGGAAAAATGTGTACAAGAATAACAGGAAATGAATTAACATAACATTGGCTACAACCTAGTAGTTTATATTCCAAGAAATAGAACTCTATAAAGTGAAGGAGAGCTTGTCAAGAAACATAGCATGGATTGAGATTTAGCTTCCACATAAGAGAAGGGAGGGAGTTGGCCCTGCTCTTCATCCGAGTCAATTGTATAGATGTTAGCATTGCGTGTCTGACTAAAAATGTACTCTAGATAGTGGATTGTACTAATAGGTTCCTGAGGAGCAATATTGGATGTAATTGATGTCTCTTGATGGTGACAAAGAAGTAATAATGGAAGGAAATAAACTAGTAACTCATCTTTCAACAACTTTCATTTCCAACATTTCACATTGTCAAATGTTCACCACTTGTAAAATTTTCTGATTTGTAACATTTTCCTTTTTCAGATATAATAACATGTTGAGAAGAAATCAAAGAGACATTCACAATGAAGAATATTCTTTGTACCAAATTTTGATCTATGATTGACAGATTCCCATTTTTCGTTTCTAATTGATCAAAAATTGTATTATATTATCTAGTCCCATCGACCTATCCCTTGGTTTTCCATGGACATTCATAAAATTATCTTATTATCTGATTGGAAGTAGGCAAAGATGGGTGCCACTGGAACTTTGAGTTTCATATCCCGTGAAAGGTATACACACTAGTGTCCACTAAAAATATTAAGCTTCATAGTAATCAGAAAAGGGGACAAATCATAATTTAACCCTCTAATTCATAGAAAATTAGTCTAAGCAAGAAAATAGAACAAACATATCGATGCTTATCAAATATCATCTTAACATAGGATTAAAATCACTTGTCAAAATAAATAGGAAGACCTATTTATAGTATAGGGAAATAATTATGTACAATCTAGGCAAGTAAAACATCATTTGAACCAATACTTAATTTGTATTTTAGTTGGTTTTACATTTTTCATGCTAGAATTTTTCTTATTGGTTGGTAGTTGTAGCGAAAAGGGGAGAAATGTTGGTTGGTATTTGTTTTTATGATTACTATGAGTGTCATTCAAGCAGGTGGCTTGTTCTTTAATCCAAATATCATTGTGGTGTATGTTACGTATGCAATGAATTCTTATTACCATCTAAATTGTCGCCACAAATATGATTGTGATTTTTCTCAAATAGGGGTTCTTACGCAAGAGGATCCAAGTATGTATTCATATTTGATCTATACTTGTCACTTCAAACAATAGACTTGAATTTTTGTTACTCAAGCTTGCACCTTAACGAGTGTCAGAGAGCCAAGGATCTCCTTTTAAAATGGAATAAATGAGTTTCTACAATCACAAGATTCATTGTTTGAGTTCCTCTTAATATACTGCCTATCTATATCTCACTCACGAATGGAATTTATTGGAAATATATAGATACTCTTCACATATGCATGACCACTTACTACCTAGTATGTTTCATAGTTTAGGGACTAGCAACAGACGTGCAAATATTATGGATTTGTTTGTGATCATTTGGTTTATTGTATAGTGTTAGGCCTTCCAGGATTTTATTTTTATTGATTGTGTTTGCATTCCTCATCCTTAGATATTAGTTTTTCCATCACCCATCCCACAAAAGTATCAAAGGTAATATTGATCTTTCAAATCCAATATGATGGTATATTTTAACGTCATTCCTTCATATTTTTATTTGCAACATGTCATATTTTGGGTCTCCCTGTTTTAATTTCTAAAAGCATATGCAAGTCTAGTATTTCTAATCTTTCAAGAACATACCCTAGAGAAGTTAAAACCTTCCAGGACCCCATACTCTCGTAACCTTGCCTTTTTAGCCTAGTAAACTTATCACTTGGCAAGGGAACTTCCTATCTGATGCTTGATTCTCTTCCAATTAGCCAAGGGGATTTCCAATTTATAAGTCAAAAACAACAAGCACTTCACTTACATTGAGACATTTCATTTTAACTTAGTAAGGGAACTTCCTAGCTGAGGTTCAATTCTCTAACAATTACGAGGGAAACTTCCAATTTGTAAGCTAAAAAACAAAAAACACTTCACTTTCATTGGGATCCTACATTGGGATCTTTCATTTTTAAGCCAAGATTCGTTTCATTTGTAAATAATTATATGTCATTTCCATTGGAAAGAACGTCAATATAATGAATTTATTGGAATTTTCTTTTCTTGCATGTTATAGCACATGTGTACACCAAGAAACATAGTGTACAATTCACCTTCAGATTCTTTTCAAAGCTCATTGAAGAAGCATATTAGCATCATCATTAGATAATATTTAGGAAATCAGATTTTTAGTTTAACTATGTTATATAGTACTTGTAATCAGAAATGACTATAAAGCTGTAAAATTCAAATTATAGTGGACCATCATTAGGGTTTTCTAATTTATTTATATATCATTTTCCTTTACTTTTTCTAGCGATGTGGTTTTTATTGATGAATATTAAAGATATTCGTGATGGATGTAACGTCGTACTGTGAATGAGAATTTTCCGCATTTTATAATATTTTCCAACTCCGACGTACTTTTAATGGTATCTATCAGCAGGTGTGCAACATGTAAGCATGTTTCAGAAGAGTCACATATTCAAAATAAACAAATACTTGTGCAATGTGTAATCATGTTTTAGAAGAGTCAAATATTCATTGTAAAAAAATACTTGTTTAATTTTAGTTTAGAAAATGTTGCGGAGAAGTACCCAAAACACAAATATTTTGGGTATGATGATGGGTGAGGTAAAATTTCAAAAGTATATAGTGATTGAGACCCATGTTCAACTCTACCACAGTTATATTTGAGACCCATGTTTGAATCCCAAGTGTATACAAACACGTTTGATAACATTTTTACTATAATTAACTCAAAAGAAACAGTCGGCCCACCTTAGGAAGAAGAAATTATGTTTCTTTTTTCCAAACATGTAAGTTGATATATTAAATTTTAATGAATATGTTTTCCTATTATCATATATGGTTTTATACTTTATCAAAAAGTTAGCTAATATTTTATAATTTTGTATAACTTAGAAAAATATTCACCAAGACTTTACAAAGTTTTATTATTTAGTAAAAGGTTTTCCAAGATCTTACAATATTTTTTAATTCATTGAAAGATTCGCCATGATTTTATAAAATAATATAATCTTGTGAGAGATTCTCTAAAAAAATGATATATACATATTATATTATTAATAAAATCATCTTCCATTTTTCCTATGTATCATGGGGATTCACTCATTTATTATATATATAAATTTAGGGGGGTTATTAAAATCTTCCTTGATAGTTACTATGTTTGCCATGTGTTTGTTTAAATTTTTATCATGTATTTAGCAATCTTGGGAAATATATGAGCCTAAGTATAGATTATAAAGACTTGTGATCATCATAGACAAGGTTCTGAAAATTTCTGGCCAGTTTTGGGCAGTGGCATGTAGGCTAGCCTTGAAATTCTAGCATTGAATCCACAGTGGCAGGCACAAAACTGGGGATTTTTTTTTTTATCCGCATGGAGGATGGCTTATGTGTGTGTCTAAAGCCTTATGGTTGCATGGACTAGACTCCATACGTGCGGTTGGGTTATAAAACTTGGTAAAAAGATAGTTCCAGCTCAGGGAAATATCATATGTGGATGTTGTCCTACATCAAGGTGATTAGGTGTCCTTGGGAGGTTGCAGTAAGTTTTAGGATGGTAGACCCTACTTCCATAACTGGAACTTGGATATTGGGTCATGCATAGTAACTCTCGTCTCATGTTTACCCTGGTGAGCTTGTAAAATCGGGTAAATATGGGGTGGGGTGTTACAATTTCCTTTTGAACATTGTAAAACACTAATCAACCTAGCTGCCTCATAATTTCTAAGGTCTTTCATTTATACTTTTGCTTCCTTTATTGAGAAAAAATTATATGCAATAGAAAACTCACCATTTGTGTTGCGTGTACGTGAATAAAAGGAGATCACCCTCTTCAATTTCAAAGTGGACATAATGCCCCACGGAGGATTCGTGATATGGAAACTTGAACACATTTTTGATGTCATTAACTAGGTTGCACAAGGAACTATTATATATTTTTTTATCCTTCGGTCCACAATTCAAAGTCAACAAGCCATGCCCACCTTCAAGATGTACATTTGATTCCAAACTACCATATTAATAGTTAAAACATTTTTCTTTCATAATAGTTAAAATCTTATACCTTCAATGTGCCTCAACCTTCAAATTTTCATGATTGCTCAAAATTTTGGCATACATGCATACCATGGTTGCCCCACCAAATATCAATCCTCTAGGCTAGAGAGTAGTCTTTGAATTCATACAATCTCCTTATTTACGGATTTTTCTTCCATCAAACTATCAATATAAATTCATGTGCTCTAGAATAGCTTACCTCACATTTTACTCCACGTTCAGGAGATAAGCGCAATGACTTGAAGAACCTGGCAATGGTTTAATTTTGTCTACGAAGAAGGAAACCAATCTATGATCCTCCAAACGAGTTGCTTCTATGGTACAAGATAAAACTATTTTCTCTACATGCCTTGATAAATCACACAATGCTTCCCCGGACATTGCATAGGCTACAGTCCTTGTAGATTATCACCTCCACAAATAGCAACTTCAACACAGGATCCATGTCAATGTGCAGAGGCTCATTTTCAATGATCAGCTTGCTCCATTAGAGAGACATATTTATTTCTGAGAAGGATTAACTGAAGATGGTAATCATGAAATTCTCATTGGAAAATATATCTTCTATTTTCATAAACGAGAGCCCACAAGTCACAACGTAACATTAACAATGGACTTGAGATATGCGGTGTCCACCAGTGTGAATAGGTGCTCAAAAATATGCTAAAAAATGAAAGTTGCTAGAATGGTGTGGAACCTGAATGACAACGTAGATCACATTGTTCTAAATCCAAACATAACTCATTTATGATCATTTCCACGTGACAGCTCGGGGGCCACCAAAAGTTTTTGGTTAAGGTCTGAATTACCTCCACAGGAGTCGACACCAAGACCACATTGCAAATAGTGCAGAGCCCTACCATTTGGGCTACCAAAGTCCTTATTAAACCATAACCATGAATTTTATGTTAAACATTAAGTGGCATGAGTATTGGGGTAAGGGGCCACGGCTTAGCCCTGACCCCCCCATATGTAACCATATGACCAATGGTGCGAGACCAAGGGGGCGTAGGCATGGCCCCATTGATTTTTATTTAAAAAGGTATTTTCGGCAAATATAATATGATTTAAAAATTCAATTTTAAGGCCTTGTTGTGCTTTTTAACTATCCCACAATTTGCGCCGAAAATATGCCAAAATGTTGCTCTATTAGCGCAATTCAGGGCAAATTTGTAGGACAGTTCCACAATTTGGGGAATTTGTAGAGTGATTAGCTACAAAGCTAGGGAAACTCATAACTTCTTCA
Source organism: Pinus albicaulis (assembly GCA_034641835.2). Taxonomy (NCBI): domain Eukaryota; kingdom Viridiplantae; phylum Streptophyta; class Pinopsida; order Pinales; family Pinaceae; genus Pinus; species Pinus albicaulis. Next base: position 76,639,251 of record CM076574.1, on the reverse strand, counting down.
GTTTTTGATCAATTTGAGAGCAGAAAGAGGCTAGACATGAATTTTTTACAGTTCGGATGCTAATGTAATAGGTTTTGAAGCCGTTGGAGCACTGTAAACTGATGTAATCACCATTTTTTAGCATAATGATATAGCGCCAATCCATTGGAAGCTGGACCAGGAAGCATAAAATAGGAGGGGTGAAATCCTTCATCACTTGATGTGTAGTGGTTATTTTTATGGTGTATATCTCTACTGTTTTATGTTATTTTAGAGTTTACGTAAAGCTTTGTCTGTGTAAAAATTTAACATTAAAGCTCACAAAAAATTAATTTTTAACACTTTCAATTTATACAACCTCAAGCACATTTACATTAAGATGTCATACAGATAAATTTTGGTATCAAAACTATCATATTGAATTGGTTTCAGTTTTTGACCAATTTTGACCACAAAAATATCACTTTCAGTTGTTCAGTATATGAGGGTACATTTCCCTCACCTTTCCAATATCGATCCTTTTGGCTTTGCTTGGATTTGTTTCTTTGAGCCCCACATGAAGGTACTCCACATTCCCTCATTTTGAAGATCTTGTTCTTTTGTCCAGAATGGTGTCTTCTTGTAGTTCATCAAGGTATTCAGGAGAAAATCCCAAATGGAAGGAATCTGAACTTTTTATCCTTGATCTTCAATCAAAGGAGGCTCATACAACCTTAATTTCTCAACTTTAAAAATACCATAAATTTTCATATATGAAGGCAAATCCAACCTAAAGGCATTATCACCAATATTTTTTTAAATAACGAATGGGTCGTATCGAATTTGTTTCAGTTTTTTACCTTCTCCTTGAAGCCTTTCTTTGCTAATGTGAAGCCAAACTTCATCATCGACTTGGAAATTGTGATCTACATGATGCTTATCGTGCCTTATTTTGTACTTGGCTTGTCTCTTTTCGAGTTTTTATTGAAATGTTTGATGTACAAATTATATTTTTTCAATGAACCTTTTAGATTTTTTTATGTCATTATGACCATTAATAGCAACATCCTTTCCAAAAATGAAATTTAAAGGAGATTTAGGCAAGTATCCCAAACATGCCTCAATTGGCAATGTTTGAGTTGAAGAGTACTTGGACCAGTTGTAAGCATGTTGAATATAGTGCAAATGTTAATCCCACAACTTAGGATTCTTGCTGGAATAACCGCAAAGAATATCTATCACCATCCTGTTCACCACCTCTATTTTACCATCTATTTGTGGATGAAATTTTGTACTCTTTTTCAATTTTGTGTCCATGAATCCCCATAAGCTTGACCAAAATTTCCCAACAAAGAAAGAATCTTGATCACTAACAATGGATGTGGGAAATTGAAAATGCACCCATACATTCTGAAAGAATAACTGAGAAGTTTGTCCAGCTTTAATTTTCTTTTTACATGGCATTAAAATACACATTTGTTTGAACCTATTCACAACTACATAAATATAATCACAATTCCTTTTGGCATAGGAAGACCTCCAACAAAGTCCATTGAAACACTATCCCATGGACGAGAAGGTACTAGAAGTGGTGTGTACATTAATCCTAACTTTCTATTGTTAGGCTTACTGACACCACATAATGAGCAACCTCTAATAAAACGTGATGCACTTTCATGCATAAGAGGCCATAACAATACTTCTTTAGATATGCCACCTTCTTACTTGCACTGAAATGACTAGCAATAAGAGTAGTGTGTGCCTATATTATGATGTTAAATCTTTCTCCCTGTGGAATACAAAGCTTACCAAGATGGTACAGCAATTTATCATGCATGTGATAATCCAATTCCTCTATTGGGTTCCCTTGACTCAAAGTTTCATATACATCTTGAAAATCACTATCTAAAACATATTGTTCAACATAGCTCTCATGCAAAACAAAATTATGCTTAAGAATAGTAGCAGCACTAACAATAGGCCTAGAAAGCATGTCAACAACCTTATTGTAGATACATTTCTTATACCTATCACCAAGTGGAATTTTTGAAGAAAACCCATCCATCAAAAGTGCCTTGGTTCTTGCAACTTTTTTTATGATTGCAAGTATTGCAATGGTTTATGATTAGTGTGAATGATTCTTTCCTTACCCATCAGGTAGTGTTTCCAATTTTTCACACTTTTCACCAATGCATACAATTCCTTGTCATATGTAAGATAATTAATCACTGCACCATTAAAATTTTCTGAATGAAAACAGATGGGCTTATGTTGTTGCATGAGGACTGAACCCATGGTGTATTCAGTAGCATCAGTTTGAATCTCAAATGACTGTCTCAAGTCTGGAAGTGCAAATACTGGAGTTGAACTGATCGTTTCCTTCAATCCATCAAATGCCTTTTGCTGTTTACCTCCCCACTGGAAGACTTGCTTCACACTTTGTTAGGTCCCTATATTAATAGTGTAGTCCCTTATTATGTTAGTGTAGCCCCCTTTATTGTTATTTTTGTACCCCTGTAACCCCAATATTGTTATTATTGTGCCCTTAAATTATTATTGTTAGGTCGGCTAGGATTACATTGTGGCCCCACTAGGATTGCATTATGGCCCCATGGACTCCTATATATAGAAGGAGGTTTTGGTCATTTGTATCATCCAAGAATTGTTCATTAACGTAATGTATTGGAGGTTTCCCCCTCGAAGTGGCTTATTTCTAAGGCGTTGATATCTCTTTTCTTCTATTTTTGGAGCTGGTTTCACAACATTTGGTATCTGAGCTTTGAGATTCTTGGGTTTTGCTGCTCCAAATAGGTCATCGTGGAATTTTCACTATAAATTTTTTTCTATGAAGGTTCAGAATCTGAAATATTTAGAGTGCGAAGCCAAAATCCTGAGGAATATTGTCGCAAAATTTCAGAGATATGATCTGTGGAAGTTAGGTCATTTTGCAGGCTCCTGAATTTAACATAAACAGGTCATCGTGGAATTTTCGCTATAACGTTGTTTCTACGAAGGTTCAGAATCTGAAATTTTTAAGGAGTGAAGCTGAAATCTTGAGGAAACTCATCACAAAATTTCAGAGCTTGGTTAGCAATATTTGTGGAGATATGATCTGTGGAAGGTAGTTCTTTTTCAGGCTCCTGAATTTCATATCAAAGAGGTGATCGTGGGAAAAGCTTCATAACGCTCTCTTTGAGCCTCGGATTGGAGTGCCATAAAAAGTGGCTGCAATTTCATGGACTTTAGTTTCTTTTCTATCAATTTCAAAGCCAAAGGATGAAACAGTGACACGTGGCAAGTCGTACAAGTTCGCTCTACTGAACCAGTGCATAATTAGGTCATTGTGGGAGATTGGACATAACTTTGTCTTGGAGAATCCAAATAAGGTCAGACCTATGGAATTCAAAAGAGGATTCAGAGGGCTACCTCTTTACCTAATTTCAGACATTGAAGGGCTGCAATCATAGAGCTAATATAATTTCAATATCGAGGTCCTCAAAGGCAAGAAAAAGGTGTGTATTTTTTTTCCGAATTGCATAAGTCTTGTTTGAAGAATCAATTTGAATTGATTCCAAGGGAATATTGTAGAATAGATATTAGTATTGGGTTCTAAAAAAAAAAAAATCCCCATAAAAATAATTCAACACCCATTAAGCCTTCAGAAGGCTCTACTATGACTCATGAAGATGAAGAATTACAACATGATCTATCAAAATTACAAGAGCAAGTGCAACAAATTTCGCTCTCACAAAGAGCAGCAAAAAATGAAATGGAAGTTTTGAAGAAAGGCATGGAAGCGAAGATGGATGGTTTGAAGAAAGGCGTGGAACCTAAGATGGAGGACATGAAAGAAAAAATGAAATACAACATGGAAAACATGAAGAATGATCTAAAAGCGGACATGGAAGGTTTGACAAATTTGATACAAGAAATGATTCCTAATGGCGAAAAGGTAGTAGAGGAAACTCATGATGAGAATAAAATACATGTTAATCGTGATTTCATAAACTCTAATGTTGGATTGAAGAACCACCATATTCCAAACATGGATATGAGGAATTTTTATGGCAAGGATCCCGTAACATGGATACTACAGATGGAGAAATATTTTGATCTCCATAATGTGCAAAACACACAAAAGGTACGCATTGCAACTTTACATTTAGAACAAAATACATTTGTACGGTATCGATGGCTTTTATCTCATAAAAACATTGTCACTTGGTCAATTTTTACGGAGGAAATGATAGCACATTATGAGGATACAAAGAGCAACACCTTCTTTAGCCAAATGATAAATCTCAAACAAAAGGGTTTAGTGGGGGATCACATTGAGGACTTCCAAAAATTGAATATAAGGGTAACTGATATTCCAGAGCAACACAGGATTGATGTCTTCATAGGGACTTTGAAGGATAGCATCCAACATGAAGTTCGCGTTTGGGAACCTGATTCATTGGAGAAGGCATTCAGGTTGGCAAGAAAAATTGAATGTAAAATTATGGCAACAAGGAAGCCTACCACTCACATCTATAAAGATGGAAGTGTTTCTACTCCTAGACTTCCACAACCTACAAGGTTGACACCACAAAAATTGGAAGAAAATAGAGCAAAAAGGCTCTACTACAATTGTGATAGAAAATACACTAAAGGTCATAAGTGTGCTGAGAAGAAATTATTTTACATAGATTGTGAAGAGGAGGAAGAAAATGAAGAAGAAAATTCAAAAGTAGAGGATATACACCAGCAAGAAATCCTAGCATAAGAAGAAATGAGTATGACCATATCATGTAATGCATTGGCAGGAATTACCACTTGTCAAACTCTCAAGATAGAAGGACAGATCAAGAAGAAAAAGGTAATAGTGTTTATTGATTCGGGTAGTACCCATAATTTTATTCATTGTAAGGTAGCCAAGGAATTGAATTGTTTCCTATACCCAGCACCAGAATGTCAAGTGATGGTTGCAAATGGAGGAACTATAAATTGCTCTGGAAAATGCCATAATATCAACCTAGCCATGGGGTAATATGTATTGAACAATCCAATGCTTTCCATCCCAATGGGAGGTGTTGATGTTGTACTAGGAGTGCAATGGTTACAATCTTTGGGGACAGTAGCTTTTAATTTTCAGGAACTTTTCTTGATATTTTTTTCGAAAGGAAAGGAAACTGAATTACGAGGTATCATAGGGAAGCCAAGAAATATAATAAGCTCTAATTTCATGAAAAATCTTCTAAAGAAATAACAATGGGGCATAATTGCACAATTATGCTCACTAGAAGTTCCAACATCAAAATCATTTATTTCTCCAGATCTCCAGAAAGTCTTGGACAATTATTCCAAGGTGTTTGATACTCCTAAAGGACTCCCACCTATTCATGATCATGATCATGCTATTCAATTGATTCCAGGAAGTGTTCCTCCAAACATCAGGCATTACAGATATCCTTATGTCCAAAAGAGCGAAATTGAATGTATGATTGTAGAAATGTTAGAGGCTGGTATAATTCAACCTAATCAAAGTTCTTTCTTTGCTCCAGTATTATTGGTGCAAAAAAAAGATGGATCATGGTGCATGTTTCCGAATTATAGGGAGCTAAAAAAGCTCACTATTAAAGATAAATTTCCCATTCTTGTGATTGATGAATTATTGGATGAATTACATGGAGCAATTTATTTTACCAAGTTGGATCTTCGTTCAGGATATCATCAAATTAGAATGAAGGCTGAAGATATTCCGAAAACAACATTTCGAACTCATGAGGGTCATTATGAATTTTTGGTCATGCCTTTTGGCCTTACCAATGCACCTTATACATTTCAAGGGTTGATGAATTCCATTTTCAAACCCTCCCTTAGAAAATTTGTGCTAGTATTTTTTGATGATATACTAATCTACAACAGGTCTTGGAAGGATCATGTTCAACATGTTGACAGGGTGCTCAAACTATTGGAGGAGAAAAAATTATATGCAAAAACATTCAAATGTTTCTTTGGAGTACAAGAGGTGGAATATGTGGGTCATATTGTATCTCACGAGGGTGTTAAGGTAGACCCTAACAAAAGTAAAGCCATTAAGGAATGGAAATTCCCCACAACCATAAAGCAGTTGCGAGGATTTCTCGGGTTAATAGGGTATTATCGCATGTTTGTTAAGAATTATGGGAAAATATCAGCACCTTTAACAAAATTATTGAAGAAAAATGGATTTTCATGGAGTCCTCAAATAACCAAGGCTTTGGGATATTGCCAAAATGCCTGGTACCATTAGAAGCGCCGTACTCACAAAACCTTTATCAGGGATGTCGAGGTCATGTAAAATGGGTTTGTTATTTAATGTAGTAATAATTGCTTGCTTTTGAAAGTAATTCAATCAAAGGAAAGTATTTACAAAAGGCTATTTATGAGAAGGAAATGTTGGCAATACTACATGCACTAAAGAAATGGAGACCTTACCTAATGTGAAGACACTTCAAGGTAAAAACTGATCATGATAGTCTTAAATACTTTTTAGAACAAAGACTATCTTCAGAAGAGCAGCAAAAATGGGTCACAAAGATGTTGGGTTATGACTTTGAAATTGTCTACACAAAAGGGAAGCTAAATGTTGTTACAGATGCACTCTCAAGAAAGGATGAAGAGGTGGAAGAATTTCTTTGTGCCATTTCAATTATCCAACCAGATTGGATAACCGAAGCAAGGGATGAATGGAAGAAGGACGAAGAAGTGTGGACTCTCATTCAAAAATTGCAGCAAGATCCTAGTACATTTGATACATTTAGTTGGAAAAATGATTCCTTATGGTACAAAGATTGCTTATATATTTGCAAGAATTCCAAACTAAAACAAAAGATTCTTTTTGAATTGCACACTTCTCCTTTAGGAGTACACTCGGGATTTTTAAAAACTTACCACATGGTGAAGAAATAATTTTTTTGGGATGGCCTTAATATGATATTCAAAATTTTGTGGCAGAATTTTTGGTTTGCCAACAAAATAAATTTGAGACAATTAAGACCTCGGGTCTTCTACAACCTTTATCCATTCCAAGTCAACATTGGGAGGAGATTTCAATGGATTTTATCATAGGTTTACCTAAGTCTGAAGGAAGGAGCATCATCATGGTGGTAGTTGATAGACTTACCAAGTATGCACACTTTTTTGCATTATCTCATCCATTTAAAGCGAGTACAGTTGCTACTGCATTTATGGAAACAATTCAAAAGCTACATGGAAACCCGAAGATTATTGTAAGTGACAGAGATCCCATTTTTATAGGAAATTTTTGGACGGAATTATTTTCTTGTTTGGGTACTCAACTAGCTCATAGCTCATCTTATCATCCTCAATACGATGGTCAAACAGAGATAGTAAATAAATGTTTGGAGGGGTATCCTTGTTGTTTTGTATCTGATAAGCAAGCACAATGGGTCAAGTGGTTACATACTGCAGCAAAAATGACCCCATTTATGGCACTTTATGGATATCATCCACCATCCATCACATATTCTTTAAGGGAAAATTCTAGGGTTCAAGCAGTGGAGGATCTCATCGAGCATCAACAAGAAGTTCTCCAACTCTTAAAATATAACCTAAATTTGGCAAAAATTTGAATGAAACAACAGGTAGATCAACATCGCAGTGAGAGAAGTTTTGATGTGGGAGACTAGGTATTTTTACAGCTACAACCATATAAACAAATTTCCGTCAAGCAAGCTAAGAAGGATAATAAATTATCACCAAAGTACTATGGTCCTTACAAGGTTTTGCAAAAGATTGGTTCTATGGCATACAAATTGGAGCTTCCTACTTCTTTGCGAGTGCATCCATTTTTCCATGTTTCATGCTTAAAAAAGGTTATAGGGGACAAACTTCCAGTTCAAACAATATTTCCAAAAATTGATGAGGAAGGAAAAACCATATTCGAACCTGAAGCAGGCCCGGAAACAAGAACTCGACAACTACGAAATCGATCAATTTCATGGTATCTCATCAAATGGAAGAACTTGCCCATTGAAGATTCTACATGGGAGGATGAGAATTTAATACAAAAGCACCTGGAGCTATTGAAGCGTTGAGGACAACACTTGTTTGAAGGAGAGGGGCATGTTAGGTACCTATATCAATAGTGTAGTCCCTTATTATGTTAGTGTAGCCCCCCTTATTGTTATTGTTTTACTCCTGTAACCCCAATATTGTTATTATTGTGCCCTTAAATTATTATTGTTAGGTCGGCTAGGATTACATTGTGGCCCCATGGACTCCTATACATAGAAGGATGTTTTGGTCATTTGTGTCATCCAAGAATTGTTCATTAATGTAATGTAAAGGAGGTTTCCCCCTCGAAGTGGCTTATTTCTACGGCGTTGATATCTCTTTTCTTAAATTTTTGGAGCTGGTTTCACAACACATTTGTCAATGCATGCAATGGAGCTGTGATAGAAGAGAAGTTAGCAAAAAAATTCCTCCAATATTGGGTTGTTCCCAAAAATATTCTTATCTCCGTAATTTTTTTGGCCTTTGGCCAATTCAAAATGACATCAAACTTGGAGGGATCTATTTTCAATTCACCTCCTCTAACAATATGACCCAAATACCCTAAATAAGTATTTTCCAAACTCGCACTTTGACATCTTTAAAAACAATCGTTCTTTCTTCAATACAGCAAGAACCTTTTTGACATGCATGGCTTGTTCTTCATGAGATTTACTGAAAATCAAGATGCCATCTAATTATACTATCACAAAATCATCTGTAAATGGACTCAATCCATCATTCATCACATGCATGAAGGTAGCAGGTGCATTTCAAAGAAAAAAATGCATAACTCACCATTCAAACAAACCTTGTTATGTTTTGAATGTCGTCTTCCATATCTCACCTTCAGAAATTATAATTTGATGATAGCCAAAAATGGAATCCAAAGGAGATTTAGGCAAGTATCCAAAACATTCCTCAAATGGAAATGCTTGAGTTGAAGAGTGTTTGGCCTGATTGTAAGCATGTTGACTATAGTGCAAATGTTCATCCCACAACTTAGGATGCTTGCTGCAATAACTGCGAAGATGTATCACTTTCATGTTCACCACCTTTGTTTGAACATATGTTTGCAGATGAAATGTTGTACTATTTTTCAATTTGGTGTCCATAAATCCCCACAAGCTTGACCAAAATTTCCCAACAAAGTGAGAATATCGATCACTAAGAATGGATGTGGGAAATCCAAAATGCACCTGTTGAATTCTTAGTTAAACTGAGAGGGGGGGGGGTGAATCAGTTTAACACATACATGAGATTTTTAAATTTTTCATCAGATTATTTACAGATTATTTTTATAATCAACCTTAGTACATGAACAGTCTTAATATGTTGCAGCAAGTATTGAATTAATGTGTCATCAAACTTATTATGAGAGCAGCAAACATTATGCAGATTTGGAAAATCATCTCAGTACACAGGCAACACGGATAGAGACAGCAAATATAAGTGGAAACCCATAAAGGGAGAAAACCACGTTTTATTATTGTTGTGATGCAAATGCAAGCTCCAACTCCTTCTCACCACTGATTTTCTGCAGGTACCAACCCACAGGAGGCTCCAACCTCAATTCTGCAAGCTACAACTTGCAAGGAATCTCCAAATCCCTTCGATTTTCTGCAGGCACCAACCTACAGGAGGCTCCAACCTCAGTCAGCTACAACTAACAGCTATCAAGTTTCAACTTGATAGGGAAGCTCCAACTTCCTAGTTTTATCACAAGAAATTTTTGTTGATTTACCTCAGATATCAGCTCTGTTCTGTAGCATCTCTTTCTGCTCCTCTCTTCCTAATCTTCTCTGCCTCAATCTTCTATATTTTTCATTCTCTATCTTTACTCTCTCTCACTTTTTTATGCATATCAAGGTGATATTTCTTATAGATATTTTCTTATGACTATCTGTATTCTTCAGGGAATTTTGAAATAGATGGTCATACCCCTTAGTCTTCTGCCTTCTCATTTTTTCAGTTTACTCAAAAATATAACTGTAGGTACCAATCTAACATTACAGTGGGATATTTTTTCTCTTCCGGAGACTTGCCAATGCATCCCAAAAATATAAATTAAAATCATTTACATTCAATTACAATGAAAACTCCAACTCACTCATTCAACCTCTTGGCTCGCTGCGCATTTGTCTTTTCTTTGACTGTGTCTTTGTCCCTTTCGGCTCTGTTTGTTTCCTTGTTCACTGTCACAGGGTAACGTCCATATGCCATACATATGTAACTGTGATTGTGTGTCTGATGTATATATATAACTTTTGATCTGGAAATCTAATTAAATACCCCAAATAAAATCAGAGTCTGGCGCATATAAAAATGTCTCTCCATTTTCTTTCCCTGCGCTGGCAATTTGAATAAGTGTATGGGGTAGCTTGTCTTTTGACATATTTGATTTACAATCAATCCACATTTCACACTCTTCATATATGGAAACTTTACCTATTTCAAATCTATGGTTAAACCATAGTCCAACCCACTTCATAAGCCATCAAATGAATATTTCAACTTTGGATTACAACTCAATATATCATAAGCCCAAAACTTATCCTTTGCATATAACAATAATATGCTCAGCAAACAGTTTCATTTATACAAGGTTCAGCTTGCGTTTAGAACTTGAAGTATAACTCATTTTTCCGCATATGTTAACCTATGTCGAGACTTTATATTGCGCCAAATATCATATCTGACCCATGACACTTTAATTTTATTTATCAATTTCGACTTTGATTTAACCAATGCTTTATCAATCCCGACTTTGGTTAAAACGCAGACTTCAATATATATATAAGGAGTTGTGCCCCACTTGCCGAACTCTTTCTATTCCCCAATGCGATGAGCCTCCTCCAATGAATTCTGATTGCTATTACATCCTTTGTAATTTTCCCGATGCGATTGATCGCAATCACATCCTTCTATAGGATGTTCCGATGTTCCGCCATTTTTCTGATGCGATGGCATACCTTTAAGCCGGACTTCAAACACACATGAGTCGCCGTGTATAATGAATCGAGTCTGGAACTCAATCACAATCGGAACTTTTGTTAAAAAGTTCTGATGCTCTGCTCCTTCTCCGATGTGATACAACACTATTTACCGAAACTCAACCATATATCAATCATGGTTTATAAACCCATCGGGTCCAGACTTCAATCGCAATCACAACCTTTTTTTTACATGTTCCACTGTCAAATTTTCTCCGATGCGATTGACCACTGTTAATTTAAATGTGCCGATGCGATTAGACCGGAACTTAAATCTATAAGATTATAATTTATAGACCCATCGGGTTCGGGCTTCAATCGCAATCGCAACTTCCATTGAGATGTTCCGATGCTCCTCTTTAACTCCAATGCGATTGATGAGGGTCCCACTGTATATGACTTTGTTTGTATTAAGGCCGAACAATAGGGCGCCTTTCATATATGTATATAGTATGATTCATTCCTTTGAATATGAAGCGCAACATATAACATATATGCATACATATATATGCTTTGTACCCTTATGTATGTAATGCACTGCGCGTATATATAGGTTTTCTGCTTCTGTCTTTATTGTATCCTCCAGCTGTGGTAATGATTCTCGAAATTTACTGTTTATGTATCCTTTAGTCTGGGTAACGATTCTCGAAATTTTCTATAGAGGGGTCCCACCTTATGGTACTTCGTATAGAGTGCTTTGCGCATATATATATATATATATATATATATATATATATATATATATATATATATATATACTTTTCCACTTCGCACTTTAGTGTATCTCGCCGCCTGGGGTAGCATTCTAAGAATAACGGCTCGCCTCCGCCTCCGCCTTCTCGCGATGTCGCCCCGTCTCGCCTCTACCTTTTCCCTTCGCTTTCTTCTCTACTACTTCGCCCTCCGCCCTCGCTGTACCGTTGCCCTCGACCGCCCCCACCGTACTCGAGAAGACAGCACCGTTGTCTTCGTTTGATGTTCTTTCGCATCAACGACAATATTTTCCATAGGCTCCCCTTTTAGCATTGATGGCAATACACTTTTCCGTGGCAACACACTTTCTCTGTTCGCTTGCTCTTCCTACCCCTTTGGACATCACCAAGGGGCTGCACATCTCGTAGTGTAGATTCTGCTTCTTTAATCTTCGATCCTAAGGACCTGGTTCATGCTTCCCTTGCTGGCTGATCTCCCCCTGGAATGATATTTTCGTTTCTGTTCTCCCCCTGAAACTGTGCTTTCACTTCATATCAGAGAGTAGCATCTACAAATACTACACCTAGTCTATCTCTCAAATATTCAAATGGTTCTCTAGCAAGTGGTTTGGTAAATATATCTGTTGTCTGTTCTTTTGTTGGTACATACTCCATTTTTACTATCTTCTAAGCCACTTGTTCTCGGAGAAAATGATACTTGATTGGGATATGTTTAGTTTTTTAGTGAAGCATAGGATTTTTAGATATACTTATAGCACTTGTATTATCAAATTTGATTGAGATAGGTTCATCAATGCTTACCTTCATGTCTTGAAGGGTTTGCTTCATCCACATGACTTGTGTACAACATGTTGTTGCTGCTATATATTCTGCTTTTGCTGTAGACAGAGAGATAGATGTTTTTTTCTTGCTTAACCATGCCACCAGAATTTCTCCTAGATAGAAAGCACCTCTACTTGTGCTTTTCCTGTCATCCACACACTGGCCCAATCTACATCTGTGTATGCTATCAAAGTGAAGCTTTTGTCTTTAGGATACCAAAGTCCATACTGTGTTGTTCCTTGTAGATATCTAAATATTCTTTTGACTGCCAGAAGATGGTTTTGTTTAGGTGTTGCTTGATATCTAGCCACTAATCCTACTGCTAGCATGATGTCTGGTCTTGGTGCTGTCAGATACAATAGACTTCCTATCATGGATCTGTAGAGTTTTTGATCTATGTCAGCAGATCCATCATCAACACACAGCTTACATCCCGTGATCATGGGAGTTGACATAGGTTTGCAGTCATCCATTTTGAATTTTTTTCAACATTTCTTTTAAGTATTTTTCCCGTGAGATGAATGTACCTGTGTTCTTTTGCTGAATTTGAAGTCCTAAGTAGAAACTGAGCTCTCCAATCATAGACATCTCAAACTCTATTTTCATCTCATCTGCAAACCCTTTTGCTAGTTCTTCTCTGTTGCTTCCAAACATAATGTCATCAACATATACTACAACAATCAAGAGTTCATTTTCATGGGCTTTTATGTATAGATTGATGTCTACTCCACCTCTCTTAAAGACTTGTTTTTGCAAATATTTATCCAGTCTTGAGTACCAAGCACGAGGAGCCTGTTTCAGTCCATATAGAGCCTTTTTCAGTTTGCACACATAGTCTTCTTTGTCTGTTAAAGAGAAACCTTTCGATTGTTCCATGTAGACTTATTCTTCTAGATCTCCATTAAAAAAAGAAGATTTTACATCCATTTGATATACCTTGAAGTCTTGGTAGCATGCGAAGGCCAGAAACATTCTGATGGCTTCCATTCTGGCTACAGGGGCAAATGTTTCATCGTAATCAAGTCCATTGATTTGTGAATATCCTTTGCAGACAAGTCTGGCTTTATTCCTGATTACCCGTCCTTCCTCATTCATTTTATTTTTGAATACCCATTTTGAGCCTATGACATTTTTCCCAGTGGGTCTAGGAACAAGTTCTCAGGTATTTTTTTTATCAATTTGGTCTAATTCTTCATTCATAGCATTCACCCAATACTTGTCCTTGCTGGATTCTTCAAATCTCTTTGGCTCTATTTGTGATAACATGGCTATGTATACCTCTTCTGTCTATTCAGTTAGCTACCTTCTTGTCTGGACCCCTACTTTCTTGTCTCCTATGATTTGATCTTCAGGATGATTCTTCTGAGTGTATCTTGAGGGGGCTTTCGAGCTCAGCTCTGCATCTTCTGTTGTCTTTCTTGTTTCATCATCATTTTGGTTTTCTTCTTCATGGTTGTCTGATGGACTGCAGCAGTTTGTATCTCTTGTATTTTTTGGAAGTTCTTCATCAGATCTCACATCAATACTTTGTACTATTTTTCGAAGAGTCTTATTGTAGCACCTGTACCCTTTATTTTTGGAAGCATATCCTAGAAAAATCCCTTCGTCTGCTCTTGCATCAAATTTCCCAAGATTTTCATCATTATTATTTATATAACACTTACTTCCAAAAATTATAAAATGTTTGATTGAAGCTGACTTTCCATGCCATAGTTCATATGGAGTCTTGTCACTGCTTGGCCTTAAGTGGCCTTTATTAAGGATATGCACCGCTGTGTGCACTGCTTCTGCCCAGAAGGTTTGAGGAGTATTACTCTCTTGCATCATGGCTCTAGCAATTTGTTGAACAGATCTGTTTTTTCTCTCTGCTACTCCATTTTGCTGAGGTGTCCCTGCAATAGTAAATTGTTGTTTTATGCCATATTCATTGCATAGATCTGCAAATTCATAATCTGTGAATTCACCTCCACTGTCCGATCTGATGCATTTTAGCTTGCATCCTGTCTGATTTTCTGCTAATGCTTTGAATATTTTGAATTTGTCTAGAGCTTCTGATTTATTCTTGAGAAATGCAACCCATGTCATTCTGGAGAAATCATCTATTATCAGCATGAAGTAGGATTCTTCACTTGGTGTTTTAGTTCTTGCAGGTCCACACAGATCCATGTGCACAAGCTGGAGTGGTCTTCTTGTTGATAACTCTTCTTTGGCCTTAAAATATGTGCGGGTCTGTTTATCCAATTGAAAAGATTTGCATATGGTATTAGAAGGCCTTTTTATTTCTGGCATGTCTCTGATCGCTTTCTTCTTGCTCAGTCTGATGATATGATCGAAGATGAGATGTCCCAATCTCCTATGCCATAACCATGACTCCTCAAGTTTTCTAAGATGGCATGCTTCATCTTCCTCTTTTACGATGTAAACATTGCTTTCTGTTCGAACGCCTTTGAGTAGAGTCTTACCTGTGGTGCTTGATCTGACTTCACAGTCTTGTGCCTTGAAAAGAACTTCGCAGCCTTTATCACACATTTGACTGACACATAGCAAATTTTCTTTCAGCCCATCTACAAATAGTACATATTGGGCCTTACCTCTACCATTATCTAAGCTGACTGAGCCCTTTCCCTTGATTTTTCCTGATTTATCATTGCCAAAAGTAACATTACTAGTTTTCTTTTCATCAAAAGTTATAAATTTTCTCCTATCTCCAATCATATGCTTTGAGCAGACACTGTCCAGATACCATTGGCTTTTCAGATCTTGAGCACTTAGAGCCAGGTCACACTTATTCACCTTCTTTTTCCACTGGAAGCATCCTTTTTTTTGGTATCTTTTGTGAGATGATGAATCACATCCTTTAAGAGGACATTTGGAAGGCATATGTCCAAATTGATTGCATACACATCATTTGATCATAACTTTTGCAAAATTGTGAGTATGAACAAAATTTCTTTGATTCATAAATCTCCTTGAGGTGTTGAACATCAATCTTTGTCCATACTTTCTACATTCAGTAATTTTATGGCCAAATTCCTTACAATAAAAACAGTAACCATAGAAATTATTTGCATACCTGATGTAAGGTTGTCTTCTCCATTTGTTTGCTTGAGACAGTCTCTCCACTGTTTGCATCTTTTGCTGGTTTGGATCACTCCTCCTTGCATGACAATATGCTACAATGTGTCCTAGCTTGTGGCAGACAACAGGTGGCATTTTTCATAGTAGGAAAGAATCTCCTTTGATGGTTTCCAAATTTGACATACTCAGGGGTATATGAATCTTTTTCTGTTGTTTGAGTATTTATTTCATTATTTGTTATTAGAGGATTTTTCTAGGTTCTGTCTCCCTCCTTACAAGTTTCTTCTTTTGTAGGAATTATTTGAGCTGCTTCATCATCCTTCTTTGCTTTTACAAAAATAATCTCTCTATTTTCCTTTTCTTTGCTTTTACTTGATTCTCCTTCATAGCCTATTCCAGTTTTTATCATAGGAGATCTTTGAGCAACTATAATTTCATTCAACTTACTAGAGATTGTTGTTTGAGAAGAATTTATAGCCATTTTCCTTTGAGCATTTTCTAATTTCTTCCTGAGACATACTACTTCTTCTTCCAACTTCTCTTGTTCCTGAGTTTTCTCCTTGATTTTCTTAAGTAACATGTCCTCTATCTTCTTGGCTTCTTCAATCTCTATCTTTAACTGCATAAGGACTTCTAAATTTTGTTCTTCACGTACATACTTGAGGAGAATGTCCTTTTTTTTTCTGCATTTCAGCTTGAGTCTATCAATCTCTTCCAGAGCACTTCTTAGCTCCCCCTCAAGGTTGACTTCACCTTCTTCTTCTTCATCTTCTAGCAGGAGACCTTCAAGTTCATCTACGGCCATCAATAATAATTCAGAGGTTCCTTCTTCACTTGAGAGTTCATCTGAGTCTTCAGATGTACTGCTGTCTTGTTGAGCATAGAAGGATTTTCTGCTGAACTTCTTTCCTTTCTGCCAACTCTTTGATGTATTTTTATCTGATTCTTGGGCCTGATTCCTTACTTTCTTGAGAGGACATTTAGCTGCATAGTGTCCAAATCTTCTACAGTTAAATCATTTGAAAGGAATTTTACCTTTGTATTTACCTGAGCCTCTATCCAGTTTCTTGAGGAATTTTTCTTCTTCTTCATCTGAGCAAGAGCATATGTATTCCTCTTCTTCTTTCTTCTTTTCGGTTTTAAAGTCTTCCTCCCTCGTACTTGGCTTCTTTTGTGGGAGCCTCATTTCATATGCTGTTAGATTTCCAAGTAGCTGGTTCATGGTCAAGGTCTTCCAATTAGTTGTTTCTTCTATTTCATACACCTTGGGGTTAAATCTGGATGGAAGAGATCTTAGAATATTTTGTACAATTACAACTTATTTTATGGTTTCACCTAGAGCCTTCATGTTATTTACTATTTCTGCAACCCTTAGAAAGAAGCTAGCAATGTCTTCATCATCATTCATTTTTAAGTTCTCAAACTGGGCTCTATACACTTGAAGTTTGGCAGTCTTAACCTTCTTGTCTCCCTCATGGATATTCTTTAGGGTATCCCACATCTCTTTGGCAGTGTCTTTGTACATTACTTTGATAAAATCTGCCTCACACAATCCATTTAAGATGGAATTCATGGCTTTTGCGTTGGCTACAAAATCTTGTTTGGTTTCTTTCTCTGAGTCAATATCCTTTGGGGCATATCTTAATTCCACAGCAGCCCAAACTTCTATTCCTAGAGACATTATGTATGTCCTCATTCTGATTTTCCAGAAGGAATAATTTACACCTGTGAAAAAAGGGGCTTTATTGGTTGAGCATCCTTCTTTACTTGCCATCCTGGGAACCTAGGACCTCCCGCCTGTTAGACCACAGTGCTGAACCGCTCACATCAATTTGTTGAATTTTAGTTAAACCGAGAGGGGGGGGGGGGGGAACTGGGGCTGAATACATACATGAGCTTTTTAAATTTTTCACCAGCTTATTTATAGCTTATTTTTATAATCAACCTTAGTACATGAATAGTCTTAATATGTTGTAGCAAGTATTGAATTAATGTGTCATCAAACTTATTATGAGAGCAGCAAACATTATGCAGATTTGGAAAATCATCTCAGTACACAGGCAACACAGATAGAGACATCAGTTATAAGTGGAAACCTATAAAGGGAGAAAACAACATTTTATTATTGTTGTGATGCAAAGGCAAGCTCCAACTCCCTCTCACCACTGTTTTTTTGCAGGCACCAACCCACAGGAGGCTCCAACCTCAATTTTGCAAGCTACAACTTGCAAGGAAGCTCCAACTCCCTTCAATTTTCTGCAGGCACCAACCTACAGGAGGCTCCAACCTCAGTCAGCTACAACTGACAGCTATCAAGTTTCAACTTGATAGGGAAGCTCCAACTTCCTCAATTTATCACAAGAAATGTTTGCTGATTTACCTCAGATATCAGCTCTGTTCTGTAGCATCTCTTTCTGCTCCTCTCTTCCTAATCTTCTCTACCTCAATCTTCTATATTTTTCATTCTCTATCTTCACTCTCTCTCACTTTTTTATGCATATCAAGGTGATATTACTTATAGAGATTTTCTTATGACTATCTGTATTCCTTAGGGAATTTAGAAATAGATGGTCATACCCCTTAGTCTTCTGCCTTCTCATTTTTTCAGTTTACTCAAAAATATAACTGTAGGTACCAATCTAACATTACAGTGGGATATTTTTTCTCTTCCAGATACTTTCCAATGCATCACAAAAATATAAATTAAAATCATTTACATTCAATTACAATGAAAACTCCAGCTCACTCATTCAGCCTCTTGGCTTGCTGCGCATTTGTCTTTTATTTGCTTGTGTCTTTGTCCCTTTCGGCTCTGTTTGTTTCCTTGTTCACTGTCGCAGGGTAACGTCCATATGCCATACATATGTAACTGTGATTGTGTGTATGCTGTATATATATAACTGTTGATCTAGAAATCTAATTAAAACCCCAAATAAAATCAAAGTCTGGCGCATATAAAAATGTCTCTCCATTTTCTTTCCCTGCGCTAGCAATTTGAATAAGTGTATGCAGTAGCTTATCTTTTGACATCTTTGATTTACAATCAATCCCCAGTTCACACTCTTCATATACGGAAACTTTACCTGTTTCAAATCTATGGTTAAACCATAGTCCAACCCACTTCATAAGCTATCAAATGAATATTTCAACTTTGGATTACAACTCAATATATCATTAGCCCAAAGCTTATCCTTTGCATATAACAATAATATGCTCAGCAAATAGTTTCATTTATACAAGGTTCGGCTTGCATTTAGAACTTGAAGTATAACTTGTTTTTCCGCATATGTTAACCTATGTCGAGACTTTATATTGCGCCAAATATCATATCTGACCCACGACACTTTACTTTTATTTATCAATTTCGACTTTGATTTAACCAACTCTTTATCAATCCCGACTTTGGTTAAAACACAGACTTCAATATATATATAAGGATTTGGGCCCCACTTGCCGAACTCTTTCTAGTCCCCGATGCGATGAGCCTCCTCCAATGAATTTCGATTTCTATTACATCCTTTGTAATTTTCCCAATGCGATTGATCGCACTTGCATCCTTCTATAGGATGTTCCGATGTTCCGCCATTTTTCCGATGTGATACATACCTTTAATCCGGACTTCAAACACACATGAGTCACCGTGTATAACGAATCGGGTCCGGAACTCAATCGCAATCGAAACTTTTGTTAACAAGTTTCGATGCTCTGCTCCTTCCTCGATGCGATGCAACACTGTTTACCGGAACTCAACCATATATCAATCATGGTTTATAAACCCATCGGGTCTGGAATTCAATCACAATCGCAACCTTTTGTTTACATGTTCCGCTGTCAACTTTTCTCCGATGCGATTGACCACTGTTCATTTAAATGTGCTGATGCAATTAGACCAGAACTTAAATCTATAAGATCATAATTTATAGACCCATCGGGTCCGGGCTTCAATCGCAATCGCAACTTCCATTGAGATGTTCCGATGCTCCGCTTTAACTGCGATGCGATTGATGAGGGTCCCACCATATACAAATTTGTTTGTATTAAGGCTGAACAATAGGGCGCCTTTCATATATGTATATAGTATGATTCGTTCCTTTGAATATGAAGCGCAACATATAACATATATGTATACATATATATGCTTTGGAGCCTTGTGTATGTAATGCACTGCGCGTATATATAATTTTTCCGCTTCCGCCTTTATTGTATCCTCCAACTGTGGTAATGATTCTCAGAATTTACTGTTTATGTATCCTCCAGCCTGGGTAACGATTCTCGGAATTTTCTGTAGAGGGGTCCCACCTTATGGTACTTTGTATATAGTGCTTTGCACATATAATTATATATATACTTTGCCGCTTCAAAATTTAGTGTATCTATCAGCTGGGGTAGTGATTCTCGGAATAACGGCTCTGCCTCTGCCTCTTCCTTTCTGTGATAATGGCTCTGCCGCTACCTCTACCTTTACCTTTCTGCTTCTTCCTTCACTGCTTCTGCCTCTGCCTTTGTTGTACCTCTGTTGCTCAACCTCTGCCCCTACTGCACTCTGTAAATATTACTTGCTGTCTTCTACTACTGTTCTTTGCCTTTCTCTGCATCTACTGCCTTCTTTGCCATCAATGACAATATTTCCAACAACACCCATACATTCTGAAAGAATAAATGTGTAGTTTCTTCAGTTGTAATTTTCTTTTTACATGGCATTAAAATACACATTTTTCTAAACCTATTCACAACTACATAATGATAATCACGATTCCTTTTTGACATAGGAAGACCTCCAACCAATTCCATAGAAACACTCTCCCATGGACGAGAAGGTACTCGAAGTGGTGTGTACAATCCTAAATTTCTATTGCTAGGCTTACTGACAGCACATATTGAACAACCTCTAATAAAACGTGACACACTTTAATGCATATGAGGCCAATAACAATACCTTTTTAGATGTGCCATAGTCTTACTTACACTGAAATGACTAGCAATAAGAGAAGCATGTGCCTCTCTTATGATGTTGACTCTTTATCCCTGTGGAATACAAACCTTGCCAAGATGGTACAAAAATTTATCATGCATGTGATAATCTAATTCCTCTACTTGGTTCCCTTGACTCAAATTTGCATATACATATTGAAAATAACTATCTAAAACATATTGTTCAACATAGCTCTCATGCAAAATAGAATTATGCTTAATAATAATAGCATCACTAACAATAGGCCTAGAAAGCATGTCAACAACCTTATTGTAGATACATTTCTTATTCCTATCACCAAGCGGAAATTTTGAAGAAAACCTATCCATCGAAAGTGCCTTGATTATTGTAGCTTTGTTTATGATTGCAGGTCTTGCAATGGTTGATGATTAGTGTGAATGATTCTTTCCTTACCCATCAAGTAGTGTTTCCACTTTTTCACACTTTTCACCAATGCATACAATTCCTTTTCATATGTAGGATAATTAATCACTGCACCATTAAAATTTTATGAATGAGAATTAGATGGGCTTACGTTGTTGCATGACGACTAAACACATGGCGTAGTCAGTAGCATCATTCTAAATCTCAAATGACTGTCTCAAGTCTGGAAGTGCAAGTACTGGAGTTGAACTGATCGTTTCCTTCAATGCATCAAATTCCTTTTGTTGTTTACCTCCCCACTGGAAGACCTGCTTCACACTTGTCAATGCATGAAATGGAGTTACGATAGAAGAGAAGTAAGAAGAAAATATTCCTCCAATATTGGATTGCTCCCAAAAAGATTCTTACCTCCATAATTGTTTTGGGCTTTGGAAAATTCAAAATGACATCAACCTTGGAGGGATATATTTTCAATTCAGCTCCTCCAACAATATAACACAAATACACTAAATACGTTTTTTCCAAACTCACACTTTGACATATTTAAAAACAATCATTATTTCTTCAATAAATCAAGAACCTTTTTGACATGCATGGCTTTTTCTTCATGAGATTTACTGAAAATCATGATGCCATCTAATTATACTATCACAAAATCATCTATAAATGGACTCAATACATAATTCATCACGCCCATGAAGGTAGCAGGTGCATTTCAAAGACAAAAGGGCATAAATAGCCATTCAAACAAACCTTGTTATGTTTTGAATTTCGTCTTCCATATGTCACCTTTAGAAATTCTAATTTGATGATAGCCAGAAATGGAATCCAAAGGAGATTTAGGCAAGTATCCCAAGCATTCCTAAAATGTAAATGTTGAGTTGAAAAGTGATTGGCTCGATTGTAAGCATGTTGACTATAGTGCAAATGTTCATCCCACAACTTAGGATGCTTGTTGCAATAACCACGAAGAATATGTATCACCGTCATGTTCACCACCTTTGTTTTAACATATGTTTGCGGATGAAATATTGTACTATTTTTCAATTTGGTGTCCATAAATCCCCACAAGCTTGACCAAAATTTCCCAACAAAGCGAGAATCTCGATCACTAACAATGGATGTGGGAAATCCAAAATGCACCCATGCATTCTAAAAGAATAAATGTGTACTTTTTTTAGTTGTAATTTTCGTTATACATGGCATTAAAATACACATTTTTCTGAACCTATCCACAACTACATAAAGATAATCACAATTCCTTTTTGACATAGGAATACCTCAGTAAAATTCCATAGAAACACTCTCCCATGGATGAGAAGGTATTGGAAGTGGTGTGTACAATTCTAACTTTCTATTGCTAGGCTTATTGATAGCACATATTGAAAAACCACTAATAAAACGTGACACACTTTCATGCATATGAGGCCAATAACAATACCTTTGTAGATGTGCCATAGTCTAAATTACACTAAAATGACCAAAAATAAAAGAAGTATGTGCCTCTCTTATGATGTTGACTCTTTCCCCCTGTGATATACAAAGCTTGCCAAGATGGTATAACAACTTATCATGCATGTGATAATCCAATTCCTCTACTTGGTTCCCTTGAATCAAAGTTTCATATACATCTTGAAAATCACTATCTAAAACATATTTTTCAACATAGCTCTCATGAAAAATAGAATTATGGTTAAAAATAGTAGCAACACTAAAAATAGGCCTAGAAAGCATGTCAGCAAATTTATTATAGATACCTTTCTTATACATTATCACCAAGTGGAATTGTTGAAGAAAACGCATCCATCAAAATTTCCTTGATTACTACAACTTTATTTGTGATTGCAAGTATTGCAATGGTTGATGATCAATGTGAATGATTGTTTCCTTACCCATCAAGTAGTGTTTCCACTTTTTCACACTTTGCACCAATGCATACAATTCCTTGTCATATGTAGGACAATTAATCATTGCACCATTAAAATTTTCTGAACGAAAATAGATGGCATTTCCATGTTCCATAAGGACTGCACCCTTGGCATAGTCACTAGCAATATCAATTTGAATTTCAAATGAATGTCTCAAGTCTAGAAGTGAAAGTATTGGATTTGAACTAATCTTTTCCTTCAATGCATCAAATGCCTTTTGTTGTTTACCTCCCCATTGGAAGACCTTCTTCACACTTTTAAATGCATGCAATGGAGCTGCGATAGAATAGAAGTTAGCAATAAAATTCCTCCAATATTGGGCTACTCTTAAAAAGCTTCATACCTCTGTAACTGTTTTGTGCTTTAGCCAATTCAAAATGACATCAAACTTGGAAGGATTTATTTTCAGTTCACCTCCTCCAACAATATGACCAAAATACACTAAAGAAGTTTTTCCAAACTCACTCTTTGACATCTTTAAAAAAAATTGTTCTTTCTTCAAGATATCAAGTACATTTTTTACATGCATGACATGTTCTTCACGATATTTACTGAAAATCAAGGTGTCATATAAGTATACTATAAAAGAATAATTTATAAATGGCCTCAATACATCATTCATCACACGCATGAAGGTACCAGAAGCATTGAAAATACCAAAAGTCATAACTAGCCATTCAAACCAACCTTGTTTTGTTTTGAATGCTTTTTTCCATATGTTACCTTCAGAAATTCTAATTTGATAATAGACACTCCTTAAGTCCAACTTAGTAAAATACTTTGCATCTTTCAATTGATCAATTAAATCATCAATTATAGGAAGTGGGTATCAGTTCTTTACC
The DNA here is from genome assembly GCA_034641835.2 of Pinus albicaulis. Classification (NCBI taxonomy): domain Eukaryota; kingdom Viridiplantae; phylum Streptophyta; class Pinopsida; order Pinales; family Pinaceae; genus Pinus; species Pinus albicaulis. The sequence goes on along the minus strand of CM076574.1, from coordinate 76,615,524 downwards.
GTAATTTTTTTCAATGCACGGAAGTCCACACACATGCACCATGTTCCATCCTTCTTTGGCACGAACAAAATAGGTGACCCGCATGGCAAAGTACTTGCTCTAATTATCCCTTTGTCCAACAACTCTTGAATTTTCTTTTTAATTTTTTCACTTTTCATCACTGACATCCTATACATGCCAATGTTAGAAAGACGACAATCTTGCTACAATTGTATTTCATGTTGGATTCCCCTCTTGGGAGGCAATCCTTTTGGCTCCTAAAACATCTCATCGTATTAGTTAACAACCTCAACCACATCAGATTTTAATCTTGAATCAAAACCTTGAAAAGCTTCATTCTCAACATTATTCTTTTTTTTTACCATTAAAAGCACAAAATTCTTGCTAGAGTTAATGAGTCTCTTCATTTGTCCAACATTTACAAGTGAAAGATTTATAATTTGCCGATGTGCTCTAAGAATGTAATCAATAACATAATTGAACAAGTGATAGGTATTTTCATGGTGATGAAAAATAGCTTTCTTATCATACAAATATGGCCTTCCCAAAACAATTCCGAAAGTATCAAGTGGAACTACATCAAGTTCAACTTCATCAAGAAAGTTTGTGGTAATTGTAAATCTAAGTACGCATTTCCTTGTAACTTGTAATTTTTCATTTTTCCATATCCAAACTAAAGGAAAATGTCTTGGATGAGGAATTTTCTCTAAATTTAACTTCTTGACAAAGTCTTCAGAAATCAAATTTTCTTTTGAACCATTATCAAAGGGTGTATCAATTTTGGTATGCTTTGAAATACCCCGAATATGGAAAAGTTCAATTCTTGTTTTCTTATCTTGAGTATCATTGGGACAATTTGAAGAGATTGTGCTTCCTATGTCCTTATGTTTCATTCCCATTGTTGTGATATTTGTTTCATCTCTTGAATTTGAGCCCAAGTCATTTTTTGTAGTTCCAGTTCTCTTTTGCTTCCCTTTGTTGTTAAACTTCTTTGGTTTCATCTTAAGATGGAGCTTCCAACAATGAGCTTCATCATGACCCTCTTTGGAACAATGTTTTCATGTTAATTTTTCCCCTTCCTTATTGAAGGATGCATTCTTCTTTCCTTTCCCTTTTAACTTACTCTTACCCTTGTCTCCACTTGTAAATGGCTTCTTGCTACCCTCTTGTGAATTTTTTTTCCCTCTTTCTTCAAGATGTGTTTCCTGAACACAAACCTCATATAAACTTGTAGGATTAAACAATAGGATAGTATGCCTCAAATAACTGTGTAAAACCCCAATATATTTCAACAAAGTTTCTTTTGATTTCAAGTGTGCATCTAGTATCAAAGACCTTCTTCTAAACTATTGGGTGTAACTTTGCACACATTGACCCTTTAGTTGTCTAAAATTTTGCCAATCAATAATAGCCTTCTGCATATAATCTAATGGATAAAATTTTCATCTAAGTGAAATAATAAAATCTATCCAAGAGGTTGAGACATTACCATGCCTTTTCATATCCTCTTGTGTTTTGGCTTCCCGCCAAATCAAAGAAGCACTTTCCAACCTTAATGAAGCCAATTGAAACTTTGTTTCATCATCTTTTATGTTCTGAATCCTACAATAAAGTTCAAGTAGACGAACCAAATTATCAAGCACTACAAGAAAAAAACACATTGGCGAGGGTCATGCTTGTGACGGACCTTTATGGTCCATCACCAATGTCACATATGGTGACGATCCTTAAGAAACAGTCATTGTAAGTGTATATAGTGATGGTCCTTTATGGTCTGTCACCAAAGACATTTTCAATGACACCTTTGGTGAGGGTCGTTAAAGGCCCATCACTAATTCTCTCTTTGGTGACACTTCTAGTGACGAAATTTTAGTGACCCTCACAAATTCTCTTTTTGTTACTTTTGGTGACGGTCAAAAAATGTCCGTCATCATTGATCATTAAAAAACCATCACTGTAAGTGTATATAGTGATGGTCCTTTATGGTCTGTCACCAAAGACATTTTCAATGACACTTTTGGTGAGGTTCATTAAAGGCCCATCACGAATTCTCTCTTTGGTGACACTTCTAGTGACGAAATTTTAATGACTCTCACCAATGCTCTTTTTGTTACTTTTGGTGACGGTCAAAAAATTCCCATCATCATTGATCATTCCAATGAGTTTTTGATGATGCTATGTGCCTGTTAATATATTTTTTGTCAAAATATAATGATTTAATACCATTATTATGGAGTATTTTTTATAATATGTCCAAGGCCATAGTGGTTAGGGCCAGTCAATTTTTTTAGAAGTAATTAGTGTGTATCATTTCCCTCAAGTAATGACTAGTCGAATAGATATTTCCTATGAGTCAACACATGATTCATATATATTAATTTTATTATCTAGAAAATTCCTTTTAGATAAAGTTGCACTATTGTGTGTAGGAAATATATTATTTAATACATAATAAAGCTTTGACAATTCTATTAATGAGAAAGACCTAACAATCCTCAACAATCTAGGCACACCTTAAATTAATGCTTTGGCACACGCTAACATTTCTTAGCACCCCACATGTCTTGGAACATATTTGTACCAAGAACATCTTGTGATGACACTGACGCCCAAGCACATGGTGGCATGCGCTTGCACAACATGGAACTCTCCTAGCATGTGTTGGCATGTTGCATATAGTCCCTAGCATGCCCTGGAACACCTTGTTTGAATGCATTGACATACATTAGCACTTGGCACACAATGCCACTTGGCATGTATTGGGACCTATTATTAGTGTGCCTAGCATGCCCCTTTTCAAAAATATAAAGTCCTGACTTATTAACCCTCTTATTGGTTCTTCCTTTTGTTTCCTTGACACATTTTGACATACCCTGGCAACCTGCGCCACATCCTTAGCACCTAGCATGTATTGGCATATCTTGGCACTATTAATTGGCACATGATATAATTAGCACACCCTGGAACTCCCAAGCACACTTTTGGAATTCTTGACATGCCTTGATATTCCCTAGCATGCCTTACCAATGATTAGCATACCTTGTCACTCCCTCCTTGGCATGACAACTAACACTCATTAACATAGCTAGTATTTGGCACATGTTCCTCATATTCATTAACTTCCATGAATTTTTACCTAGTGCTCCCTTAATGTTTTTTCCTAGTAATCCTTAACACTCATCAACATGCATTATCACTCTCTAGCACACCTTAGCACTCTTCAACATTCCCTTCCACTTTATAACATGCACAACACTAGTCCCTTAACCATATTGGTACTCGACACGTGTTAGCGCTTGGAAATTTTTAGCATGTATGGAATACGTTGAGATGCCTTGGTATGATTTGGCATGGTTTAATATTAAATTTATTTGTGATGATCAATTTTTGGAAATTAGATGAGGAGCAACAAAGGAATACTTGGCACTTAGAATGCACTAAGACTTTGCACTTGGCACCTATTTCTTCCTAGTGTTGGTGTGCCTAGCATGCCCCTCTTGGAAAAGGTAAATTGATGACTTATTAACCCTCTTATGTGTTCATTTCCTTGTAGTTTAACTTTTTTCTCCCTTTTGTTGTCTTGATAGTCCCTGACATGCATTGACACACCCTTGCACATCTTGGCATGCCTTATCACTTGGCACATCTTAGCATGTTTGACATGTATTCTCGTATCTGGCAGATCAAGGGGGTAAAGAGAGATGTAGTCCTAAAGTAGGTCGAGTACGAGGGCCAAGTAAGGGTTGCTAAAGGGAGGTCATGATCATCCTCCAAGAGCAATATCATCATGTGAGGGTTCAGAAGAATTTTTCATACCTTAATGGTCGGTTTGTGCTAGGAAGTAGGATGGCATATTGTTGGTTCTCTTCTGGCAGATCGAGCTTAAGAGAGGTTTCTCATGAGAATCTGGGCATGTGATTTCAATGGTGTCTTTGTGTGAAGGTTGCATCAAATTTTGAAATTTTGAAATTTGCAACAAGAAACAGTGAGATTGGAAACCAAAAAGGAAAAAAAAAAATGCACCCACACTGGTGAGGAATTTTGATGCACCAGGAGTGAGGAATGTGGGGTGTCTAATTTATTTTTCCCTTAAATAAATTGGACAATAAATTTTGATTATTCTCACCAACAGGTGCAATAAAGTTAATTAGTCTTGATGACCCATGGAGTTAGCGCTCGAAAATTAGAATGCATTGAAGTTTAAGATAGAGCATCTAGAGGGATTCTAATATTTTTGGGGTCCAATTGAAGTTGATGCATTAGTGGGGTGCAAGTGTAATTAACTCAATTAAATGAGTTAAAATCAGTTTAACTAGTTCTAACTGAGTGATGAGCTAGTGAGAGGTCCAGTGAATTAAATTAGATTTAATTCACAATGAGTGATCAATCATATAACTAATAATTTGCTATTAATAGTTGCATGCATGTCAGTTTCGAGGAATACCCAGTTGAGACATAGGTTAAAGGGAACATAACTATCATTTTTATTCAGAGAAAATTTCCCATGTGCAATTATAAAGTCATTGGGATGCCATGATGGATTGCACAATCAAGGAAGACTGATTTTCCTAATTAATAAGGATTTAATTCCCTAGGAATTGCATGAGCAAGGCAGGCTGAAGTAAGGATGATAATTTGCTAAGTACTAGACCGAGTTTTCCTAGATCAGCGGGAGACAATTGACAGAGTTCTAGAGAATCTCATGAGAGATTAAGCATTAATGTATTGTTTCATGATTCCTTGACTTAATACATAATAGAGATAGAGGGGTTTTGAGCAGTTTCTTTCCCCAAATACATCATGTTGTTGTGCGATTGATAATTTATTTCTCTTACTTATATGTGATTGTACGATCGTGTTTTTTTTCTGTAAATTGTAGGAAGGATTCAATATCTTGTTTTAGTAGATTACAAGATCAGATTGAATCTCGTCGGTTAGATTTTCTACATGGTATCAAAGAAGGAATTTTTTGGGCGGTGATTTTGTAGAGAATATCTGAATATTTTGGTGTAAAATTTTCAAAACCAAATAGAATATTTGGATTCCTTACGAAAATCTACCCAAATGGAAAAAAAATCAGTCGAATCGGAGCTCGGATGAGGGAGATATCATCGATTTAAAATCAACTCTTTTTTAGAAACTTTTTGTAACGTTGGGACAATTACAATATGCGCGAGTCAAGAACCTATATGTATTTGAGGTACCAAATGCATGCAAAGCTTTGAGGAGAAAGGCAGAAGTTAGAGACTTGGTGGTTTAGAGGGAGCATAAATTACCTCTCAACACGCATCCTCATGAGAAGCAATCTCAGAAGGTTGTGGAGTAGCTGCCACAATTGTTGAAAGTAAGTGGAAGCATCCCACTCAAACAAAGACATCATAAGTGAGTGTAAGGTGGGGTGATGTGTAGACATAATCCCAAGATAAGAAATTTGGGCAAGGTCCATTGAGATGGCGTGTCTCATGGATCGAACCTGGCTACGAGGAGCCCACAGTACAATAGTAGTAGGAAGGATCATTTAGATTGATGTTGTCAGATGTCAGCAAGACAGAAATCAGAGTGACAGATGTCAAATACTGGAGCACAAATCAGAGTTAGCAATAGTTCAAAGGGCACGAATGCAAATGTCAACAACAACGCAGAGAATCTAGTACTATACAGGTGCAGTACCTAGCAGTAGTCAGAAGAATCTGATGACAGATGCATTATACTAATTTAGTTGTTCAGAGGCTATTCAGTTTCAGGATTTGCAGGTGCAAACAATACTAGAGAATTCCTCCTTTTTTCACAAGCAAGCTCAGGACAAGAAATGCTCTAATTCCATCGCTGAAATCAAGGAAGAGTCTATTTTTCATAAGGACTTTGTAAACATCAAAAGAGCAGCCTTCCTTCACTTCAAAAGCCTGTATAGCGAGGATACTGAACTGGGCCAGAACACTAATCTTCTGGATGTGGTTCCCCCCTCGATTTTAGTCGAGATGAATCAACTTTTAGAAGCTAAAGTCACCAAGAATGAAGTTAAGGACACCCTCTTTTCTATGGACCCTGAAAAATCCCTAGGAACGGGTGGATTCTCAACCAGATTTCTCCAATCCTGCTGGCATATTGTGGAAAAAGATCTCTTTAAAATGGTTCTAAAATCCCAAGTTTTCCAGAAAATTGGAGGCAGTACTAACTCCGCGTTCCTTGCCCTCATCCCTAAGGAGAAAGGAGCCAACTCCTTCAATAGATTTTTCCCAATATCTCTATGCAACATTGGTTACAAGCTTATTACCAAAGTGATCGCTAACAGATTGAAGCATATCCTCCCCAAAATTATTCCGGAGAATCAAGGAGGCTTCATTCATGGTAGGTAGATTGTGGACAATTTCATATTAGTCCAAGAGGCGATCCATTCAAGTTTGCATCGCAATGAAAAAGGTATGGTTGTCAAAATTGATTTATTAAAGGCATTTGATTGAGTTAGACATAGTTTTATGTTGAATGTCTTTCATAGGCTTGGATTTGGTGCGAGATTTATAAACTGGGTTCGGGCTTGCATCTCGGAGCCCTAGATTTCTCCTTTAGTGAATGGCAGAGCTGTTGATTTATTTAAAGCCTCAAGAGGAGTTAGGCAGGGGTGTCCCCTCTCACCTCTGATTTTCTTCCTTCAAGCCTTTGTTCTCAGATTTTACCTAGATAAGAAGCTGCAAGACTAGGAGATCACTGCGATCTGTATATCAAGAGGGATTAAAAACATTAATCATGCCCTCTTCGTTGATGAAACCTTGTTGCTGGGGGTTGCTACTGTTCTTTCGGCTACCAGGTTCAAAGGAGTGTTGGATGAGTTTTGTAAGCAATCTAGCATCATTCTAAACAATGGGAAATGCCACATTTATTGTTGGAACATTTCACCCAGCTCGCTCAAATCCATTGCTAGATGTTTTGGTTTCACTGCCTCCTCATCCTAGACTTCCTTGAAGTATCTAGGTCTTCTTGTTTTCCTCAAAACAACCTACAATATATATTGGCTTCCTCATTTGGAGAAGTTCAAGAATAAGCTTCAGGCCTGGGGATTCTCGTGGCTAAATATTGTTGGCAAGAATGTGCTCATCAAAGCTGTGCTCAACAACCTCCCCTTATTCCAATTCTCTGTCCTCCTTGCTCCCGTTGGCATCCTCATAAATATGGAGGATCTCATTTTCCAATTATTTTGGAAGGGAGGCAAACAGAATGAGAAAAAAATCCCCCTTGTCAATTGGGAAATTATCTCCAAACCTCTAATGGAAGAGGGCTTGAAATTCAAAAATCTCTTCTATTAGAATATAGCTACAGGAGCGAAAATCTTATGGAAAATCATAGCTCCCAATCCTGGCTGGGCACAGTTGGCGCTATGCAGGAAATATTTCAAAGGCAAGAGAACCCGCTATTTGGATAAGCCTCTCCCTCAAATCAATTCCCCTTTCCTGAAATTATGTGCAAAAGTCACCCCTCTAATTAAATCCCACACATATTGGATTCCCGGAAATGGCAGAAGCATTAATCTATGGACAGATCGAATAATGAACAAAGAGCCTCTAGTGGACTGCATCTCCCTTCATTCGCTGCGCAATTGGATGATTGATGTCGATTTTAACTCTTTATGAGATATCTCCACATGGCACAGTCCAACCTGGGCAAGTTGGAAACATATTCAAGCTCCCTCAAAGCTCCAGCAAGACTTCAATACCTTGTTTTCCCTGTTGCACGATTCAGCTCCCTCTCATGCACGAAAGAAAGACTCGTGGGGCTAGGTATCGAAGGCTGGTGGCTTCTCCATGGCACAGGGCTACATCAAGCTGCTGGAACAGCCTGATGTTCCGTTGTATCCTACACCATGGAAAGGGATATCGCACTATCCCTCAATGCCAAAAATCGATCACTTTTGTTGGTTGTTATGCCATAGAAAATTTTTGACTGAAAACAACTTATAGAAGAGAGGTTATCATGGTCCTTCAAGGTGTATTCTTTGCAGAGAAAATGTGGAATGCGCTAGACATCTTATGTTCGAATGAAAATTCGCATTGCAAATCTGGTTTGAACTGTTGGGCATTTGGAATTCAAATTTTGCACTCCCCAACTCCACCCCTGAGCTGTTCGCAAATTGGTTGAATAGATATCTTGGCCCCTTCCCAAAAAACAAGGTGATCAAAGCTGCATGGTCCTCCCTTCCAAAAATTATCTGCTGGAAGATTTGGCTCGAACGGAATAAAAGAATCTTCAGAAACAAAGAGTAGAATGCCAAGTTTGTAGGGGTCAAGATAAAATGTCAATTAAAAGAATGCCTAAGAGAAAAAAAAGATGATTCAAATTTATGCCAGCAAGACATAATCTGGGGTACTTCACTCGATCTTAAATTTCAAAAAGCTATAAGCAATATCTCTCTCTCTAAAGATTGGCAAATAAGGGAAAAAGAAAAATATTTCCAAGACTAGATTTCCAATCAATCGACACACTCTCTATTATTTTATGGGGCAGCAAAGGGAAATTCAAGAAGGGCTGGTGTAGGAGGATTCATAAAGAGTCCAGATGGCATAACGATCCACAGCTTCGCCTGGGGACTGGGCCTCACCTTCAGCATCCAAGCAAAGGCATTAGCACTTTTCCAAGGCCTCAAGTACCTCAAAGTTTTGGATATCAGGGAGGCAAATGTTTTTGGGGATTCTCAGGTTATCATAAATACTATTGTGACTAATTCATCGCCGCTGGATTTAAGACTGGCAAGGCTGATCTCTAGAATCAAAGGCCTAGGTAACTCATTTCAGAATTTGAAATTCTTCCACGTGCTGAGAGTCAACAATAAGGATGTCGATCTAGAAGCTAATAAAGCAACCCATATTTCTGTTGGGGCCATGCTAAGGGACGAAGATGAAACATGGGATCCAATTCCTTAATCAACTAACTACCATATTTTACTGCTTTTTATTAAAACAATTCGTTTGTATGCACAAGCTTGGGCAAATCACAAAAATTGATTCCATAGTTGCATGTAAAAAGAGATGGAATTTAAGAATAAGCGCCATGATTCTTCCAGTTGGTGAGGCACTCTGGGCTTTGCTTCCACATTTTGTAATCCGAATTTTTGCATTTAGGCCAAGTCTCTAATATAATTCAATAACCGTTTTCGTTAGAAAAAAAAAAAAAAAAAAACAACAACAACAACAACAATTCATGGAAAGAAGAGGTGTGTGGATCATGTCAAGGGATAACCTGGTGACGGTAAGGTCCTAATAGCATTATCAGTGTTCAAGTACATGGTCATTGCCAAGAATGAATAAGTAAGTTAGTTTCTTTGTTTCTAAGTTTTCAAATTCATTCCATCACCAAAAAAATTCAAACAATGTAATTGTTTTCATGGAACTAGCTTAATGTCTAATGAAATTGTTGACAATTAGTTGGTTTAAACCCCTGGACTATTTGTATTGATATTAAAATATATAATGCACTTTTATTAATTCATTTTTTTAAAATATTTTAACGTTTTTTTTTGTTATAAAGTATATTTCCCTCTTCCCGCTTCATTCAATGAAGAGGTGGATAGTAGAACATATTTTAGGATAACTCTACATACATAGTCATCTCAATGAGACTTGAACCTCGATGGGGAGGTTATCATTAAAACCTCCCAGTAAATTGGGACACACTCGATTGACTAAACTATTGTAACACATGCCATATAATTGTTATGGTTCCTTACACATCTCTTTCATACTAGGTTTTACCAAGTGCGTCTCATTATTTAAATGCAAAGCTAGGATAAATTTAAACAAATATTACTCAATTTTTAATCATATGAATACTTATTTGAGAAAATATTGTGCATTTTTTTTTGTGCCAATAATAATATCTAATGTAAAGTAGGGAATGTAAATTCACTACTACCACTTTTATAAAAATTATATCAAAATCTTGTATAACATATAGAGTTATCAACTATACATTAAAAATGATGAAAACAACTTGAATGACCCTGTATCAACCATATAATAAAAATGATGAAAAAAACTTGAATAACCCTAATCGTTAATGATATGTACTTCTTTGTGAGAGTTCAAAAATTCAAATCTAAAAAGGAGTATAAATAAAAATAAATATACGGCAGTGAAAACCTAAAATTCTCAAATTCAAATGGACTTCGAATCTAAGGTTGGGTTTCTGGTGCTTAAACGTAGTGTTTTATCTATGGAAGGGGCGAAGTCGAGGTATAAATGTTGTGTGTTTTATTTTTTGAAGGGGCGAAGTCGAGGTAATTAGTAATTCTATTACAAGGTGGGAAAACAACACTTTGTATTAGTAATTCTAATACTACAAGGCAGGAAAAACCCAGAACAGTGAAGTTAAACTGATAGAGAGGCCTATCAATGGTGGGAAGAAGAATGTATTGGGGAATGCATGGACTTTCTGATTTGACAAACTTTTGGGTAAATCCAGGTCGACAACATGGGGCAGCTCCCTTCGTTCAGCCTATACCTTCAAAAAGGTTGAAGATTTCTGGTGGTAAGTTTTTTCAGATCTTGAAAATGTGAAATATGCGGTTCATCAAGGTTTTCAGTACCATTTTCTCATGTCGTGTATCCCCCTAATCACGTTGTGCAGTTTATACAACAATGTGTTTTTTCCACACAATATGCCCTCAGCAATGGATTTCCACTCCTTAAAGAGGGTATAGAACCCAAGTTGAGGTATATAAATAGGGTATGTCTCTGGGAAAACGTTACTTTGTATTAGTAATTCTAATACTACAAGGGCTTTATTTCAAGGTGCGAAAAGAATGGCGTGAAGAAGAAGCATGTATTTGGGAATGCATGGAATTTCTGGTTCGACAACCCTTCGGAGAAATCCAAGTCGACAGCATGGGGCAACTCCCTTCATTCTATTTATACCGTCAAGATGGTTGAAGATTTCTGGTGGTAATTTTTTTCAAATCTTGAAAATGTAAAATATGCGGTTCATCGGGTTTTTCTCTACCATTTTCTCATTTCCTATATCCCCCTGATCACGCTGTGCAGTTTATACAAAAACGTGTTTTTGTTAAGAAATTTTCCCTCAGCAACAAATTTCCACAACTTTAAAGCGGGTATAGACCCAAGTGGGAAGACATTACATGTGCCCATGGAGGAAAGTGGACTACCACTAACACCCGAGGCGGCAAGGCTGGATTGGATCAACTATGGCTTAACACTGTAGATTCCCAACTATCATACATACATGTGCGTGTATAGGCATTTTTATGTAGATTTAATTCTGCTCATATAGATTTTGTTATCTGATTTTAGCTGTTGGCCATGATTGGTGAATAATTTGACGTAGGCGATGAAATTTGTGGTGTTGTGGCTAGTGTGAGAGCCAGACAAGAAAATATTGCCTTGTGGACCAGAACTGGCACCAATGAAGCTTCTCAGGTAATGTCTTTTTAATATGAAGATGAGGAGCAGCGGTAGATAAGCCATCCATAGGAGTATAGGAGGTGATCCCGATCATTGCATTAAGATCCCAAGCATCTTCGTGGGATTACGGTTGGTCTAAGGCCAGTATGGAAGTAATGAAATGATTCATATCCAAATCTCTCTCTATTTGGCGGGGAAGAAACTATAGATCAGTCAAGCTTTGAGACAATTGATAAGCCAAGGTCAATGGCATTGAATTATTTGAGTCATGTTCCAATCATTATTGGGTAAAGCGCTTACCGCTATATGTAAAGAAGTGAGGGGGTAGGGACACACGGATGTCGTGCCTATAGTAACACACCCATCTATAAGTTTGATAAAATGGTCGATCTCTTTTCTCTATTCAATTCTTTACTGATTGAAAGTTGGGATTCAATAAATCTCTCCAATTCATTAAGGTAATTCCATCTTTTTTTGCTTAAAATAGGATATCCTTGAGTTGTTCAGTTTCATTATATATGTAATTATACACTGCAAAGGAAAAATGACCTAGGATCAGTTAACTATTAGATATCACAAGATAGAAAAATAATTAACCGCATCGAGATTGCATACCCCATGGTATGGGGATTGAATCTGTGTCTTGTACAAACAATTTCACTTGATTGTTGTTTTTATTTTCTTTTTATTTTCTTTTTCTTTTTTTCGACCCAAACCTTGTTTACTTCGACCCAAACCTTGTCATCAGTTTTAAGCAGATATTTAACCAAGTATGATTTATTCTCATATTTTAGGAGTTCAGAAGGGTTTGTTTCCATCCCATATTTATTTTAATCCAATGATTCACCTTTATTATCCTGCCTTGCGGGGGCTCGAGATACCATCAAATCTTTCTTCAACTTCGTCCAAATCTCTTTTGATTGGCATTGAGTCTGATTGATTCTAATTATTCAGGAGTTTAGAAGGGTGTATTTCCCTTCCCTCTTCAATTTGATACAATGATTCACCTTGCTCATCCTCCCTTGCATAGGTTGAGGATACCATCACGTCTTGCTTCAACTTTATCCAAATCTCTGTTGATTGGCATTTCCTTTTTTTCTCCAAGGCTTACTAACTATGAGGGATTTGCTACCTCCACCATGTGCAATTTTCCTCAACACCTTGCTACCAAATGGGTCGTTAGATATATGGGCACCTTAGAAAAAAGGTTGCCAAGAATATGAAAACCCATTCAAGGCTATTTTACTAAATCTTCATTCTTGAGCTCTTTTCTTGTTGTTGCACATTGATCATGGAGTTTATTTAGTTTTATCTGGCTGTGTATCTATTTTGTTCATTTGTGTGGCTCTAAGCTTGTTCCTTAGAAGCATATTTCAATTGATGTTCTCACCCCTATATATATAGAGAATAAGGTCGATTTGAACACAAACTCTTATGGTTGTTTTGCTACTCTCAAATTTTATTGTCTTTCTGCTGAATATTAGTGATGATGTGGATGGAATTTTGTGATGATGTGTCGTTTATATACTATAGTTCATTTTATATGTAACGTCATCATCATGCATGTGAAATGGCATCTTGTTTGTTTTTATCTATTTTCTTTCGATGTAATTTTATAGTTGGAATCTTAGACTAGTCTATCTTTGTTACACAGGTCATGTTTCCTTCTACACTCCTTGGAATAGGTGAAAATTGGATTTTGATGAAGATTTTTTATATTTTGTGAGTTTGACATTGGTGAGGCTACATCATAGTCATGTCCAAGAATAACACCAAAATAGGGTGGGGAATTGAACCAGTGACTTAACATCTAGGAGTGCTTTAAAAGTGCACTTGATCATTCTCTATCGAATACCTCATGGACGATGAAGGCAGTTAAAGTTACTAAATATTTAAATTATGAAGTAGGTTATTTCTACATTAATACTGTCTAGATATAATATATTTATTGTTTTTATTTCTCCTTCACATTTTTTTCCCATTTTGGTTATGGAAGATCAAATATTCTTCAAAACTCTTGAACCTATTGACATCTAATCATTAATTATTCATAGGATTTTGTTGAAAGTTTGTGTGAGGAGGTATATAGTTTTTTAGCAAAAACAAACACAAGTATTCAGGGATAACATAGAATTGAACCATTGACCCATATAATGTCATATGGTTCTACAATTGTTTCCAAAAATTTTCTTTTTACACCATCTAGTGACCCCACTTATTACTTTACTTCATAATGGTTGTAGGTAAATTTTTTAAAACCAAAGGGATGAGAGTGTTTGGAAATAATTCTGAAAACACAAATATCTCCGTGGAGCTCTGGTGGTATTATTTTCTGACAAACTGGCATGAGAATGATGATAATCCCTCAGCTTTGCCATTAATATATCCATAAAATTGGTGAACAATGAGTGATCAATTTCCCAACCAAAGGAATATTCTGCAAATTCCACCCCCAACTGGGTTATGAGACCACAGGGATGAAGTATGGTTGTTGGATTTATTTCTCGTCCATCCCAATCCACAATAATAAAAAATATAGCCACAATTAGACACCAACAATTCTTTCCCTCATTGAAAGCTTATTTAGGTATATCACCCAACACTCAAACAATGACAAACCTATTCGACTTAGTGAAAAAAAACACAAGGTCATGATATCCATTGAATACATCCCATATAGTTCCACAGTGTTAGCATAAAGAATTTGAGATATTGGTTGCTCTTTGGGAATCCCTGAAATTCATATACCTTGGCTCATTGCAGTGATGAATCAGACAAGTGTATAATGTGATTTCAAAGATACCTTAGCTTATTTCCAGTTAACATTGATTTAAACAAGTGAGTAATGAGATTCAGTGTTGCTTACTCTACAACTCTCTCTTCAAATGCAATGCCTTCCTTCTACTTCTGCCACAACCCCTCTAGCTTGGCACATAATCACACATCTTTCAAGATCATTGGCTTCTTGGGTTGGTTATATGGAATTCTAGTGATGGAGGCATGTGTTCTTTTAGAATGAGGAAGAATGTAAGAATGAAAAGGAAAGAACCTCTCCAAGAAAAATTATATTTTATGTCTCCCATGCATGAGGATCATGTGTCTTCCATATAAAATTTTGAGTTTGGACTTGGAACATATGATCAACAGAGTAGGTGAAAGAGATTTTAATATATCATGGTTAAAAGATAGAACCTTTGCAAGTGATACAAGGCAACAATGATATATTGGGTTATAAGAGGCACCCCAACCCTTGATAAGAAATCCCATGTGATGTTGTCATATGGGGTTTCAAGGTAACTCATGATATATTTTTAGGTAACTCCCTTCTACTAGCTCCATGTTGAGGGCTATATTTTTCACACAAAGAGACATCCCCCATACCATATTCATCTCTTTTACCCAACTTTCTATCCGGAGCCTGAGATGGTAGGATAGCTTCCCTTTCGACTTTAGAGGAATACCCTTTGTTTGACAATGGGCATTTGATGCATTGAGGATTATCCTGTACTTGGCTCCAGAGCTTTGTATTTCTTCTTCTTAGCATTGTGATAGTCATGCTTAGATATTTTTAAGCAGGACAAATTCTTGATTTTATAAGGGCAGCCTTTGAAATCCCACTTTGTATTGCCACTTATGAATTGAGTAGTCTTTTTGATGTAATTTTGATCACTTTTTGGGCATTAAGTAACCCATATTACCTTCCCAAGGACTCCCTTTACTCTTCCACTCTTGGATTAAGCTCCTGTGTTGATCCTCAAGCAATATTTTTGGAGGTTATTATATTATTTAGTATACTTTGGTTTTATAAAAGTTAAGCATAACACCAAAAGCTAGCCTGCCTGCCATTTGGACTCATGACCATTCAATAGTGGGGCCTTTTCCTTGGGCTTGGAGCTAAAAAAATTTCCAAAGCTTGTTCACATTCTACATTATGGGGTCATTACAATTCAACCCTGTTGGGTTCACAAAATTCTCATAAACCACTGCATTACAAATAATACATGATTTAGTATTTTATGATCCTGGGGTTAAAACTAGAATCTTAAATTTTCTAGGTCATAAATTCAATTACAAACACTGATGGGGGGCATTTTCTGTTTGGACTATTGGAAATATCTTGAAAAAACAAAATTTACATTGTTGTTGGTCATTTTTGTTTGTCATTTAGTATCAACTCTTTTGCTTCATTAGAATTAAGTCCATTTTGTATCGCAGATAATTGAACACATTGTTTTTTCCAATGTTTTGTAGTCTTAAAGTGAACTAATTACTGTATCATTGTTTGGTGTTCACTATTGAAAAGAGATACTATGTTCAGTTTCATTTTTTTTTATTTGTTGGTTGTTGTCATGTTTTGAGTGCAGACTTGTGATCTTGAAAATCGCATGTCGCTTTGTGTGAATGGGATATATATATATATATATATGCATGTTACAATTGCACATAAGTTTAGATATCATTTAGATATATGAAATTTCTAATTTCTAATTTGAATATTTACATGATAAAGGAAAGACAAAGGTCCCAATTATAAAAAGTCACCCAACAACAACAACATTGAGATTTTTCTTTCATTTAACCTGTAACATATTGCATCTGTATTCATCAATGCTCTTCTTCCATATGCTATCCACTTATGACATTTCCTTTACAATATTTGGTGCATTTGCGAGTTATAGGTCATTTGTAGGCTATATATGTCTTCTAAGTTTCAATTCTAATTGTGTATTCAACTAAACATATTGAGTATCTTATATGTAACTATTTTCCCATCCACCCACTTTTCATAACTTTCATAACCATTAGGTAGGGATTTGTAGATTCAATGTTGTTTTACTTGTTTAGTAAAATATTGTTGAGACTTTAATTTATTGAAAGTTGTAGAATTTACAATCTATAAAGTTTCAAGATATAATTTTTAAAAGTATAATTCTTTAAAGGGTGCTAGTTCAATGGAAGAGCACCTGATTTACAATCAGGAGGTTGATTGTTCGATTCAATCTTGCCTTGGTATTCATATGGAATAGTGACGATTAGTTTTTGTTGACAGAGGCTCTTTTGACCATCAACAATCAGCTTATGGTGACACTTTTCGACCCTCACCAAAATATGAAATGGTGATGGTCAACAAATGCCACCATATATATGAATCAATAGTGACGACCGTGAAAGGTTTCTCACCATAAATCATTTTTGTTGATATGAAATGGTGAGGGTCATCGTTTGTCATTATAGTCATTATTCGTGACGGACCTTAATGTCACCAATGAGCTAATGATGACATTTTTTGACCCTCACCAAATATGAAATGGTGACGGTCAGTGAACATCACCATACATATGCAGTAATAGTGATGGCCATGAAAGGTCCATCACAAAAAAATCGTTGTTATTCATAAGAAATGGTGACAGTCAAAATCTGTCATTATAATCAATATTCGTGACGGACCTTGAATGTCACCACAACACATACTTACGGTGACGCCACCTTTGGTGACATTCAATTTTTTGGTGACGGGGGCTATTGCTCATCACCATTGCTCATATGAAATGGTGACGATCATTATCCTTCATCATAAATAATTATTGGTGACGGACCTTGAATGTCATCACAATACTTATACTTTCGGCGACGCCACCTTTGGTGACGTTCAGGTTTTAGTGACGAAGGCTCTTTTGACCCTCACCAATGAGCTTATGGTGACATTTTTCGCCCCTCACCAATGTCCTTTTTTCTTGTAGTGAAGTCTTTCAACATTCACTTCACCATTATACTTAGGCAGTTCAAATTTGATATCAAGTTTTAATAAGGGATTTTACCGTGAACCCTTAGGGTATGTGGATGTGTTTGAGTAACAAAGTTATGGAAGAGGAAGAAGATGGAGGTGAGAACGGAGATGAAGATAATGGTGGAGACGAGGGTGGTTTGTCACCATTTCCTTTTGAAGTATTTCCATCATCTCCTCCTTTCCCTCGAGAAGAACCCTCTCCTTTTGAAGGCTTGGAACTTTCACCCTGCAATCTTGAATTTCTCTCTTCATAGAGAACCTTCACCATTTCAGTCATGCAAAGAAACCTTTTCTAAAAGACTTCTCTTCCCCTGACATATTATCAGCTCCTCCTTCATCAAACATGCTTACTCAAGCTTCAGATACAACTTGAGGTGACACTAGTGGTGGAGATTGAGACAAAAGGGCTCTCCTTGGCCAAATGTGTATTTTAATGCCATGTAAAAAGAAAATTACAACTGAACAAACTGCTCAGTTATTCTTTCAGAATGTATGGGTGCATTTTGGATTTCCCACATCCATTGTTAGTGATTGTGATTCTCAATTTGTTGGGAACTCTTGGTCAAGATTGTTGGGATTCATGGACACAAAATTGAAAAAGAGTACAACATTTCATCCACAAGCAGATGGTGAAATAGAGGTGGTGAAAAGGAAAGTAATACATATTCTTCGTGGTTATTATAGAAAGCATCCTAAGTTGTGGTGTGAACATTTGCACTATATTCAGCATTCTTACAACCAGGCTAAGCACTCTTCAATTCAAACATTTTCATTTGAGGCATGTTTGGTATTCTTTCCTAAATCTCCTTTGGATTTAATTTTTGGAAAGGATGTTTCTATTTATGGTCATAGTGACATAGACAAAGCTAAAAGGTTCATTGAAAAAATCCAATCGGTACATCAAACAGTTAAAGAACAACTGGAAAGGAGCCAAGTCAAGTACAAAACTAGGCACGATAAGCATCATGTAGATCACAATTTCCAAGTCAGTGATGAATTTTGGCTTCACATTAGCAAAGAAATCCTTCAATGAGAAGGTAAAAAACTAAAACCAATTCAATATGGTCCATTCAGAATTTTAGAAAATATTGGTGGTAATGCCTTCTGGTTGGATTTGAATTCATATATGAAAATTTATGTTGTTTTCAATGTTGATAACTTAAGTTTGTATGAGCCTCCTTTAATTGAATATCAAGGAGGAAATGTTCATATTCCTTCCATTGAGTATTTTTCTCCTAAATATCTTGATGAACTATAGCAAGACACCATTATGGAAAGAAGAATGAGGTCTTCAAAATGAGGGAATGTGGAGTAGCTTCATGTGGGGCTCAAAGGAACAAATCCAAGAAAATCCAAATGGATCGAGATTGGAAATATGAGAGAACTATACCCTCATTAACCAAGTAACTGAAAGTGATATTTTGGTATCCAAAAGCTTCCACTGGGGAGGAGTGATTAGGTGCTAAAAAATATGCTCAAAAATGAAAGTTTTCGGAATGGTGTGGAACCTAACCGGCTGCGTAGGTCTCTTCGTTATAAATACAGTGCAACTTGTTTTGCATAAAAACGACACCGTATGCTCTCGGAAACGAGTTCTATTTTTTTCCAAAAGAGGCAAAATTTTGGCAAATATTGTGCAAGATGCCCAATTAGCAGTCCGTACAGCTAACTGGGCATGGTTGACTGGGCTCATTCGACCAATATGGTCGTGCCACTTTTCCAAATTCTTTTGGTGCTGGTTTGGCATTTTTTTATTGGGTGGTTGGTGGCCAATCACAGGCTGCCACATGGCCCGACCAGAGGTCACCACGTGGCAGCTTGGGGGCCACCAAAAATTTTGGTCAAGGTCTGAATTACCTCTGCAGGAGTTGACATCGAGACCACATTGCAAACAACGCATATCCCTACCGGTCAAGATTATACCAAACTCCTTATAAAACCATAGCCATAATTTTTTTGTTAAAGGTTAAGTAGCAGGAGTATTTGGGTAAGGGGCTAGGGCTTAGCCCAGGCCCCCCCATATTTAACCATATGACCAATGGTTTGAGACCAAGGGCACGGAGGTATGGCCTCGCTAATTTTTTATTTGAAAAAATATTTTCGACCAATATAATATGATTTAAAAATCCGGGTTTAAGGCCTTGGCGCAATTTTTAAGGGTCCCATAATTTGTGCCAAAAATCCGCCAAATTTTCGCTCCATTAGCACAATTCAGGGCGAATTTCTAGGAATTTGTGGAATTTGTAGAGCGACTAGCAGCAAATCTAGGAAACTCATAACTTCTTTGGTTTTTGACTAATTTTTTAGTAGAAATAGGCTAGACATGCATTTTTGACAGTTCTGAAGCTAATGAAACATGTTTCAAAGCCATTGGAGCACTATAAACTGATGTAATCACCATTTTTTAGCATAATGATATAGATCCAATGATGCAACCATAAGCCCAAAAATACCCAAAGATGCAAGGTTAGCATAATTAACCCCACATTACCTCCATTAACCTTAAAAGTTTATCTTTTAATCATATGCATGCGGAAGCTTAACAATAAGTGGCTCTCAGGTTTATAACTCATATAACCATATAATAAATTTTGTACCTTTATGCATTGGCCACCCCTTCACATTACCTTATCACATACATGGTTGTAGCTTTATACAAACCCTGCGGACCTATGGTTTATAGGCCCACACTCAACCTGACCAATCACAGAGAAACGTACTTCGCAACTTATATAACTTAGCAGATCGCAACTCATAACAAATAACTTTAACAACTAAATAATCCCAACGCCGATGCGAAATCTCTTTGGAACTACGATGTAATCTCCACCGTTGGTCTATGCCAGATCCAACGATCCCACTGTACCATCTCACACTACCATCTCCCATTTGTATCACATCGCAATCAAAACAACTTACCATGCGATGTTCAAACAATAAACTCTAAAATCGCTGATGTGCGATATGCGATTGAACTCTTTTCCAAACATGTTTCCACTTAACAATTTTCTCAACTTACCACATAGCAACTTAAATAATTTACCTTGCGATGTTGTTAACAATAAAAAATAAAATTGTCGATGTGCGATATGCGCTTGCATCCTACACTTGACACATCTCCACTTCGCAATTTTTAAAACTTAACTTTTTGATGTAATCTGGTTCATCCATCTCTCACTTTAATTCTTTGATTTAATCCTCATTTTTTGATTGCCTCCTTTGGAAATATTCTAAAGGTTTTCTGCCTTAATAGATTTCTCTATTTCTTCGGTTGTCGCCGCTCTAGAGCTCCATATTCTCCATGCTACTCCCTGTGATAGTTCATTCAATGAAGTCATGCAATTCCATCTTTCTCCACGGTAATAAAACCATCTTGAGATTTATTCTGGTTATCGAATCATTCACAGAATGATTTCGGTCGCTGCAACATCTCTACACACTGTTCTCAATCCATAATTCGTAATGTATTCATCTTCGACCTGCACAACAATTTTAATTGCACTCATTCTCTCCAATTAGCTTCTCTCACAGCCAATTACTCCAAAACTGGAATCACTCGTGATTCTACTCAATTCTTCCTCTGTAAATCCTTTTCACTCAGAAAGGCTTATACACTCATCAAAATTCAAGTAATCGGTAATGTATCATACAGAAATCAGATTTCTTCTTTTACAGATCACTTAGCACATAAAAGAACAATCAAAAAGTTTGTAATTTATTAACACTTCGCACTCCACATAAACTCAAAATTGATTTGTATATTTACAAACAAATAATTACAGTAATGAGACCTTCTCTCTACCTAATTTTAGTTATTAGTGGCCTTTTCTCACCCCTCTCTCTATATCTAACTATGCTCGTAGGCTTACAAAAAAATCCCCTATCTAAGAATCATTCATTGTCCTCTATGCCTTTGAGGCTTAAAAATTTATACAAAAGGTATTTTAACCAATTTTGGTTCAGATCCATAGGTTACTCAACTAAATCCTAAGGATCCTCTCAAATCCATAAAATCATCAACTAATTCCTTAAGTCTAGGATTCACAATCCCTTTGAAATCTCAACTATCCTAAATCTCTCATGTTCTCCTACATTTGAGAACATTTACAAATATGCCTCACAATATTTAATTAAATATTATTCTAAATGTCTCACATAAAATCACTCAAAACATTGAAAATTACATTAATTAAATACTTTAGAAAACCAACTCCCTTGAAATATAAGACCCCCTAGATTCTACTAAATGTACAAAATTTTGGAACCATGATGCTCCTGCATCAGACTCCCAAGGTAGAAAATAATCATGATCTCCAGAACATGTGTCTTCAATGCTGATATAATTCCTCCTAAATCCCAGACTTTGTTCTATAGCCTGTCTTTGGTTGCATATATTGTTGTTTGTTGTTGTTCTCCAGGTCTCCATACTTTATGTTGCATTGCCCCACTGGCTATGCTCTCATAGTCTACTGATGTATTTCTATTATTTCTGCTACTTTTATTTCTTTTTTCTATCTTCTTCTAAGACACTTTCATCATCAACCTTCTTATTCTTTCAATCTCCATGTCCAGTTTATCTTCTGACTAGTCATCACTCTGCCACTTGTTGCTGCACTCTGTCCATTCATCTTCAAACTATTTTTTGTTACCTTCACTTTGAAGTTGTTGGATTCTTACTACCATCCTTACATCCTTACCCTCTTCTTCATGATTTTCATTCTTGATAAATTCTTTGTCTTCCTTCTTCAGCAATTCATCCTGAGTGTATATCCTCTACTTTTCCAACTTTCTTCTTTGAAGGTATAACTTTCTATATAACTCAACAATTTCAATTCGAGTAGAATTTGGAAAATTTATAGAGTTTTCAATACCTTCACTTGTTGTTGACCAATCATCAGATGGCCCTTATCCCTCTGCTAAATCTACACACATGTCTAAATCATCATGCTTAAAATTTCCAATCTCATTAGGCACAGTAAATACCTTTTCCTCATCATGCTTTTTAATTTCATCTTCATTGTAGAATTCTTATTTCTTTTGAAAAATATTCAATAATTGTTCCATTTTATTTGTCATCCCAACAGATTCCATGGTTATGTCCATTGTGCCTATCATCGTGATGTAATGATGATCGTTCACTATGTTTTCAGCTAACATAGTTTCTTCTTCATTAGGTTCCTTGCCAATTTCCATTCGTTGTCCTCTTTCACTTGCATAACTTACATTAACACATGAATTAAAAATATAAGGCCTCAGTTCCTCTTCCTCATCTGGAAACATCTCAGTATGCTGCTCTGAGCTTTCTTCTAACTCCTCTGTCAGCACATCAGTACGTTGATCCGAGTTCTCTTCTAAAATATTGAGACTTTCATACAGTCTCACCTCTTCCTCTTCATCATTATAGAATTAAAGATAATCATTCCAATCTCCTTCAGTTCAAAAATAATTTCTTTTTGACCATAATATCCTTATGGATCTTTGTTATGGTCATCTATTGTCACAAATTCCTTCTCTTCAAGGTGACAGTTCACATATTCCTCACTCAAACCATTAAACATAGAATTCAATTCTCTTACCTGAGGATTTTTATCTCGATGTCTTAACTCATATATTCCATTCCAATATTCACTATTACCATATTCAATATTCTGCTACACATTTACATGAGACCTCTTTGTCTCTTTTTGTTTCTGATATCTTGCTATCTCAATCTTAATCTGAACAGATTTCAGATTCTACTCCTTCTTCTTAAAAAACTCTAAATTTTGTTCATCATCCTATGATGTACTTGCAATCATACACAAATCATTAGTTTTAAAAATAAAAGACCTTTCGGTTTCGTTTGATGCTTCAAGCACCATTATTTCACAATGTACTTTTTGGTTTTCAGTAGATCCTTTTTGTTGTGACTCAATTCCTTTGAGTCTCCCCTTCCCCAACAAGTCAATATGTCTCTTCTCAAGTTCTCTGAACTCGTTTATCAGTTTGACATTCCATTTTTTTTGCAATAGGTTCCATCTAACTCGTTTCCTCATTCTCCATCCACGTCTTTGGTATTCATTCTCTTTCTCTTGTAGCCATTCCTATAGTAATTCCAACTACACTCTCATCACTACAAGATTTATCTCTTTCTCCTCATTACTCATCTTACCTTTATGGAATTCTCTAGAACCTCTTCCATGACCCTCCATGGCCATATTCTTAATGAGCTCATCCATGCTCGATTGGTGATCTACAACATAACCTTCTCTTGTAGAAATCTCCTCTTGCTACTCAATACCTTATCAAGCTTCCTCTCTGAGCTTGATCTCTCCCTAGGTATTATATCTCTTGGTTCACTCTCTTGAACCTTCTAGAGCTTCGCTACTCCTCTGGCTTCTTCACTTAGTCACCTCTCTCCTTTCTTCCAACCTATAGTTGGATAGGTTCATTGCGATAATCATCAAAAACTCTACTTGTTCTTGGCTACCATCATCAAACATCTTCATATCATTTCTTTCAATCAATAATTCATCATTAATTAACTGAAAACATGAAGACCATTCCTCACTGTCTAATTTTTTGAACACATGTTGATGTTGCAGTTTATCTTTTATGTATGTTTCCTTTACCTTTACTGTTTTCAGTTGTCACTATCCCTTCATAAACGATTTTCTCAATTTTTTCTTTCAATAATCTGATCTACTTTCTCCCAAAGTAGAATTTTCTTCTATCTCTTTATCGTTCTCTCAAAAATTAATTTATCAATCACCAATTTTAAAATTAAGAAGAAAATTGTTTTCTTTTTTTACCTTAATTAGATTCAGATCTGATTCTTTTCTTCACTTCTGTTGCACCTCTGATTTCTGAAAACTCTTCTTGTTATGTTTTATTCAAAGAACTATTGTTTTCCTGATTTCTCCTCCGAAGAACATACCTACTCTAACTTTCTCCCAAAATATTTTTTACTTGCTCTGATACCAAATGATGCAACCATAAGGCCGCAAATACCCAAAGATCCAGGGTTAGCAGAATTAACCCCACATTACCTCCATTAACCTTAAGCGTTCATCTTTTAATCATATGCACACGGAAGCTTAACAATAAGTGGCTCTCAGTTTTATAACTCATATAACCATATAATAATTTTTTTACCTTTATGCATTGGCTGCCCCTTCACGTTACCTTATCATATACATGGCTGTAACTTTATACAAACCCTGTAAACCTATGGTTTATGGGCCCACACATGACCTGCCCAATCATAGTGAATCGCACTTCGCAACTAATATAACTTAGCATATCACAACCCATAAAAATTTACTTTAACAACTAAACAATCCCAACGCCAATGCGAAATATCTCTAGAACTGTGATGGAATCTCCACCGTTGGTCTATGCCAGCTCCAACAGTCCCGCTATATCGTCTCACACCGCCATCTCTCGTTTGTATCGCATCGTAATCAAAACTACTTACCATGCGATGTTTAAACAATAA
This sequence comes from Pinus albicaulis, assembly GCA_034641835.2. Taxonomy (NCBI): domain Eukaryota; kingdom Viridiplantae; phylum Streptophyta; class Pinopsida; order Pinales; family Pinaceae; genus Pinus; species Pinus albicaulis. The sequence continues at coordinate 76,590,854 of CM076574.1, read as the reverse complement.
ACTCTAAAATCGTCGATGTGCGATATGCGATTGAACTCTCCGCCTAACACGTGTCCACTTCGCAATTTTCTCAACTTACAGCATCGTAACTTAAATAATTTACCTTTTGATGTCGTTAACAATAAACACTAAAATTGTTGATGTGTGGTATGTGCTTGCATCCTCTGCCCAAAACATGTCCACTTCGCAACTTTTCAAACTTAACTTTGCGATGTAATCCGGTCCGTCCATCTCTCACTTCAATTCTGTGATTTAATCCTCGACGTCTAATCACCTCCTTTGTAAATCTTCTAAAGGTTTTCTTCCTTAATCAATTTCTCTATTTCTTTGGCTGTCACCGCTCTACAACTCCATCTTCTCCACACTACTCCCTTCGATAGTTCATTCAATGAAATCATATGACTCCATATTTCTCCATGGTGTTAAAACCATCCTGAGATTTATTATGGTTATCTAATCATTCACAGAACGATGTTGGTTGCTGCAACACCTCTGCACACTATTCTCAATCTAGAATTTGTAATTTATTCCTCTTCGACCTTCACAACAGTTTTAATTGCACTCATTCTCTCCAATTAGCTTCTCTCACAGCCAATTTCTCCAGAACTGGAATCACTCATGATTATACTCATTTCTTCCACTGTAAATCCTTTTCATTCAAAAATAACACGAATGATTATAATAATAAAATGCTAGACCACCTTAACAATCAACTATCATCATGAACACAAATGATTATAATAATAAGATGCTAGACCACCTTAACAACTTAGGGTGCTACATCAAATTAAAAAAGGACCCCATAAAAAGAATCTCTAAGAATATTTAGAACTTAATTAAAACTAGCAATGAACAGAACATTAAAAATATTATTGAAAATAACCCCTACACTCCTTGTATATATGGAGCCCCTAAGATACACAAGGAAGGGATCCCAATTAGACCCATTGCCAACACCATTGGAGGACTGACTTACCATATCGCTAAAATTATTTCTAATAAAATTGAGCCTCTCATTGGTAACACTAAATCCTTTGTCAAGGACTCCTCTTATTTCATCAACGAAATCAAAGAGTTAAATCTAGATAAAGATGATGTCTTAATCAGCTTCAATGTAAAAATATTTGTACACTAATATTCCCATCAATGAAGCCATGAATGTGGTTCAAAATATCATTGATCCGCACACAGCCAAATTAACATAAATTTGTCTCGGATCTACCTTCCTCAGTTTTAAAGGTGAAATTTATGAACAAAATTGCGGGGTTGCCATGGGATCACCTCTTTCGCCCATCATTGCCAATATTTTCATGGAAGGATTTGAAGAAAAATCCATTGAATCCTCCCCTCTAAAACCTAAACTTTGGAAAATATATGTGGACGACACCTTCATCATTTGGCCACATGGAAAAGAAAATCTAGATATTTTCTTAAAACACTTGAATAGTCTTTCTGAGTCCATCAAGTTTACCATGGAGCTGGAAGAAAATGGCATCCTTCCCTTTCTTGACATCCTTATTAGCAAAAACATTGATGGCTCCGTATCACACCAATTCTATCAAAAGAAAACCCACACTAAGCAATACCTTCATGCCAACTCTCACCATCATCCTAAGTAGAAACTTTGGGTCCTCAATACCTTAGCAACCAGAGCTGTGTGCATCTTTGATCATGATCATTTTGAACAAGAGAAAAACCATCTCCCGGGGAGATTTGAAAATAATGGATACAAAAGAAACCAAGGAATCAAAGCCTTCAAAAACGTAGATAATGGCCCTAAAACTAAGCAAAATTTGGAAAATATAGCCGGAAAAGTTCACTTCCACTATATATTGGGAACCAATGACAAAATTTCTTACATTTTAAGAAAGAATAACATTAAAACAACCTTCAAACATATGAACACCATCAACATATGTATCAAATCTGTCAAAGATCCCATTGATCCCAGTTGCCACAAAGGAGTTTATTTAATTCTGTGTTCGTGTGGCAAACCCTACATTAGTGAAACTGGTCGATCAATCATGACTCGGATTCAAGAACATGTTGCAGACATAAAACATAACCACTCCAAAACATCAACCCTAGCCGAGCGAAACAAATCATCACATTTTTATTGAAGACTCTTAGGTTGTGGCTAAAATTGACCATTATCACCATAGGAAATTTAGGGAAGCTATCGAAATTGGAAAACACCCTAACAACCTCAACCGTGATGATGGCTGAAAAATAAGCGACAATTGGATTCTTATTCTAAACCCCAAATCCTCCCTAAAATAACTCCCCCCTTGCATCTCATTTCTCTCATTCACTATCTTGACATTTTCCTCCTCTAACCTATTCATTTCTCTATACCTCTATCATGGTCCTCAACCTTGTCTCTCCTTATTTCTATTAATACTTCTCCCCCCCGCTCTTTTCATTCACTCATTTCCCCTTAATTATCTAATCTATTAATCTCATTTAGTATTGTTCATCTTAATTAATAATTATCAATGTTAATTCAAAATTTAGTAATCATTAATTTTTAAATACTATTAACCCCAATTTCTGAATCCATAAGAATTAAAATTTATTATATTGACCTACATCCCCAATATTTATTAAACTTGTATTAAAATATCATTATTAAACCTCAAAAATATAATTGATACAATCAATATTGTTTCATAATTATTATTTTAAATTAAAATTATTAATACTAAAAACATTCATCTCAAGCCTAATTTACATAAATTAATATAGTTAATAACAATTTTAAAAAAAACAACCATCAATAAGTAACAAACTATCTTATATATATATATATATATATATATATATATATATATATATATATATATATATATATTATTTTATTAATTGAAACAATAATACAGTTGTGAAATTTAAATAATTTATTAATTTTTAGATATTAATTATTTATTTAAATTAAAAAGATATTAATTAAATAATAACATTACTTCAATAATTAAAACTAACTAAATTTAGAGTCATTAATTAAAAAGATATTAATTAATTAAAATAATAATTTTAATAATTTCCTTTCCTCCATCATTAAGGTCGGCCTCCCAGTTTCCATCCAGTCATTTTCATTCTCCTTCATTTATACTCGATGATTAGATCTGACAAAATTCATTGATCTATCCTGATCATGAACCACGGAGGATTGATTCGAAACGTCGATTCTAACAAAAATGGATGCGATAAATCCAGAAGATTCTACACACTTATACACTCATCAAAATTCAAGTAATCATTAATGTATCACACAAAAATCATATTTCTTCTTTTACGGATCGCTCATCACATAAAAGAACAATCACAAAGTTTGTAATTTATTAATGCTCCGCACTCCACATAAATTCGAAATTGAGTTGTATATTTACAAACAAGTAATTATATTAATGAGACCTTTTCTTGGCCTGATTTTCTTTATCAGTGGCCTTTTCTCATCCCTCTCTCTATATCTAAATATGCACGTAGGCTTACAATCAAATCCCCTATCTAAGAATCATTCATTTTCCTTTTTGCCTTTTAGGCTTACAAATTTATACAAAAGGTTATGTAACCAATTCTGGTTCAAATCCATAGGTTACTCAACTAAATCCTAGGATCCTCTCAAATCCATAAAATCATCAACTAATTCCTTAAATCTAGGATTCACAATCCCTTTGAAATCTCAACTATCCTAAATCTCTCATGTTCTCCTACATTCGAGAACATTTACAAATATGCCTCACTGTATTTAATTAAATCCTATTCTAAATTTCTCACATAAAATCACTCAAAACATTGAAAATTACATTAATTCAACACTTTATAAAACCAACTCCCTTGAAATATAAGACCCCCTAGATTCTACTAAATGTACAAAATTTTGGAATCATGATGCTCATGTATCAGCCAAGCAATTGGAAGTTGGACCAGGAGACATAGCCCAAGAGGGGTGAACTCCTTCATCACTTGTTGTGTTGTGGTTATTTTTATGGTGTATTTGTCTACTATTTTCTGTTGTTCCAGAGTTTAATTCAAGATTTATGTGTGTAAAAATTTAAATTAAATCTCACAAAAACTTAATTTTTAACACTTGTAATTTATACAACCTCAAGCACATTTACATTAAGATCTCATACAAATCAAATTTGATATCAAAGCCTAGGATTTCTTTGTTGTTGTGGGGATTTAATTTTTTACAAGTGTTTATGATGCTTACAAAGTTGAAGCTCGAGAGAGGAGAAGGAAATCTTGTGGGTGCAGGTTCTCAAGTTTGGACAAGGCCAAGGAGAGCCAATTTGTCTCAATCTCCACCACAAATGTCACCTCAAGTTGTACTTGAAGCTTCAATAAGCATGTCTAATAAAGGAGGAGCTGATAATATGTCAATGGAAGAGAAGACTTTCAAAAAATATTTCTTTGGAATGACTGAAATGGTGAAGGTTCTCTATGAAGAGAGAAATTCAAGATTATAGGGTGAAAGTTCCAAGCCTTCAAAAGGAGAGGGTTCTTCTAGAGGGAAAGGAGGAGATGATGACAAGCCTTAAAAAGGAAATGGTGACAAACCACACTCTTCTCTACCATCATCTTCACCTCCATATTCACCTTCATCTTCTTCCTCTTCCACAGCCACTGTTACTCAAACACATCCACATACCCCAAGGGTTCATGGAAAAACTCCCTTATTAAAAATTGATATCAAATCCAAACTTCCTATGTATAATTGTGAAGTGAATGCTAAAAGAAATGATAATTGGGTTAGTCAACTTGAAGTTTATTGCAAGATTCAGAACATCAAAGATGATGAAACAAATATTTAGTTGCCTTCATTAAGGTTGGAAAGTTATACTTTGATTTGGTGGGAAGCCAAAACATAAGAGGATATGAAAAATTATGGTAAGGTCTCAAAATCTTGGATAGATTATATTGCTACACTCAGAAGACAATTTTATCCATTAGATTATATGCAGAAACCTATTATGGATTAGCAGAATTTTAAACAACTAAAGGGTTAAAGTGTGCAAAGTTACACCCAAGAGTTTAGAAGAAGGCCTTTGATACTAGGTGTGGACTTGCAATCACAAGACACTTTGTTGAAAGATATTGGGGGTTTATATTTATTCGAGGCATACTATCCTTATGTTTAAACCTACAAGTTTATATGAGGTTTGTGTTCAAGCAACACATCTTGAAGCAAGAGGGAAAAAAATTTCACAAGAGGGTATCAAGAAGCCATTTACAAGTGGAGACAAGGGTAATAGTAAGTTCAAAGGGAAAGGAAAGAATAATGCATATTTCAAGAAGGAAGGAGAAAAATTATCATGCAAACATTGTTCCAAACAGGGTCATGATGAAGCTCATTGTTGGAAGCTTCATCCTGAGATGAAGCCAAAGAAGTTTAAAAACAAAGGGAGATGAAATAAATATTACAATAGTGGGAATGAAAGGTAAGGGAATAGCAAGCACTATCTCTTCAAATTTTCCTAATGATACTCAAGATGAGAAAACAAGAATTGAACTTTTCCATATTCGGGTTATTTCAAAGCATGCCAAAATTGATACACTCTTTGATAGTGGTTCACAAGAAAATTTGATTTCTGAAGACTTATTCAAGAAGTTAAATTTAGAGACCATTCCTCATCCATGACCTTATCCTTTAGTTTGGATATGCAACAATGCAAACTTACAATTTATGAGTAAATTCAGACTTAGATTTGCAATTACATCAAACTTTCTTGTTGAAGTTGAACTTGATGTAGTTCCAATTGATATTTCTGAAATTGTTTTGGGAAGCCCATATTTATATGACACGAAAGTTATTTTTCATCACCATGAAAAAAATATCACTTTTTCAAATATGGTATTGAATATATTGTTATAGCACATCAACAGAAACTAAATATTTCACTTGTAAATGCCAAACAAATGAAGATACTCATTAACTCTAGCAAGGATTTTGTGCTTTTAATGGTCAAACAAAACAATAATGTTCGGAATGAAGATTTTCAAGTTTGTGATTCAAGATTAAAATATGATTTGGTTGAGGTTGTTAACCAATATGATGAGATGTTTCATGAGCCAAAATATTTTCCTCCCAAGAGGGGAATCCAACATGAAATACAATTGCAGTAAGATTGTCCTCTTCCTAACATCGGCATGTAGAGGATGTCAGTGATGGAAAGTGCATAAATTAAAAATAAAATTCAAGAGTTGTTGGACAAAGGGATCATCAGACCAAGTACTTTGGCATGTGGGTCACCTATTGTGTTGGTGCCAAATAAGGATGGAACATGGTGCATGTTTGTGGACTTCCGTGCATTGAAAAAAATTACGGTAAAGAACCATTACCCACTTCCTAGAATTTATGATTTACTTGATCAATTGAAATATGCAATGTATTTTACTAAGTTGGACTTAAGGAATGACTATCATCAAATTATAATTAATAAAGGTGACATATGGAAGACAACATTCAAAACAAAACAAGGTTTGTTTGAATGGCTAGTTATGCCTTTTGGTCTTTGCAATTCTCCTACTACCTTCATGCTTGTGACAAATGATGTATTGATGCCATTTATAGATGATTTTGTGATAGTCTAATTAGATTACATATTAATTTTTAGTAAATCTCATGAAGAACATGTCATGCATGTCAAAAAGGTACTTCATGTCTTGAAGAAAGAACAATTATTTTTAAAGATGTTAAAGTGTGAGTTTGGAAAACTTCTTTAGTGTATTTGGGTCATATTGTTGGAGGAGTTGAATTGAAAATATATCCCTGCAAGGTTGATGTCATTTTGAATTGGATGAAGCCCAAAACAGTTACAGAGGTAAGAATATTTTTGAAGCAACCCAATATTGGATGAATTTTATTGCTGACTTCTCTTCTATCGCAACTCCATTTCATGCATTGGCAAGTGTGAAGCAGGTCTTCCAGTGGGAAGGTAAACAACAAAATGAATTTGATGCATTAAAGGAAAAGATTAGTTCAGCTCCAGTACTTTCACTTCCAGAATTGAGACAGTAATTTTAGATTCAGATTTATTTTAGTGACTATGCCATGGGTGCAGTGTGTTATTGTACAAATGTTCAATGATCAAATGTACTCTTTCATATTTGCTTAGCAATGGTCCTAAGTCAAATTCTCATGTTTCAAGTCAGTTTTCAAATAAAAAAAAATTCACTGAATGTGTCTAGGTCTGAAATGATATTCCCAATAGTACATTCGTGGTCATCATCATATTAGAGGTCATGTAATTCATTTATCATGTTGAGATTGCAACAAGATGATGAGCTTAGTGGAAAGAAGTCGCCTTCACTAAGTGGGCCCGTAGGCTATTTTTGGCGCAAAGTCTATTTTTATACTATGTCTATTTTTAGACATATGGATCCTATTCTATGAGTTGTAGGATGCTATTTGTGGATGGTTGGTCAAGTTGGAAAAATATATGGACTTCTATTTTTAGACATATTGGGCAGAATCTATTTTTAGATTTCCAGTCTAAAAATAGATATGTCGAATATTATTAGCTCTTAATAATATTTGGACTCTAAACATTATCTTATTCTCTTGGAGAACTTCATTTAAGTGCACAGATGTGGCACAGGAGATGACAGAAGGAATTACGCTATTCTTGAGGGTTAAGTGGAGCTATTGCATGGATACTTCAGTTAGAAGTCATGTGAGAGAGTTTGGTGGAGTTGATTGAGGAGTTAATGGAGTTGTGTTCAGTTTAACTAATCTAAACATATTTGAGCTATTTGTATCTAGTTTAACTGATTGATACAATTAGTGAGAGTGGTGTGAATTAATTATTAATTAATTCACTAATTATAAACTCATTAATCAACTAAATAATACATCAGTTAACTTCATTGCATGGACAGTTTCAATGGAGACCAGTGCAGAGATAGGTGAAATAGCAGGTTAACTATCAGTTGTGACTATACTGTTGCATATTTGCAACAACCAGTGATTGGAGAAGCCAATGAGGATTGCGCAGTACAAGCCAGGTGGTTCAAGTTATTTAATGAGCCATCCTATAGCACTGATCATGCAATAGAGGCTAGCTATCAGGTGGCAGAGATTGGAGCATGTGTTTTGCTAGATTTAGCTTGATTAGTGTGTAGCAATTAGAGGTCATGTTGAGAGCTTGTGAGGAGATTTGTACAATTATTGTTACATGATCTCTATGAAATATAATATACAGATAGTTGGGGTTTTCAACTTTAAGCTTTCCCATGAAATATTGTGTTCATATGTGTGATTGTTTATGGTTTTAATGTGCGCATGAAATTGTTTTTATTTCCGCAATTAATGATCAATGGTAGAAGAGATTCTGTATTGTGCATGAAGTTAAAATAGTGTGTGATCAGGAGAATCTCGGTGAATAATATATCAGTTATTAAAATTTCTACATGGTATCGGAGCGATATTGATCATTGGAGAAATTGAAAAACATTGAAGCGGTTGAGTTTTGAGCTGGTGGAATTCGAATTTGTAGCAGTGTTTTCTTGGTGTTGAAGTTGAGATGTCTTTCAATGGATTGCGAGTGGAGTATTCCCTTGAGGGCAGCTCGAATTATATTGCATGGAAGGATAGGATGGAGGCGGTGCTAGATGACAATGGGTTGAAGGAGTTCATAGATGCAGAAATTCCAAAACCTACTTCTAGTGATGCTGCCGTCCTTGACGCATGGCAAAAGAAGATAGCAAAGTGTCGAAGGATTCTGTTGGAAGGTGTGAAGGATCACATAGTGTCTAGCCTTCATGGTAAGGCTTCTCCATTCTTGATGTGGAAAGCTTTGACAGATTTATTTCAAAGCAAGAGCGACAAGAGGAAGTTGGCACTCAAGGATAAACTCAAGAACATAAAAATGGAGAAAGGCGACAGTATGCCCAAGTACCTTACGAAGTTCATCCAATGCAAGGATGAGCTAGGAAGTGTGGGGGTTACTGTTGATGACGAGCACTTGGTGAGCTTGGTTCTCCTTGGGCTTCCAAAGAGTTGGCATTCCTATCAGGACTCTATCAATGGTTGGGAGAAATTTCTAGGATGGGAGCGACTTTGGTCGGATCTTGTGCAAGAGGAGATAAGGCAGAGTACCAGGGACATATCTTCATCAAAGAACTCTGATGAAGAAAATTGCGCTTTGGCTGCCAAAGCAAAGAAGGGGAAGATCAAGAAAGCTTCTCAATCCGGTGCAAAAGGCAAGAAGCAGGACATGTCCAAGGTGAAGTGCTTTCAATGTCACCAACACGGACTTTATGCCACTAATTGTCCACAGAAGAAGAAAAATAAGCAAGCTGCTAGATCTACAGCTGGAGAGGCCTTAGCCTCGCAGCTTGAGCTAGATTTTTCACTGATCTCATGCTTGGTCTCAAGTGTGATGGGTTCAGTGTGGTTTCTTGACAGTGGTGCATCTTTTCACATGACATGAGATCGAGATTTGTTTGCGGTCTGGATGAGAAAGATCTTGGAGTGCACATCAAGATGGGCGAGGATGGTATATGCGGTGCGTAGGGTATCGGTACCATTTCCTTTGAGAGGGAGTCTAGTAAACCCTTCGTATTGAAGGAAGTGATGCATGTTCCAGGATTGAAGAAGAATCTTATCTCTATGGCGATGTTAGAAGACAAGGGATATGATGTTGTCTTTAGCGAGGGAAAGGCTTTCCTACGCAGTAAGGAAACTAGTGAGACCCGGAGGATAGGGGTTTGAGTTAAGAACCTTTATCAATTGTAGATAGATGGTTGTGCAGCAATGGCAAGCAAGGAAAAAGGAGTGGTGAGCCGGGATGATGGCGAGTTGTGGCACTGGATATTGGGCCACCTTCACCATGGAGCTTTGAAGATACTGCAATAGATTTCTACTGGGCTTCCTAAAGGCACTCTTGCGTAGTCAAATCAGTGCAAGGGGTGTACCTTGGGAAAATTTGTGAAAGCCACCTTTCACGAGAAGGATAGTCGTGCCACGACGATCCTTGAGAGAATTCACACAGACGTGTGTGGACCTTTCTTAGTAGCTTCGACAGCAAAGCACAGGTACTATGTGATATTTGTTGATGATTTTTCTCATAAGTGCTGGATATTCTTCATGTAGAAGAAGAGCGAGACATACTCAAAGTTCTGTGAGTTCAAGGCACTGGTTGAGAAATAATCAGGGAAGCAGGTGAAGGATCTTAGGAGCAAAAATGGTGGTGAATTCATCTCTGGCAAGTTCAAGGAATTTTGTAGTGCAGAAGGGATTCGAAGAGAGCTCATAGTGCCTCATAACCCACAGTAGAATGGGGTCATGGAGCGGAAGAAAAAAACGATCGTGGGTGTTGCATGGGCGATGTTGCATGATCAGGGCCTTCCCATACACTTGTGGGTTGAGGCATGCAATACTGCGGTTTATGTGCAAAACTGTTGTCCTCATAGGATACTTGGCATGTGTACACCCGAGGAGGCATTTTCTGGTAAGAAGCCTGATATTTCTCATTTGAAGATTTTTGGCTCACCTGTTTACATTCATGTGGCGAAGGATGCCAGGAAGAAGCTGGAGCCGACTGCAGAGGTTGGGATATTTGTGAGGTACACTGATACACCCCACAACTATCGTGTGTATTTGCCAGACAGTTGGAAGACTATTATGCGACGGGATATCAAATTTCATGAGGAGAAAGCCATGAAGTGTTCGCTTGAGAGGGAGCCACACTTGCATGCAGATGAGGGAATATTAGTTCCTAAGGATAGGTCTCGGGATGTGGATCGGCCACGGATGAGGTTCATGGGTGGAAGAGACCACTCAGCGGCGCCAACCATCGAGGGTGGAAGCACACTATAGAGGCGAGCAGCGGCTCAAGATGCGAGAGAAAGGTTGTGGAGAGCACCTACATCACGAGCGCGGACGGAAGCAGGTCACACGGCGGTATCCAAGGATACACTTGGCTCTTATGAGCAAGTGTATTGTGACAGAGCCATCCTCTTTCGAGGAAGTTGTGGAGGACCCCGCATGGGTAGATGCCATGGTGGAAAAGTATGATTCGATTGTCAGAAATAGTGCATGGGGGATTGTCCTGAGGCCGAAGGGGAAATCAGTGGTGGGTTCAAGATGGATCTACCAAGTGAAGCAGGTAGCTGATGGGAGTGTGGAAAAGTACAAGGCAATATTTGTTGCCTGAGGCTTTTCACAGATTGAGAGGATCGATTATGAGGAGACCTTTGCACCTGTCGCAAGGTATTATTCCATACGAACGATTCTTGCTCTCTCAGCGTAGATGGGGTGGCACATTCATCAGATGGATGTGAAGACTGCGTTCCTAAATGGGGTGATTGAGGAGGAGGTGTACATAGAGCAGCCCGAAGGTTTCGAGATCTTCAGCAGCGAGTTGCATGTGTGCAGACTCAAGAGAGCGCTGTATGGGTTGAAACAAGCACCTCGTGCTTGGTACACATGGAAAGACAGTTATTTCACCGAACTTGGATTCTCCAAGAGTGAGGTGGATCCTAACCTATACCAGATTGTGGTGGGGGGTAAGTTGCTGATCATTGTACTTTATGTAGATGATTTGATTTTGACAGGTGATGAGCTGTTGATACATAATGCTAGGGGCGGTCTTGCAAAGGAGTTTGAGATGAAGGACTTGGGCATCCTTCATTATATCCTGGGATTGGAGATTTGGCAGCGCAGCGGAGGACTGTTTGTTTCTCAGGGCAAGTATGCCCGGGAGATTCTGGAGAGGTTCAACATGCAAGGCTGCAAGCCTGTTGACACTCCTCTTCCTGGTGGTTGGAGGAAGGAGGATGCTACTTCAGCGGAGGTAGTGGATGCCACTGTCTATCGACAGTTGGTGGGGCCGCTTATGTATCTGGTCAATACACGACCCGATATATGCTATGCAGTTAACCGACTTTCTGAAAATATGGTTAAACCTACTGCTTCTACTAGAAGGTAGGCAAGCATGTATTGAGATATCTCAGAGGCACATCGGGATATGGATTATGGTACAGACAGTCGGATGAGGTGAGGCTATGTGGCTTCATGGATGCATATTGGGCAGGGAGCCCAACGGACAGAAAGATCATATCTAAAGGGATTTTCAGTATCATTTCGATAGTAGTTTATTGGTACAGCATGAACCAGAGATCCATGGCACTCAGTTCAGCGGTAGGTATATGGCGATGGTACAGTGTGCGAGGCTATATGGATGAGGAAGATCATGGTCGGGTTGTTTGGTTCACACTTAGATCCTACTGTGATTTATTGTGATAATCAAAGTTGCATTAAACTCTCGGTTAATCCGGTATTTCATGATAGATATAAACACATTGACATTCGGTATCATCATATCAGATATTTTGTGCAGCGGAAGATCATGTTACTTTCATACATTCCCACGGAGGATCAAGATTCTGATATCTTGACAAAGGTGCTCACCAGGAGAAAATTCGAATACCACAGAGGCAGGATAGGGGTGGTAGATAATCCTTATCTTTTTGATAGGGAGTGTTGAGATTGCAACAAGATGATGAGCTTAGTGAAAAGAGTCGCCTTCACTAAGTGGGCCCACAGGCTATGTTTGGCGCAAGTCTATTTTTAGACTATGTCTATTTTTAGACATGTTGATCATATTCTATGAGTTGCAGGATGCTATTTGTGGATGGTTGGTCAAGTTGGAAAAAATATATGGACTTCTATTTTTAGACATATTGGGCGGGCCCCATTTTTAGATTGTCGATCTAAAAATAGATATGTCGAATATTAGTAGCTCTTAATAATATTTGGACTCTAAACATTATATTATTCTCTTGGAGCACTTCGGTTAAGTGCATAGATGTGGCACAGGAGCTGACAAAAGGAATTACGCAATTCCTAAGGGTTAAGTGGAGCTATTGCATGGATACTTCAATTAGAACTCATGTGACAGAGTTTGAGGTGGGTGATTGAGGAGTTCATGGATTCGTGTTCAGTTTAACTAATCTAAACATAGTTCGACTATTTGTATCTAGTTTAACTAATTGATACAATTAGTGAGAGTGGTGTGAATTAATTATTAATTAATTAATTAATTATAAACTCATTAATCAACTAAAGAATACATCAGTTAACTTCAGTGCATGGACAGTTTCAGTGGAGACCAGTGCATAGATAGGTGAAAGAGCAGGTTAACTATCGGTTGTGACTATATTGTTGCATATTTGCAACAACCAGTGATTGGAGAAGCCAATGAGGATTGCACAGTACAAGCCAGGTGGTTCGAAGTTATTTATGAGCCATCCTACAACATTGATTATGCAATAGACGCTGGCTAGCAGGTGGCAAAGATTGGAACATGTGTTTTGCTAGATCTAGCTTGATTAGTGTGTAGCAATTGGAGGTTGTGCTGAGAGCTTGTGAGGAGCTTTGTATGATGATTTTTACATGATCTCTATGACATATAATATACAGATAGTTGGGGTTTTCAGATTTAATATTTCCCATGAAATATTGTGTTCATATGTGTGATTATTTATGGTTTTAATGTGCGCATGCAATTGATTTTATTTCCACATGTAATGATCAATGGTAGAAGAGATTTTGTATTGTGCATGAAGTTAAAATAGTGTGTGATCAGGAGAATCTCGATGAATAATATATCAGTTATTAAAATTTCTACATATCATTTAGGGTCTGAGGTCATTCACTAACACTTCATCTACGTTAGAGTCGAGGTCTGATTTATTTCGTCACCATAAGAGTCAATTTATGTCATGAAAGAAGGCGAATAGAATTCCATTTTCACCATATCAGCCATTTTCATAGGGATGTAGCATGGATAGGGAAATAAGTGAATGAAATTTTTCTATCATCAAATAAAGTGAGTTTCTTCATTAAAGTGTTTCAAAAAAGAGAAATTTCTTCAAAATGTTGTGTTTTCACTAGAAGACAAAACAGTGCCTTTATGATGTTATAAAAGGAAAAAAAAAAGACTTCTTCAACTCATTTTATCTTTTGATGGAAAATATAGCTCCTAAATTCTCACCATCACACTCCACAACTACCAAGGGTTGAAGAAACAACAAGATTTTTGTGCCAATTTCCTCCTGCTACGCTTTTGGTGTCTTGCGCAAGTGTTGCGCTACGTTTTTGGAGAGCGCTACGCTTTTGGTTTTCCAACTACAAATCAATCATTAAATCTTAAAAAAACTTTCACAAGGGTTCAAAAATATCCTACACATTAATTGGACATCATTCCTACCTCTCTCAAGTCAAATTTCATCAGCAAAAGAGTGGTTTCTTTCATTAGGTCATTCTCACTATGTCCTTGGAATTTTTCATCATTTACTTGTTTCAGTTGATTAAACCCTACCCTAACCATTTAAGACCTTCATATAACCTCCATAAATCATATTAACACTCTTTATCACTCAAAACCTTATTTTTCATCAATTTCATCAAAACCTTGATTTTCACTACATTTTGGCAGAAAACTAGGAATTTCCTGTGTTTTGATCTTTTGGCCACCTTCCTCATACTCATTTCCAGAAATTTCACTTCCATAATATTTAAAATTCATCACCCTACCTCATAAATGTTTTTGGGAACTTTAATTAGCTTATTTCTACCTCATTTCTGCTCCTAAAGCCACCCTACCACCATCCCATGTTTTCTAAATTCTACACCTTCCTTATCCATCTCATCCAACTAGGGTTTCATATTGTTGACAAATTTCATGGAGGAAGAAAATAATATTCATAATGGAGGCCTCCATTCTAGGTTTCAACCATCTACGTTGCAAGAAATCAATGCCTCTCCTTTTTCCAAGAGATATTTTGAAAACAGTGGTTGTTTGAGTTTTTGTGAGAGGATCAAGAAGGTGGGATGCCATGCTCAGTCGACAAGACTTTTTGCCATTAGATTCAGAAAATACAAGCTATCATAGCAGGAATTGAGTTTACCATATCAGAAAATTCCATTTCTTCAACCACAGGTATCCCGAACCATGGAGAAATATGGTTCAAAGGGATGGAATTGGACCTTGAAAAATAATTTTTTTTCCTGAAACCTCTTTGCAAGGATTCTCCTCAGCACTTCTTCCCTTTAAGGAATTTACTTGTAAAATATTCCCCTTTTATTAAGTTAATCATGAGATATTTTACATGTGAATGGATATTTTCAAGGTTGTACAAGTATCATGTCAGGTTATTGATGCACTTTACTGCTGCTCAACCACTCAATTTTCCCAACTATTTCTTCAAAATTTTGGTCATGATGACAGAAAAGGTATATAGAAAAGGTAAATATAATCAACCTATTTTATTCCATCATGGCTTGGTCAAGATTTTTTTTTTCATCATCTTTCAGCAGTCAATATGTCTTGGGAAAATTTCATGGAGAATGTTGCAACAACGCCTCCTACTAGCCCATCTATCGTCCATAACACATCATCAGCACCAACACAGCAAAAAGAGGTTGGCTCTTCAAGTAAGCAAGCATAGATATCAAAGGCACCTAGGGTTGAGATCACTCAAACCTATGAAAAAGGAAAGAGGATGGTTTTTTCTTGCAAGACCATCAAAGGATTAATTGCACCTGATACCATAGTTGAACAAATACCAACCGTGGATCAGCCACCTAGTCATGATAGTGAGCCACTCATGCATGAGGTTCAGTCACCATTGCATCAACATGAAGAAAAAGTGCCCATGGAGGTTGACATGGAAGAACAGGGAATCGACAAGACAACTGAAGATATCATAAGGGATAAATATGCAGAGATAGTAGATTTGATCAGGGACATCCTCTCAAAGGAAAAATTCTTGATTACCTTCCTACAACAAGAGAATATGCAGTTGAAGGTAAAACAACTCCTCCAATGAAAACCAAAGGCAAGCCTTAAGGAAGGTAAGGGTATAGGCAAGGAAGTGGTGTACTTTGAGCACCTAGAATACACAAAGGTTGACGAAAAGCCTAGGAGGCCAAGAACAAGAGGTTCGACTAAGAAAAAATAGTAAGAAAGAGAGTCATCTCCACCACCAGCTCATATAACCTTTGATGAGTTAATAGTTGCCGAAATTGAACAAGAAATATTTTTGGCTTTATAGGGTCTGTTAGAGTCAGTATATTCATCCCTCCGTTAGAGATCAAAATCTCTTTTGTTGCATTTCATTTTAGGTGTCTCATTCAGTTCAGCCAGCTGCATTCCATTAGGAGCATGGATTATCTGACGGTAGGGTCTTGTCACTCATATCCCTCGTGTCTTGTACCTACTGGTCTGTGTCTGTTCATCGAAATCATTTACAGTCATTTACAATCACATTTGGTCTCAATATTGGCAAAGAGTCATTTTAGGGTTTTTAGTCCCATTAGTTCTAGGGTTTCGTTAATTTAGTCTTAAGAATGTCTAATAATGTCATCAGGCACACGAGGAAGCCTCAAATAGGTCTCACTGCAAAAATTTCATCATCGTAATGCTTGATAATCATTTTTCTTCAAAACTCTGTTTTGAAGAAAAATCGTCTATTTCATCTTTTGTAATAAATGCAATGTAATTTTCAAAGTTTTTTCAGTTGTAAAGTACTCCATGCACAGCCCTGGTCACCTTTGCAAAAACCCTATGCTAGCTATCCCTGCAAAGATAGACACGAAGTTCTTCATCAGTCAAAAGCACAAAGGAAACAAAAACAGAGTTCATTTAAAAAGTGTCAAAGTCTGCAACATTAGAAAGTGGATTTTCCCAAATAAAAAATAAAATTCTTTGATATATATAAGATATTTTCATATTCAACAATCCATTTGCATACCAAGAGACATCATTGAGCCAAGAAAAATCATGGAGGGTGAAACAGTTGTTTGAGGGCGGACTGTGTATAGAATTTGATTGTGTGACGCACTGGGCAGTGGTCGTGGTGCATTGGTTGAGTGCGGCGCATAGGGCCGCCCTGCACTGTGAAAATTTCAACTGGCGCGGTGCATACAAGGGTTGTGGCGCACTGGGTTTGCTGCGCGGCGCACAGGGCCGAAACAAAAAAAATTATTGCCGTCTTTCTCAATCATCAAAATGAATCAGTCTCCTTTGCTCCAAGTAAGTTTATGTGACTTTGTAATTGCCATTAACCGATTTTTGGTGTTGTTTGAGTTCAAATATGAGAGTTTGAATGCAAAAACTATAAACCCTATTCTCTTGCTAAGAATTGTTCCCTTAGAGTTTTAAAGTTGGTGTTTTGAAAGTAATTTTGTGCCACATACTCCATTCCCCTCACTGTTATCTCATCACAACCATTGTTCACCTTATATCCCAAGTCACTCATTCCTAAGCCCCATTTCCCTATCCCAAGTCTTTTCATCTCACTCTCATTCTCCCTTTCCCATCTCACTTGTAGAAATTTCCAAACCCCAAGTTTCCCAAATAGTCAATTGGCTGTCCCTACACTCCAATTATCACTTGATTGAGGTCCATTGTTCCTACTACCCTACTTCTCCACAGTCCCTCTCTTACCACCATATATTTGGAAATTGAAACAAAAGCACCAAATTCTCATTTTCATCTCATACAAGCCAACATACACCTTGCATGGATATCATGGAGACAAACACTGACACATCATATGACCGAGATAGTGATTCTACTACTGAGCTACATTCACCTAGAAGGCCTCGTAAAGGTGGCAGACATGTGAGAGAAGAGCCCACCTCATTGACTCAATTGCAGGCTTGCCCACTTGCCATGGCATGTTCTCGAGAGCAGTCATGTTATCATTATTGTGAAATGATTCCTAGGACCCATCATCATCAGGATTTGGCTCGTTTGTTTGTGTTGCATTTACATGATGGTCAGGTCACCCTTGCCGGTGTAACTTTCACTTTGGAACCGGAAACCATTTCTCAAGCAACCGGAATACCGAATGTGGGTGAACAGTGGAAAAAAATACAACAGGTGGAAATAGTGCATTATGAACCATACATCAGGCCTAGCTTTGTGAGGCAACTCATCAGGGTGCTACCATTCCGATTCCTGAAGGAATCCTATGCGCCTCTGATGAAACTCATTATCAGATATTTCAGTTGTGAAGGCCGGTTTTCACGCCTCTATGCCTACCACATCAGGTTATTAATACATTTCACCAGAGTGAGGATGATGAACATACCTTATTTCATGTGCCTGAACATCGAGAGAATGACCACTCTTGTGCAGAAGAAAACTCCCGAGCAGCAGTACAACAATATTTATCACTATGCACTCATCAAGATCGTGGTTGTACATCAGCTTGGATTGCAGGGTATTTCATGGGAGGATTTTATTTCCCATGATTTCTTCACAGCTCCTCAGGTTCCTCTGGAGGTTGTTCATGATGCAGGTGAACCTTCATATCAGTATGGAGGTCAGAAGGCAGAGACTACTAGTGTGCCGACATATGTCACTTATCAGAGAGGCACTAGAGGATTATTTGCAGCAGCCCGGCGAGTATTATCTCCACCTGGGGTGGAAGGGGTCTCGTTGCCATCATCAGCAGCACAGGTATAGGTACAGGACAGAGGTAAGAGGCCTATGCAGGATGAGGGCCCTTCAGGAGGCCAGGATATTGATTTCATACTGGTTGATGAGGATTTGAGCTCTCCAAGCTCAAAGTTGAGAGAGACCGTTCAGGAGCAGAAGGCTGAGATAAACACATTGAACGTCAAGTTGCAGAGAGCCCAATGGGTGATAAAATACCTGGAGCAGTGAAACAAACATTTGGAAGATCAACAAACAATCATGGAGTTGTAAAACATCCGTGAGAACCAGCAAGCTGCCCAAAGAAGCCAAATCGAGATGAGACCCATTGAGCGAGAGATTGAGGCTGATAGAGAGACTTGGCTTGAGAGGGTCAATATTCATCTTGAGAAGTTGTTGGAGAAGGCCAATAAGGAAAATAACATGCTCAGACACATGAAGAACCATTATTGGGCGCGAAATCATGTTTTCAAAGCGAGGATCAAGATCTTGAAAGCAAAACTAAAGAGGGCACTAAAGCATCGCAAAAGGCATGATAGACTCCAAATTTTGGCTGAAGCTTATTTGGCCTAGCATAGTGCTTGATTATGGAAATTCAGCCCAAATTTCAAGAAATTTGGAAAACTTTTTGTCAATTTTGAATTTTTTTGGCCTTAACACAGATTTTCCTGCCCAACGCGTAGTGCCACTTGGCGCGCGCTTATAATTGGCAGCTCCTTTGGAGGAAAAAATTATATTTCTGGATGTTTCATCAAAATTTATGCATGCATACCCATTACCTAAGTATTTTGACAAGTTTTGGGTTGCCTAAAGGGTCAAAAACACCATAAAAATGGCCTTTCTGCCACTTTTTGGACACACAGGAAGCAGTGTTGGGAGATTTGATTTTTGGAGGGGTAAATGGCAACCAAATTCAGAAATTCCACTTGGGTTGGAAAGTAGACAGGTAGATATTTCCCACGAGCTATCCTGTGCTCAATTTTTACTTCGGGAAAGCCCTCAAAATAATCCTCAAAGTGGCGCTACGCATAGAGATTTCAGGCGCGGCGCATTGGGAAATTTGGCCTATTTTTCACTCAGCAACTCAGATTTTCGCCTAGTTTTGGCTAGTTTGACTTTTTCATGTAACTCTTGATGTAACTTGATGTAATTTCATGACTTTGATGTAATTTTGGAACATTTTTACTCATCCTAGTAGATTCATTCACCAAAAAGTGAAATGTAAGTGAATGAATCAGTTTCGTATCATATAGAGGCAAGTTGTTTCATTGCCTATTTTCTAGTTCTTAGTTTAGATATGGTTGAAACAGCTCCTAGAATGGTGAGCTTGACCACTAGAGGCATGGGGATGATTTAGTGATGCAAGAGCATCAAGCACCTAGCCAGCAATGTGACATCTTGGTCACATGTTGTGGCTAGTTAAAAATAAAATAGACTTAGAAATAGTTTAAATAATATATTTTATTAAATTTGTTATTTATTTTATGAGAATTGTTATTTTGTTTTATATTTAATTAAATATGGCATAATAATAGAAATTGGTTTCTTTCCCTACGTGGAATAGAATCAAAATAGGGATAAATGCTAAATAATAGGGAGGCATTAGTTTGTTGCGAAACTCTAGAATAATACTATTCTAAGAAGAATAGTTTCTCATATTTGTATAAATTAGAGAAGCTCGAGGTGTGAATGTGTGTGTGAGAGAATCTGAAGTATTATTGAAATTGCAGAGAGGGGCAGCTAACGCTTATGAGCCCATGCAATATTATGTTCATCCATATATTTCTGAATATAATTCTATTTTCAATATTTTTTGTATGAGTGACTGACATATTTGTAGGTTTTAACCCTGAACAGAAATTATCTACACACGAATCTTATAACAGAAAATAAACAATTGCGAGAGCATAAATCATAAAACAGATAAACACAGAGATTTTCCCCTAGATCCCAAATCGGGATGACCAGCTTGATTTTTCATTATATTCCTTTTAGTGTTACAACACATATATATACATGCCGAAGCATACATAAACCCCAATCCATTAACCCTGGATTAGAACATAACCGTAGTTCCCTTGACCGGATCTACAAAAATACCAGGGGCCAAAAACCATCGAACCCCAAAACCATGTGCAAAACCATGCACAAAACCATGGACGCATACTACCCAGCGGAAATTAAGGAACCAAAATTTTCGCCGGGGCACTGCCCCGGACCCCGACAGGGGGGGCTACCACCCCCCCTGTGACCCCCCCGTTGCGCCCAGCGCAAAGGGGGGGCTATCGCCCCCCCTCTTACCCCCCTGCGCGTGCTTATTCGTGGAAAGAATATAACACATACCCAACATTCTCCCACTTGTTGTTTTATTTCCACAGGGGGCCACAGGAGGGCTTAGTCATTGGGCCAATTCTTCAACAACCATTGTTTCTCTACACCAAGAGAACTTCTGAGTGCTCACAGACTTCGTCAATGCATCTGCAACATTCTTCAGAGTGTCCACCTTTACCAGCAACACCCTTTTAGCCTCAACCATATCTCTAACAAAGTGATATTGAACATCAATGTGCTTTGTCTTTGAATGATAAGCAGGGTTCTTAGCCAAGAAAATTGCACTTTGGCTATCACAGTCTATCCTTATAGCTTGCTGTACCAACCCCATACTTGAACACAATCTCTGCAACCAAAATTCTTCCTTGCTTGCATGAGTGGCTGCTATGTATTCTACCTCTGTAGTTGAAAGAGCCACTACAGACTGTCTTTTACTCATCCAACTGACTGCGCCTCCAAATAGGATAAACACATACCCACTTGTAGATCTTCTTTGGTCCAGATCTCCAGCCCAGTCTGCATCAACAAAACCACGAATGTCCAACATTCTTTCCAATCCTGGTCTTCCCTGGTATCACAAGCCATAATCACTAGTGCCACGTAAATATCTGAAAACCCGCTTCACTACTGTCCAATGCTCCTTCCCTGGGTTTGACATAAACTTGCTCAATACTCCCACTGCATGTGCAATGTCTGGTCTAGTACAGACCATTGCATACATCAGGCTACCCACTGCACTTGCATATGGAACACGGGACATATCCTCCTCTTCTTCTTGTGTCTTGGGACACTGTTCGGCAAATAGCTTTACACCTACAGGAATATGAACATTCATCGGTTTACTATCCTGCATATTGAACCTACGCAATATAGTCTCGACATACTTCCTCTGGTTTAACCAGAGCTTCCTCTTTTCCCGATCTCTCTTAATTTCCATGCCCAAAATATAGTTTGCAGCACCAAGATCCTTCATGTCGAAATTGGAGAACAGTTGGGTCTTCAAATCTTGGATAATTTCTTTGTCATTTCCAATCAACAACATATCATCCACATACAAGACCAAATAAATAACACGGTCACCAATTGATTTAAAATAAACACAGTGATCCTCCTTGCTTCTGGTGAAGCCAAGTCCCCGTATAACACATACCCAACAATATTGCAGGTGATAGGCGCAGAGACAAATTGTGACAGCGTGTTGTGCAGAGGCCGATGTGGATGTGTGGAGCTGGAGCTGTGAGTAATTAAGTCGATCTGCGTCCGTGGTGAAGTGTTAAAATTCAACAAGTGCAGATTGCGTTGAATCAGTGGAATGGTTTGCCTGATGTTGAAGAGTACGATGACAGCCATCGTTTCCTAAATTACGTTGGATCGGGAGTGAACGCAGAGAAAACTCTGCGCTGAGGTTGGTTCATACATTTTTTAATGAAGAACTGAAGTTGCGTTTTATGGTGAAAGCCTGTGTCAGCATTGAATGGAATTAAGACCAGTGTTAAGCAGTGATTCAACTTGACAGCGTGCTTGAAGGTAACGCGTGTTTCAAAAATCTGTGATCAATTGTTGTTGGTTTGATTACAAGCTGAAATGAATCTGTGATTGATTTTTTGTTGCTCTACCATAAGCTGCGATGTCTTAAGGAAGAATCGATGCAAATATCAATTCAACAGTAATTTATTTGCATTTCTTCACTGTAGTTTATATGTGAACGGATACATGTAGTGACTCATGTATAGCGCAGACTTCAGATCCATCGATTCTTGAATTCATACATGAAATTGCTTCCGCAAAGATCAATCTGTCTTTGAACGAAGTTATATATATCACCATCAATTCCTTGCTGTGATGGGTTATATGAACGCCTGGGTTGTTTGTTGTATGAACATTCGGGTAGTTTGTTGTGATGGTCATATAACGCAGAATTGATAGAAATCGACATGAATGTTCAAAGAATGGTTGGGTTGGTTGTTGTGATAACCGATTATATGTAACGTTGCCTTTATGATTTTTGCCATCGATATTTCATGATGGAACACTGCATTTATGATTATTTCTATCGATATTACATGGAATATATGTGGTCGCTCTCTTAAAATAAAGTTCAAGCTGCTTCTAAGTGGAGGTCGTATCAAACTGGTACAATAAAAAAATCACATTTTATTAAGGGATGTAAAGCTGCACACCAAAGAGAAAAGGTAAAATATATCCAATTAGTTAAGACAGTGATTCTGGGATTTATATAAAGGGGAACCTTTTGTTAATAATTGCATCTTCTTTAAGAGTAGGATAATTATAATTTTCCTACATCATTTCGATATCAGAGCCTGTTAAGATGTTTTGAAGTATTGCAGAAAATGTTTCCCAGAAGAGGAGCTGGGATAGGTCGAGGGAGACCTGTAGCAAATGTAATTTTGCTAGATGAGATCTGGCATTTACGCACGAGAATGGATACCATGGAAACTACTCAACGGAGAGCAGTGGATGGTGTAGTCGACAGTGTCGATGAAGAAGAGACCACTGATGAAGAATTGGAGGAAGAAAATGAAGCAGCTAAGGTCATGAAGATACTAGCCAAAGCAAGCAGTCGACCAAGAATAGAAGTACCTTTATATGATGGAAGTCTTAGTGTGGAGGTGCTAATGGACTGGATCAGTTCATTAGATAAATACTTTGACTATGAAGAAATCGATGGCAGGAAGAAAGTAAAGTTTGCAGCCACGAGATTGAAAGGCCATGCAGCCCTATGGTGGGACGAATTGCAGCTATCAAGGGAGTGAAAAGGGAAGCCCAAAATCAAGCAATGGGACAAGATGGTAAGTAAGCTGAAGGGTAAGTTTTTTCCAAAGGATTACCAATTAAATTTGTTTAGACAATTGCAAAACTTAAAACAGAAAGGGATGAAAATCAAGGAATATACTGAATAATTTTATAAGCTGAGTATTAGATCTGGCCATGTTGAAGATGATCTAGAAAAGGTAGCTAGATATATAAAAGGTTTAAGGTATGAAATACAGGATGAGATCAGCTTATTGAATTTGAAGTCGATTTAGGATGCCTATCAAGCAGCCTTGAGGGCAGAGGAAAAACGGTTGCGCAAACAAAACCAGAGGAATAGAGGTAAGAATCCAGCAAAAGAAGGGGGGACATTTGAATCCAAAATTCAACACTCTCATAATGAGGTAGGGAGTGTGAGAAATAGAGCACCAAAAATAGGAGATTCTGGCTACAGAAGGTTCATGCCCAGAGGCAGAGGGCGAGGAAGAGATGTACGGTGCTATATATGTGGTGAATGGGGACATATGTAATGGGATTGCCCTCATCAGAATTCGGCAAACCCACGTAATGTGAATGTTGCTGAAGCCAAGGAGGAGATTCCTCAACCTGAAGCTAAAGAGGAACCACCAGAAGCCGGAGGATCCCTGTTACTAAAGAGGGTATTATTGCAAGAAGCTAAGGAAGCCAAAGAACCCATTCAAAGAAAGACTTTATTCAGAACTGTATGTAAGTCCAAGGGTAAGTGTTGCAAATTGGTAATTGATAGTGGTAGTACTGATAACCTTGTTTCTACAGAGATGGTGGATAAGTTGAAGTTGGAGAGAAAAGTACACCCCACTCCTTATAAAGTATCGTGGCTTCAGAAAGGCCATCAAATTTTTGTAATTGAACAATGTCAAGTTGAATTTTAGATTGGTACTTATAAGGATGTTATTTTATGTGATATAATGCCAATGGATGTATGTCACATATTGCTAGGGAGGCCTTAGCAGTTTGACCGAAATGCCATACATGATGGCAGAAGAAATACTTATACTTTGGAGAAAGATGGGAATAAGCATACACTATTGCCGTTGAAAGCTAAAGCTGATAAAGAAGCACTTGGAAACAGCGTTACGTTGATGAATGAGAAGATCCTGTTGCAAGAAGATGAGAAGGGTAAGAAGATGCATTTTGCTAGTGTTGGAAAACCCAAGGTAATTTTAACTTCTACAAATTTAGAAGATTTACCTGAAGAAATTCAGAATTTATTGAATGATTGTGATGATATTGTTGTGGATGAGTTGTTTCCCATCAGGAGTATTAGTCACCATATTTATCTAATACCTGGATTCAGTCTGTCGAATAAAGTAGCCTACAGGGTAATGCAGGAAAATGCCGAAGCTGGAAAACAAGTGCAAGAGTTGATGGATAAATGGCTAATCAGTGGAAGCCTTAATACATGTGCTGTGCCAACAGTACTTAGTCCGAAGAAAAAAGTTGAAAGGCGCATGAGTAAAAATTCTCGAGCCTTATATAAAATCACCATCAGGTTGATGAATGAAGGTTTGGAGGAATATGCAGTCTCTAAAGAAGAGTTGAAATTGAATCCGAATAAAATCCAAGTAGTTGTGAAATGGCTAACTCCTAGAAGCATATTTGAGGGAGATGTCAAAAGCAGATGGCAGGAATGCAGTAGCAAAGACAAGCAGCGAGCATATATGAAGAGGCGGAAAAAGGAATTCCAAGCAGGTGAATTAGTCATGTATTGCAAATTGGTACCTATACTAAAAGCTAGAAGAAGAACCACAAAGAGACGCCATAATAGACGAAAGCCCAAAGTAGGAAAAAGGAAAAAGAGAGTGCTAAAGAGAACCAGGAGTCAGACTCATTATCAGTGTTTGATCAAGTGGGAAGAGCAACCAGTAGAAGACACCAGCAGAGTTACAGAGAATGGGGATCAACTCCAAACTACTACAAGATCAGTTTTCTTCCCCGGGAGTCTAATGCAGGAGCATCAAGCACCTAGCCAGCAATGTGACATCTTGGTCACATGTTGTGGCTAGTTAAAAATAAAATAGACTTAGAAATAGTTTAAATAATATATTTTATTAAATTTTTTATAATTTAGGAGAATTGTTAGTTTGTTTTATATTTAATTAAATATGGCATAATAATAGAAATTGGTTTCTTTCCCTACATGGAATAGAACCAAAATAGGGATAAATGCTAAATAATAGGGAGGCATTAGTTTGTTGAGAAACTCTAGAATAATACTATTCTAAGAAAAATAGTTTCTCATATTTGTATAAATTAGAGAAGCTGGAGGTGTGAATGTGTGTGTGAGAGAATCTGAAGTAATATTGAAATTGCAGAGAGGGGCAACTAACGCTTATGAGCCCATGCAATATTATGTTCATCCATATATTTCTAAATATAATTCGATTTTCAATATTTTTTGTATGAGTGACTGACATATTGCAGGTGATAGGCGCAGAGAAAAATTGTGGCAATGTGTTGTGCAGAGGCCGATGTGGATGTGTGGAGATGGAGCTGTGAGTAATGAAGTTGATCTGCGTCCGTGGTGAAGTGTTAACATTCAAAAATTGCAGATTGCGTTGAAGCAGTGGAATGTTTTGCCTGATGCTGAAGAGTACGATGACAGCCATCGTTTCCTAAATTACGTTGGATCAAGAGTGAACGCAGAGCAAACTCTGCGCTGAGGTTGGTTCATACATTTGTTAATGAAGAACTGAATTTGCGCTTTATGGTGAAAGCCTATGTCAGTGTTGAATGGTGTTAAGACCAGTGTTAAGCAGTGATTCAGCTTGACAGCGTGCTTGAAGGTAACGCGTGTTTCAAAAATATATGATCGATTGTTGTTGGTTTGATTACAAGCTGAAATGAATCTGTGATTGACTGTTTGTTGCTCTACCATAAGCTGTGATGTCTTAAGGAAGAATCGATGCAAATATCAATTTAGCAGTAATTTATTTGCGTTTTTTCACTATATTTTATGTGTGAACGGATACATGTAGTGACTCATGTATAGCGCAGAGTTTAGATCCATCGATTCTTGAATTCATACATGAAACTGCTTCCGCAAAGATCAATCTATCTTTGAACGAAGTTATATATATTTCCATTGATTCCTTGTTGTGATGGGTGATATGAACGCTTGGGTTGTTTGCTGTGATGGTCATATAACACAAAATTTATAGAAATCGACATGAATGTTCAAAGAATGGTTGGGTTGCTTGTTGTGATAACCGATTATATGTAACGATACTTTATGATTTTTGCCATCGATATTTCATGATGGAACACTGCATTTATGATTATTTCTATCGATATTACATGGAATATATGTGGTCGCTCCCTTAAAATAAAGTTCAAGTTGCTTCTAAGTGGAGGTCGTATCAAACTAGTACAATAAAAAAATCACATTTTATTAAGGGATGTAAAGTTGCACACCAAAGAGCAAAGGTAAAATATATCCAATCAGTTAAGACAGTGATTCTGGGATTTATATAAAGGGGAACCTTTTGTTAATAATTGCATCTTCTTTAAGAGTAGGAGAATTATAATTTTCCTACATCATTTAGGCCTGTCTATATCTTGTAGTTCTTCAGTCATTTTTAGGGTTGGACTCTTGGGATTTCTTGGCACTTCATTGTACATTTCATCTCTGCAATTTTTGCAAAGGAATAGACCAGGGTTTGCAGCACTCTTTGGGATCCATGTGGCTCTATGTTTTGATGGTGTGTTTCTCTCTGTGATTGTAAGTTCACTGATGTTTTATGTATATCATTTTCCTTCTCCTTTCTTCTCAAATTAAACAAACAAGTTATAAAGGTGGAATTCATTAGATTTCTTTGCTCTGCCTTGAGTTTTGTTTGATTTTCCATGTTTTCATATGTTTGAAGAGGATTCTTGAAAGCCTACTTCCCTCTTCATATCCTCACCGGTCTAAACTATCCATTCATTTAATATAAGAATCAAAACAATTGCCTTTCTTGCCCCATTCAAAACTCTGCAAAAACTAGGCCTCATCCCCGGACTCAAAACTGCCTTTCCCTTTGATTCCAACAAAACCCCCAAAATCAAAATAAAACTTCTTTACTTATATATCTATCCTAAAACTAGCCTTTATTTCAAGTCATATCAAGGCCTATTGATTATCTTTGTTGAGATTGACCCGGAGAGAGCCCTCTCCTGATCTAGTAGGGCTAGCTACCAGACTGAGCGTGGTTTGATGTTACCCTAGACTCTGCCTTCCTTCAGCCTAAGGTAGATTTAGGCAATAACAGGGTCAAAATTCATCTTGAGAAGCTGTTGAAGAAGGAAGAGAGAGACAACAATCTCCAAAGGCATATGGCAAGGCACTATTTCACAAGAAATCAAATCACCAAGGTGAGGGTGAAAAACTTGAGAAAATGGCTTAAAGAAACCCAAATGAAGATTAAGGAGAAGGAAATTTTGGATCTACTTGTTGAGGCCTCCTCGGTTATTTAGCCCTTCATTCCAAGGCATCATAGAAGAAAATTTGGAGTTTTTTGAGCAATTTTTTCATTTTTGATGATTTTACAAAATTCTGGAAATTTGTCTTTAGCAAAATCATCGACGCTTTTTCTCAAAGCACGCAAATGAAGAAAAATTTATATGGGTGGATGCATTTTCACCTTTACATCACAGATATGAAATCATATCAACATTTCACCCTCCTATTTTGAATAAAAATTCAAAAAACTTCACTTTTTTTCATGCTTCTACCACCTTTTTTACCTATGTGCGGCGCTTATGGAGTGAGGTTGGGAGAATCGATTTTTGGAGGCCTTCTAGTCGGTGTTTTCTCAGTTTTTAGGGTGAATTGGAAAGAATACACATGGGGATACCTATATTAATTTCAAAATTTTCAAATGGGCACCTAAAAGGCACTCAAAAATAGGTCCAAAGTAGGCGTGACGCTTCTACTAGGAGGCACGATGTTTCTGTTAGAGGCGCGATGCTTCTGGAATTGGATTCTCTTGGATAGTTGTAAACTTGGAAAATCTCCAAATTTTGAAGTTTAGCTATCCCATGAGGTGTATTTTAGTGGAAAGGTTTTTTTTGCATATTTTTATGGAGGAATTATGTAATTAATTCAAGATACATGAACTCCAAGTTATTAGCTAAATTTGAGGAAGTGGTTTCTAACTTCCCTAGATTCTAGGTAATGACTCATGCAGGTTATTTATGATGTTTTTTAGATCATATTTCGACCCTATTAGGTGTCATAAACTCTATTTTCTATAATTATTCCACATGAAGTCATTTTAGAGGTTGGATAGTTGTTATTTGCAGTGTGGAGCTGTTGTACAAACCTTTTTCAGTGAAATCAAAGACATGTTGCAACTATAATATTGGGACTACAGTGGTATGCTTATGAGCATTTTTTTTTTCTCAATAACCTCATCAAGTTGAATGTTAGTTTTTATTTCCATCACATGTATGCTTTTATATGTTGATCTTATGAGTCTATGAAAATAAATATTTCTTTTCATGCTTTGTTTTATAAGATTTTCATAAATGTGTTTCTACTCTTCTAATGAATGAATTCATTTAGCATGCTCATTCTGACTCTCTCTCTCTCTTTTCAAACCCTATACACAATTAAAATTAAATTATTTTCTTAAGTATACCTACCTGTCCTCATCATCATCTCTACAACTGAACCTTTGAAATCATACCTAAAACCTAGACCTAGTTCCTTGACTGTCATTCCTATCCAACAAAAACTCAAAACAAAACCCTAATTCAATGAGCTTATAACTAGCCTAAGATCATTACATATCTAGTCATCTCATTGGTTGTAAAAGTGACATTGAGAGAGCCTTGTCTGGTTTTGGTAGGGCTAGCTACCATACCTAAATATTGGTTTGAGGTTACCTCCTTCAATTCCATTCTCAGCCTTGGGAAATGGGGGGAATGATAACACAATCCTCATGCAACATGGTAAGCCCATATGTTTTCATCCAGAAATTTTTAAGGGTGCAACGATTAATTATCCCACATATGACAAGGAATTGTATGCATTGGTGAAAATTGTGAAAAAAGTGGAAACACTACTTCATGGGTAAGGAAACAATCATTCACACTCATCATCTACCATTGCAATACTTGCAATCACAAACAAATTTGCAGTAGTCAAGGCACTTTCGATGGATTGGTTTTCTTCAAAAATTCTACTTGGTTAAGGTATAAGAAAGGTATCTATAAAAAAAAAATTGGCATGCTATCTAGGCCTATTGTTAGTGTTTCTACTATTCTTAAGCATAATTTTGTTTTGCATGAGATCTATGTTGAACAATCTATTTTAAATAGTGATTTTCAAGATGTATATGCAACTTTGAGTCAAGGGAACCAAGTAGAAGAATTGGATTATCACATGCATGATAACTTGTTGTACTATCTTGGTAAGCTTTGTATTCCACGAGGAGAAAGAGTCAACATCATAAGAGAGGTACATACTTCTCTTATTGCTGGTCATTTCATTGTAAGTAAGAAGATGGAACTTCTACAAATGTATTTTTCTTGGCCTTATATGCATGAAAGTGTATCAAATTTTATTAGAGGTTATTCATTATTTGTTGTCATTAAGCCTAGCAATATAAAGTTAGGATTGTACACACCACTTCCAGTACCTTCCCTTCCATGGGAGAGTGTTTCTATGGACTTTGTTGGAGGTCTTCCTATGTCAAAAAGGAATCATGATTATCTTTATGTAGTTGTGGATAGATTCGAAAAAATATGTATTGTAATTCCATTCAAAAATCAATTACAGTTGAGCAAACTGTTGATTTATTATTTCAAAATGTATGGGTGCATTTTGAATTTCCCGCATCCATTATTAGTGATCAATATTCTCTCTTTGTTAGGAACTTTTGGTCAAGCTTGTGGGGATTCATGGACACCAAATTTAAAAAGAGTACAACATTTCATCCACAAAAAAATGGTGAAATAGAGGTGGTGAACTGGACGGTGATACATCTTCTTCGCGGTTATTGTAACAAGAATCCTAAGTTGTGGGATGAACATTTGCACTATATTTAGCATGCTTACAACCGGACCAAGCACTCTTCAACTCAAACATCGTCATTTGAGGCATTTGGATTTCATTTTTGGAAAGGATGTTTCTATTAATGCTCATAGTGACATAGATAAATCTAAAAGGTTCATTGAACAAATCCAATTGGTACATCACACATTTCAAGAAAATTTGGAAAAGAGCTAAGTAAAGTATGGCACGATAAGCATCGTGTATATCACAATTTCCAAGTAGATGATGAAGTTTTTCTTCACATTAGCAAAAAAATTCTTCAAGGAGAAGGTAAAAAATTGAAACCTGTTAGAAAAATAAATATTACAGAGCAATGAAACACATAAAATATGCGGAAAACACATGCACATAAAACACATAAAACCAGAGAGACACAGATATACGTGGTTCACCTAGTTTGGGCTACATCCACCTCGAACAGCCAATCCTCCCTTTCTATTATCCAGCAAAATTAAGAGACACAACCTACAGCAGATCCGCTATAATATCCTTTTTCCTCTCTCACGGTCTCCCTCTTTGTTTCTCGCTCCGAGAATACACATACCATACACAGCCACAATATAATACCCTCATACAAGCAAGGGGGTACCTTCTAGGGCAAAAAACCCTAAACTAAACATAACTTCTACCGTCAGATCATCCGCCTAATGAATGGCCCAGATTGACTAGAAATTACTATACTTTTACAAGGAATTTTTACATATGTTTTTAGCTTCGGGGGCACTGCCCCCGAAACCCCCCGCCAGGGGGGACCTCCATGAAGTCGCAGCCGCCCCCCCTGGAGCCCCCAAGTAGCGTTTAATCACGGGCATTGTTTCCGCCCCCATTAAGGTACAGGGGTCCAATGCTGTGATTCAAAATAAACAAGATAATTAGGCTCCACACCCAACAATCTCCCACTTGGAGACTAATTGTAGCAACTCCACCGCTGCTTCATTTGCTGGACAATGAATCCTCTTTGGACCTGGATGTTTCTCATCTTAATCGTCATCCTTGAAGACCAATTGAAACTGAGCATATTCTCATTTTCTCCCTGGTTACAACTTTTGTTAGCATATCTGCAGGATTCTGGCTAGTGTGTATCTTTTCCGGCTTCAACTGTCCATCATACAATACTGACCGTATGAAATGGTACTTGAGCTGTATGTGTTTAGTCTTAGAATGAAATGCTGAGTTCTTTGCAAGATGAATGGCACTTTGGCTATCACTGTATAACGTGCCCATATCATGCTTCTTACCCAATTCATCCATAAACCTTTGTAACCAAATCATTTCCTTACTAGCCTCTATAGCAGCAACATACTCTGCTTCTGTTGTTGAAAGTGCAACAACACTCTAGATTTTTGAAACCCAATTGACAGTTGTTCCACCTAAAATAAATACATATCCTATAGTGCTCCTCCTGTTATCTCTATCATCTGCCATATCTACATCAACATATCCCTGTAGAGAAATGTTTGAACCACCAAAGCATAATGCTTGATTTGTGGTACCTCTCAAATATCTGAGAATCCATTTTACTGCCATCCAATGTTTTTTTCCTGGATTGTTCATGTACCTGCTTAAAACTCCCACTACATGTGCAATATCAAGCCTTGTGCAGACCATTGCATACATTAAGCTTCCAACTGCTGATGCATATGGAACTTTATACATATATTCCATTTCTTCGTGGGTCTTGGGGCACATCTCCTTACTAAGTTTGAAATGGCTAGAAAAAGGTGTACTAACTAGTTTTGCACTCTGCATATTAAATATTTTCAACACCTTTTGTATGTACTCATTCTGAGACAATGTTAATTTGCGATTTTTCCTGTCTCTAGTTATTCTCATACTGAGGATTTGTTTTGCAGCTCCCAAATCCTTCATTGCAATTGAATTTGCCAATTTTATTTTGAGCACATTTATTTCCTGCATGTTAGACCCTACAACAAGCATGTCATCTACATACAATAAAAATATAATATAGCTTCCATCATTTTTCCTTTTCAGATAAACACAATGATCAGAGTGACATCTAGTATAACCTTGTTCAGAAATAAACTTGTCAAATTTTAGATACCACTGCCTTGGAGCCTGTTTTAAGCCATACAAGCTCTTCTTTAACCTGCACACCAATTTTTCTTTCCCTTTTACCTCATATCCTTCTGGTTGCTACATGTATATCTCTTCCTCCAAATCTCCATGGAGAAATGTTGTCTTTACATCTAACTGTTCAAGATGTAAATCTTTCGCTGCTACAAGACTTAAGATAGTTCTGATTGAATTCATCTTAACAACAGGAGAAAATATTTCATCAAAATCAATACCTTTCTTCTGTGCAAACCTCTTCACCACAAGTCTAGCTTTGTACCTCTGTTTTCCTCCATCTTCTTCCTTCAGCCTGTAAACCCATTTATTCTGCAATGTAGTTTTACCTGTAGGCAACCTGACTAAGTCCCAAGTCTGGTTATGCATTAAGGAGTCCATCTTTTCTTCCATGGCTAGCTCCCACTTCTTCCTACTTTCAACCTGCATTGCTTCTTCATAACATTCAGGTTCACCAGAATCAGTCAACAATAAATAATATAATGAAGGAGAGTATCATTCAGGTGGTCTACTTATCCTGGTAGATCTTCTAACACCACTTTTAGGTGTTTGAGGTGCCTGTTGCTGTTGTGGTGGTTATTGTTGTTGTGGCTCTTGATTATTATTATTTTCAGGCACCTTTACCTTTTTTGTGATCTCATCAAGAACTGTGTATGCTTTGTTTTCTTTTTCCTATTTCTTTTCCTGAAACTGATTCTTATACAATACATTTTCATTGAATATTATATCTCTGCTCCTAATGATTTTGTGATTTTCATAATCATATAAGCAATAACCAAAATCATTAACACCATATCCAATAAGGGTACATTTCTTTGATTTTGCCTCAAGCTTGGTTCTGTTTTCTTTATTAATATGGACAAAGGCCTCACAACCAAAAGGCTTTAAAAAAGAGTAGTTTATCTTTTTACCTGTCCATGCTTCCTCTGGAATACCACCATCCAAGGAACTTGAAGGCCCTCTGTTTATTAGATAAACAACAGTATCTATAGCATCTACCCAAAATTTTAAAGGCAATCCTGCATGTAATCTCATGCACCTTGCACGCTCCATGATTGTTCTGTTCATCCTTTCTGACACACCATTTTCTTGTGGTGTTCTTGGAACTGTCTACTCTCTGTGAATTCCATGCTCTGAACAGTACCTATAAAACTCTTTGTTGCAATATTCACCTCCATTGTCCGATTTGAGACACTTCAACTTCCTTCCTGTCTCAATCTCAACCAAAGCTTTCCATTTCTTGAAAGTATCAAATACATCATATTTATTCTGAATACAATAAATCCAAGTTTTTCTAGTTGCATAATCACTAAAAATAACATAATAACGAGAGCCACCAAGAGATGATACCTGAGCAGGTCCCCATACATCTGTATGCACAAGCTCTAATTTTTCACTCTTCTTTTCTTTCCCAACTCTGAGAAATCTAAAACTCTTCTGTTTTCCATAAATGCAATTCTCACATAAATCCAAATCAACATTCTTCAAACCCGGCAACAAATTTCTTGAGAGAAGAATCTTCATCCCCTTCTCACTCATGTGTCCGAGCCTATGATGCCATAATGATGCATCTGCTCCTTTGGAAGTTAAAGCATTAATAGAGTTAGAAATACCATTACATAAATACAATGTACCAACCTTTTCGCCTTTTGCTATTACTAGGGCTCCTTTTTATGACCTTCCAAGTTTTATCCATGAAATTTGTCACACAA
Organism: Pinus albicaulis; assembly: GCA_034641835.2. Lineage (NCBI taxonomy): Eukaryota > Viridiplantae > Streptophyta > Pinopsida > Pinales > Pinaceae > Pinus > Pinus albicaulis. The sequence goes on along the minus strand of CM076574.1, from coordinate 76,556,418 downwards.
CCTTCATCGCCTAACTACCCTGTTGAAATCAGATTTTTCTTCAAACCTAGAATATGCCTTACCTCCTTTAGTAGCCATTGGTTTCCATTTTGTTGTTTTACAGGGTTTATCATCACCCAAACGAACTTTTCCAAATTCTCCTTGAACATAGTCATGAAAATATTTCTTATCAAGTGTGGCATAGAATGAAGCCCCTGAATCTACAACCCAAGAATCAGTAACATTTTCCAAAGAAAGAATCAAATCATCCTGTAACACGTCACTTGTAACATTTGCTTCATGATTGTTTTCTTATTGTGTGTCTCCTTATTTTCCCTTCCGAGATCTACAGTCTTTCTTTAGGTGTCCTTTCTTTCCGCATTTCCAGCACACTATCCTCGATCTAGACTTGGATCTGCCTTTCCTTGATTTACTGCGATATCTCGAGCTCTTTCCTCTTTCCATTCTTCTTCCCCTAGACTCTGCACTCAAACATTACCCGATGTCTCACCGGAGCTTTTGCGTCGCATTTCCTCACTAAGGATAGCACCGACAACATCATCAAACTTTAAAGTACTAGATCCAGAGACAGAGTTACTAATGGCCATAACTAAACCATTCCATCTTTCTGGCAATGAGCACAGACATAACAGAGCTCTAACTTCATCATCAAATTTTACCCCTACAGAACTTAACTGACTGGTAACTTTATTAAAATCATTTAAATGGTCTGCAACAGATCCACCTTTCGACATCTTCATACTAAATAAACGTTTCATAAGAAATACCTTGTTTGAGGCCGAGTTTTTTTCATATATTTTCGCCAACGCCTTAATCAAACCCTCTGTTGTTGTTTCCTTCGAAATATTGAAGGCTACCGATGCCGCGAGGCACAACCGTACTGTTCCAAGTGCCTTTCTATCAAGAATCTCCCATTCTGCATCTGTCATAGCTGTCAGATTCTTTGTTTTTCTGCTCAATGGTAGGTAAAGTTCTTTCTAATACAAATAATATTCCATCTGCATCTTCCACAGCGGGAAGTTTTGGTCGTTAAATTTCTCAACCCTAAACTTACCATCTTCCTCCATTGCTCCCACTCGAACCAGGAACCCTTCTTTCTTGCGAGTTTATTAGCCAAATAGACCTTCAGCTCTGATGCCAGTTGTTAGAAAATTAAATATTATGGAGCAATGAAACACATAAAATATGCGGAAAACACAAGCACACAAAACACATAAAACCAGAGAGACACAGATATACGTGGTTCACCCAGTTTGGGCTATGTCCATCCTGAACAGCCAGTCCTTCCTTTCTATTATCCAGCAAAATGAAGAGACACAACCTACAACAGATCCGCTGTAATATCCTTTGTTCTCTCTCACAGTCTCCCTCTCTGTTTCTCGCTCCGAGAATACACATACCATACACAGCCACAACACAATACCCTCATACAAGCAAGGGGGTGCCTTCTAGGGCAAAAAACCATAGAAGGCACCCCCTCGCTTGTATGAGGGTTCAATATGGTCCATTCATTATTTTAGAAAATATTTGTGATAATGTGTTCAAGTTGGATTTACCTTCATATATGAAAATTTATGTTGTTTTTAATGTTGAGAACTTAAGGTTGTATGAGCCTCCTTTGATTGAAGATCATGGAAAAAATGTTCATATTCCTTCCATTGAGGATTTTTCTCCTGAATACCTTGATGAACTACAAAAAGACACCATTCTAGATAGAAAAACAAGGTCTTCAAAATGAGGGAATGTGGAGTACCTTCATGTGGGGCTCAAAGGAAAAAAAACCAATCAAAGCCAGTTGGATCAATATTGGAAATGTGAGGGAGTTTTACCCTCATCTACTGAACAATTGAAAGTGATATTTTGGCATACAAAAGCTTCTAATGGGGAGGAGTGATCAGGTTCTCAAAAATGAAAGTTGTCGTAATGGTGCAGAACCTGAATGAACGCATATATGTTGTCATTTTGAATCTAGCACAACTCATTCCATGAAAATCTGACAATGTATGCTCCCGGAAAGAAGTTCTGTTCGTTTTCCCAAACAGGCAAAAGTTTGGCAAAAATTGTGCAAGTTGCCCAGTCAGCAGTCTGTACAGCTGACAGGACTTGATCAATGGGCATGGTTGAGTGGGCTCATTGGACCAATCTGATCGTGTCCCTTGTCCAAATTATATTGGTGTTGGTTTGGCATTTTTCATTGGGTGGTTGGTGGTCAACCACAGGCTGCCACATGGCCTAAACAGAGGTTGCCACATGGTAACCCGAGGGCCACTAAAAAATTTGGTTTAGGTCTGAATTACCTCCGTAGGAGCCAACACCAAGACCACATTAAAAACAACATAGAGCCCTACCAGTCAGGCTACCAAATTCCTTATTAAACCATAGCCATGAATTTTATGTTAAAGGTTAAGCCGTGGGAGTATTGGGGTAAGGGGCCATGACTTAGCGCCCCCAACCCCCCCCCCCCAATAAGTAATCATATGACCAATGGCCCAAGGCCAAGGGCGCAGAGGCATGGCCCCACCAATTTTTATTTAAAAAAATATTTTCGCCTAATATAATATGATTTAAATGTTCGGGTTTAAGGCCTTGGTCCACTTTTTAACGATCCCACAATTTGCGTCGAAAAATCGCCAAATTGTCACTCCGTTAGTGAAATTCAGGGCGAATTTGTAGGACGATTCTAGAATTTGGGGAATTTGTAGAGCGACTAGCAACAAATCTAGGGAAACTCATAACTTCTTCTGTTTTGACCAATTTGGGAGTAGAAAGAGGCTAGACAGACGTTTTTTATAGTTTTGTAGCTAATGGAACAAGTTTTAAAGCCATTGGAGCACTATGAACTTATGTAATCACAATTTTTGAGCATAATGATAATAGGGGAAAGCCTTTGGAAGCTGGAACAGGAAACGTAGCCCAGGAGGGGTGAACTCCTTCATCACTTGTTGTGTTGTGGTTATTTTTATGTTGTATTTGTCTATTGTTTTCTATTATTTCAAAGTTTAATTTAAGCTCTATGTGTGTAAAAATTTAACATTGAAGCTCACAAAACTCAACTTTTAACACTTCCAATCTATACAACTGCAAGCACATTTATATTAATATCTCATACATATAAATTTTGGTATAAGTGTCTAGTTTTTCTTTATTTTTGTGAAGATTTAATTGTTTTTAAGTGTTTTTTATACCTACAAGTTTGAATCTCAAGAGAGGATAAGGAAATCTTGTTGGTGCAGGTTCTTGAATTGGGACAAGGCTAAGGAGAGCCCACTTGTCTCAATCTCCACCAAAAGTGTCACCTCAAGTTGTACATGAAGCTTTAGAAAGCAAGTCTCATGAAGGAGGAGCTGATAATATGTCAGGGGAAGAGAAGACTGTCAGAAAATCTTTCTTTGGCATGACTAAAATGGTGAAGGTTCTTGATGAAGAGAGAAATTCAAGATTGCAGGGTGAAATTTCAAAGCATTCAAAAGGAGAGGGTTCTTCTCAAGGGAAAGGAGAAGATGATGACAAGCCTTCAAAAGAAAATGGTGACAAACCAACCTCTTCTCCACCATCACCTTCACCTCCATCTTCACCTTCATCTTCTCCCTCTTCCAAAACCACGGTTACTCAAACACATCCACATACCCAAGGGTTCATGGTAAAACTCTTTATTAAAACATGATATCAAATTTGAACTGCCTATGTATAACGGTGAAGTGAATGTTGAGAGACTTGATAATTGGGTTCATTAACTTGAATTTTATTGCAGGATTAAGAAAATCAAAGATGATGAAACAAATATTGAGTTGGCTTCATTAAGGTTGGAAAGTGCTGCTTTGATTTGGTGGGAAGCCAAAACACAAGAGGGTATGAAAAAGCATGGTAAGGTCTCAACCTCTTGGATAGATTTTAGTGTTGCAATTAGAAGGCAATTTTATCCATTAGCATACAAGGCTATTATGGATTGGAGGAATTTTAGACAGTTAAAGGGTCAAAGTATGAAAATTTACACCCAATATTTTAGAAGAAGGTCTTTGATACTAGGTGTAGACTTGCAATCACAAGAAACTTTGTTGAAATATATTTGGGGTTTACATAGTTATTTGAGGCATTCTATCCTTATGTTTAATTTTACAATTTTAGATGAGGTTTGTGTTTAAGCAACACATCTAGAAGCAAGAGGGAAAAACATTTCACAAGAGGGTAGCAAGGAGCCATTTACAAGTGGAGACAAGGGTAAGAGTAAGTTAAAAGGGAAAGAAAAGAAGAATGCATCCATCAATAAGGAAGGAGAAAAATTAACATGCAAACATTGTTCCAAAGAGGTTCATGATGAAGTTCATTGTTGGAAGCTCCGTCCTGAGATGAAACCAAATAATTTTAACAACAAAGGGAAGAAAAAGACAGCTGCAAATACACAACATGACTTAGGCTCTAATTCGAGAGATGAAACAAAGATCCAAACAATGGGAATGAAAGGTAAGGACATATCAAGCACTAGCTCTTCTAATTGTCCTAATGATACTCAAGATGAGAAAACAAGAATTGAATTTTTCCATATTCAGGTTATTTCAAAGCATACCAAAATTGATAGAATATTTGATAGTGGTTCACAATAAAATTTGATTTCCAAAGACTTATTCAAGAAGTTAAATTTAGAGACCATTCCTTATCCAAGACCTTATCCTTTATTTTGGATATCCAAGAATTCAAACTTACAAGTTACGAGGAAATTCATACTTAGATTTGCAATTACAGCAAACTTTCTTGATGAAGTTGAACTTGATGTAGTTTTAGTTGATATTTCCGAAATTGTTTTGGGAAGCCCATATTTGTATTATGGGAAATTTATTTTTCATCGCCATGAAAACAAGTATGACTTGTTCAAATATGGTATTGAGTATATTGTTAGAGCAAAATGACAGAAACTAAATCTTTCACTTGTAAATGTTGGACAAATGAAGAGACTCATTAACTCTAGCAAGAATTTTTTTCTTTTAATGGTCAAACAAAAGAATAATATTGAGAATGAAGCTTTTCAAGGTTGTGAGAGTCAATATTAAAATCTGATTTGGTTGAGGTTGTTAACCAATATTATGAGATGTTTCAGGAGCCAAAAGGACTGCCTCCCAAGAGAGGAATCCAACGTGGAATACGATTGCAACAAGATTGTCCTCTTCCTAACATAGGCATGTACAATATTTCAGTTATGGAAAGTGTAGAAACTAAAAATAAAATTCAAGATTTGTTGTACAAAGGGATCATCAGACCAATTACTTCGCCATGTGGGTCACCTATTGTGTTGGTGCCAAAGTGTTAAGTCCCTATATTACTAGTGTAGTCCCTTATCGTTGTTATTGTATCCCACTTATTGTTATTTGTGTACCCCTGTAGTCCCCATATTGTTATGATTGTGCCCCATAAAAGCTCATATTGTTATTGTTGTGCCCTTAAATTATTATTGTTAGGTCAGCTAGGATTATATTGTGACCCCATGGATTCCTATATATAGAAATGAGGTTGTTTCATTTGTATCATCCAAGAATTGTTCATTTATGTAATGCAAAGGAGGTTTCCCCTTCGAAAAGGCTGATTTCTGAGTCGTTGGTCTATATTTTCTTTTTGTGCACTAGTTTCATAACATTTGGTATCAGAGCTTTGGATTCTAGGGTTTTTCTACTACAAACATGTCATCATGGAATTTTCAATATAAATTTATTTTTATGAAGTTTCAAATGCTAAAACAAAAACTCATTTGAGCCAAAACCTTTACGAACTTCATGTAAAAATGTTAGAGCTTGGTTCACTATATTTTCGGAGATATGATCTGAGGAAGTTAGGATTTTTGCAAGTTCCTGAATTTCATCTCAAAGCGGTGACCTTAGGAAAGTCGTCATAACTTTCTCTCTGAGCATCGAATTCAAATTATGTAAAAATTAACCGAAATCACACAGAATTTAGCTTCTTTTGTATCGAATTCATATCCAAAAGATGAAACAGTGACATGTGACACGTCGTACAAGTTCACTTTACTAAACCAATCCATAATTAGGTCATTGTGGGATATTGGGCTTAACTTTTACTTGAAGAATAAAAATCAGGTCTGTCCCGAGTCATTGGAAAGAAGACTTAGAAGGTTACTACAAGAACGAAGCTCAAATATAGGGGATCTGAAATCACAGAGATACATCAGTTTCAATATTGAGTTTCTAAAAAGCAAGAAAAAGGTGTGTATTTTTTTTTACAATTGCATAACTTTTGTTTGAAAAATCAATTTGAAGTGATCCCAAGGGCATATTGAAGCATATATATAACATTTTTGGGTTATATAATGCCTCCCAAAAATAATTCCACACTTATTAAGCCTTCAAAAAAATCTACTATGACGCGTGAAGAATAAGAAGTGCAACATGATATGTCAAAATTACGAGACCACGTGCAACAAATATCGTTCTTGCAAAAAGTAGCCAAAAATGAAATGGAAGCTAAAATGGATGGTTCGAAGAAAGGAATGGAAGCTAAGATGAATGTCATGGAAGCTAAGATAAATGACCTAGAAGCTAAGGTGAATGGTGTGGAAGCTAAGATAGATGGTTTGAAAAATGGAATGGAAGCTAAGATCGATGGTATAGAAGGAAACATGGAAGATTTGAAGGCATGGAAGGTTTGAAGGAAGGTTTGGAAATTTTTTTATAAGAAAAGCTTCCTAATGGCGAAAAGGTAGTAGATGAAACTCATGATGAGAACAAAATAAATGTTAATAGCGTTTTCATAGACGCTAATGTTGTATTGAAGAGCCACTATATTCCAAAGATCGATATGAGGAAGTTTGATGGCAAGGATATCATAACATGGGTACTACAGATGGAGAAATACTTTGATATACATAATGTGCAAAACACACAAAAGGTACGCATTGCAACTTTATATTTAGAAAAAAATACATTTTTATGGTATCGATGGCTTTTCTCTCGTAAATAAATTTGTCACTTGGTAAATTTTTATGGAGGAAATGATAGCACATTATGATGATACAAAGAGCAACACTTTCTTTAAACAAATGATAAATCTCAAACAAAAGGGTTCAATGGTGGAGCACATTGAGGACTTCAAAAAATTAAATATAAGGGTAACTGATATTCCAGAGGAACACAAGATTGATGTCTTCATAGGGACTTTAAAAAATGACATCCAACATGAGGTTCGCCTTTGGGAACCTATTTCATTGGAGAAGGCATTCAAGGTGGCAAGAAAAATTGAAAGAAAAATTATAGTGACAAGGAATCCTACCACTCACAACTATAAAGATGGAATTATTTCCACTCATAGACTTCGACAACCTACACGGTTGACACCACAAAAATTTGAAGAAAAAAGAGCAAAAGGGATTTTCTAAAGTTGTGATAGCAAATACACTAAAGGTCATAAGTGTGCTGAGAAGAAATTATTTTACATAGATTATGAAGAGGAGGAAGAAAATGAACAAGAAACTTTAAAAGAAGAGGATATACACCAGGAACCAACCCGAGAGAAAGAAGAAATGAATCCGATCATATCCTATAATGCATTGGCAGGACTTACCACTCCTCAAACTCTCAATATAGAAAGACATATCAAGAAGAAAAATGTAATAGTGTTGGTTGATTCTGGTAGTACCCATAATTTTATTCATTGTAATGTAGCCAAGGAATTCAATTGCTTCCTATACCCAGCACCTGAGTGTCAAGTGATGGTTGCAAATGGAGGAACTATAAATTTATCCGGAAAGTGCCATAATATTAAGCTAACCATGGGGGAATATGGATTGAATATTCCAATAATTTTCATTCCAATGGGTGGTGTTGATGTTGTATTGGGAGTACAATGGTTACAATCTTTGGGGATGGTAGCTTTTAATTTTCAAGAATTTTTTTTGAAAAAAAAAATTGAAAGGAAAGGAAGTTGAATTACAGGGTATCGCAGGGAAGTCGAGAAATATAATAAGCTCTAATGTCATGAAAAATCTTCTGAATAAAGAACAACGAGGTGTAATTGCACAATAAGCTCATTAGAAGTTCCAACATCAAAATCATCTATTTATCTAGATCTCAAAAAATTATTGGGAAATCATTCCAAGGTGTTTGAAACTCCCAAAGGACTCCCACCTATTCATGATCGTGATCATTCTATTCATTTGGTTCCATGAAGTGTTCCTCCAAAAATTAGGCCTTATAGATATGCTTATGTCCAAAAAAGCGAAATTGAACATATGATTGCAGAACTGCTAGAGGCTAGTATGATTCAACCTAGTCAAAGTTGTTTCTCTTCTCCCGTATTATTGGTGCACAAGAAGGATGGATCATGGTGCATGTGTCTATATTATAGGGAGTTCAATAATCTCACTATTAAAGATAAATTACCCATTCCTGTTGATGAATTATTAGATGAATTACATGGAGAAATTTATTTCACCAAGTTGGATCTACGTTCAGGATATCATCAAATTAGAATGAAGACTGGAGACATTTTGAAAACAACATTTCAAACTCATAAGGGTCATTATGAATTTTTGGTCATGCCTTTTTTCCTTACCAATGCACCTTCTACATTTCAAGGGTTGATGAATTCCATTTAACAAACCCTTCCTTAGAAAATTTGTATTAGTATTTTTTGATGATTTACTAATCTACAACAGGTCTTGGAAGGATCATGCTCAACATTTTGATAGGGTGCTCAAACTATTGGAGGAGAAACAATTATACGCAAAAACCTCCGAATGTTTCTTTGGAGTACAAGAGATGGAATATCTGGGTCATATTGTATCTTAGGAAGGTGTTAAGGTAGACCCTAACAAAATTAAATCCATTAAGTAATGGAAAGTCTCAACAACCATAAATCAGTTGCGAGGATTTCTCATTTTAACAGGGTATTATCGCAATTTTGTTAAGAATTATGGGAGAATAGCAGCACCTCTAACAACATTATTGAAGAAATATGAATTTTCATGGACTCCTAAAGCAACTAGGGCCTTTTAACATCTTAAAGAGGCAATGTGCCAAGCACTAGTCTTAGCTACGCCAGACTTCACAAAAACCTTTATTGTGGAAGGTGATGCCTCAGGAAATAGAATTGGTGTTGTTTTAATGCAAGAAGGAAGACACATTGATTTTGAAAGTTGTCCAATCAAAGGAAAGTATTTATAGAAAGCTATTTATGAGACAAAAATTTTTGCAATACTACATGCACTCAAGAAATGGTGACCTTACCTAATGGAAAGACACTTCAAGGTAAAAAATGATCATGATAGTCTTAAATAATTTTTGGAAAAAATATTGTAGAAAAAATGGATCACAAAGATGTTGGGTTATGACTTTGAAATCATCTACAAAAGAGGGAAGCTAAATGTTATTGCACATGCACTCTCAAGAAAGGATGAGGATGTGGAAGAATTTCTTTGTGCCATTTATATTATCCAACTAGATTGGATAACCAAAGGAAGGGAGGAATGGAGAAATGATGAAGAAGTGTGCACACTGATTCAAAATTTGCAGCAAGATCCCAGTACATCTGGTACATTTAGTTGGAAAAATGATTCCTTACGACACAAAGATTGTGTATATATTTGTAAGAGTTCCAAACTAAAAAAAAATATTCTTTTGGAATTTCACACCTCTCCCTTAGGAGGACACTCAGGACTTTTAAAAACTTACCACAGGGTGAAGAAAGAATTTTTTTGGGATGGCCTTAAATCTGATATTCAAAATTTTGTTGCTGAATTTTTGGTTTTCCAGCAAAATAAAGTTGAGAAAATTAAGACCCCGGGTCTATTACAACCTTTATTCATTCCAATTCAATGTTGGGAGGAGGTTTAAATGGATTTTATCACAGGTTTACCTAAGTCTGAAGGAAAGAGTCTCATCATGGTGGTAGTTGACTTACCAAGTATGCACACTTTTGTGCAATATCTCATCAATTTATAGCAAGTAAAATTGCTATTGCATTTATGGAAACAATTCAAAAGCTAAAAGGAAACCCAAATATTATTGTAAGCGACAGAGATCTAGTTTTCACTGGAAACTTTTGGACATAATTATTTTATTTTTTGGGTACTCAACTAGCTCATAGCTCATCTTCTCATCCTCAATCCGATGGGAAAAATGAGATAGTGAACAAATGTTTGGAAGGATATATTCTTTGCTTTGTACCTGATAAAAAAACACAATGGGTCAAGTGGTTACCCCTATCTGAATGGTGTTATAACACTTCCTTCCACATTGCAGCAAAAATGGCCCCGTTTATGGCAATTTTTGGATATCATCCACTGTACATCACATCATAATTAAGAGAAAATTCTAAGGTTCAAGTAGTGGAATATCACATCGAGCATCAACAACAAGTTTTCCAAATCTTAAAGAATAACCTAAATTTGGCACATGATCGAATGAAACAATAGTCCAATCAACATCGCAGCGAGAGAAGTTTTGATGTAAGCGACTGGGTATTTTTATGGATACAACCATACAAACAAATGTCCCTCAAGCAAGCTAAGAAGGATAATAAAATATCTCCAAAGTAATATGGTCCTTACAAAGTGTTGCAAAGTATTGGTACTATGGCATACAAATTGGAGCTTCCTGCATCTTCCCGAGTTCACACAGTTTTCCGCATTTCATGCTTAAAGAAGGTTATAGGTGACAAACTTCCAGTTTAAAAAATATTTCCAGAACTTGATGAGGAAGTAAAAATCATATTGGAACCTAAAGAAGTCATGGAAACAAGAACTCGAAAGGTACGAAATCGATTAATTTCAGAGTATCTCATATAGTGGAAGAAATTACCCACTAAAGATTCCACATGGGAGAATGAGAATTTTATACAGAAGCATCCATAACTACTCAAGCATTGAGGACAAAGTTATTTTGAAGGAGAGGGGAATTTTAGGTCACGATATTAATAGTGTAGTCCCTTATTGTTGTTAGTGTAGCCCCCTTATTGTTATTTTTGTACCCTTGTAGTCCCCATATTGTTATTATTGTGCCCCATAAAATCCCATATTGTTAGTGTTGTGCCCTTACATTATTATTGTTAGGTTGGCTAGGATTATATTGGTACACCATGGACTCCTATGTATAGAAAGGAGGTTTTTTCATTTGTATCATCCAAGAATTTTTCATTTATGTAATGTAAACGAGGTTTCCCCCTCAAAGAGTCTGATTTCTATATCAGTGATCTATCTTTTCTTCTATTTTGTGAGCTAGTTTCATAACAAAAAGAAGAATGGAACATGGTGGATGTGTATGGACTTCCATTCATTGAAAAAAAATACGGTAAAGAACCAATACCCACTTCCAAGAATTGATGATTTACTTGATCAATTGAAAGATGCAAAGTATTTACTAAGTTTGACGTAACAAGTGGTCGTCATCAAATTAGAATTGCAAAAGGTGACATATCGAAGACAACATTCAAAACAAAATAAGGTTTGTTTGAATGACTAGTTATTCCTTTTGGTATTTTCCATGCACCTGCTACCTTCATGTGTGTGATGAATGATGTATTGAGTCCATTTCTAGATGATTTTTTAATAGTATACTTAGATGACATCTTGATTTTCAGTAAATCTCGTGAAGAACATGTCATGCATGTCAAAATTTTACTTGATGTCTTGAAGAAAGAACAATTGTTCTTAAAGATTTCAAAGTGTGAGTTTGGAAAAACTTCTTTAGTGTATTTGGGTCATATTATTGGAGGAGGTGAATTGAAAATAGATCCCTCCAAGGTTGATTCCATTTTGAATCAGTCTAAGCCCAAAATAGTTATGGAGGTAAGAAGCTTTTTGGAAGCAACCCCATATTGGAGGAAGTTTATTACTAACTTCTCTTTTATCGCAGCTCCATTGCATGAATTGACAAGTGTGAAGCAAGTCTTCCAGTGGGGAGGTAAACAGGAAAAGGAATTTGATGCATTAAAGGAAAATATTAGTTAAGCTCCAGTACTTGCACTTCTAGACTTGAGAAGCCATTTGAGATTCAAACTGATGCTAGTGAATATGCCATGGGTGCATTCCTCATGCAACATCGTAAGCCCATATGTTTTCATTCAAAAACTTTTAATGGTGCAGTGATTAATTATCCTACATATGACAAGGAATTGTATGCATTGTTGAAAAGTGTAAAAAAATGGAAACACTACTTGATGGGTAAGGAAACAATCATTCACATTGATCATCAACCATTTCAATACTTGCAATCACAAACAAAGTTGCAGCAATCAAGGCACTTTCGATGGATGGGTTTTCTTCAACAATTCCACTTGGTGATAAGTTATGAGAAAGGTATCTATAATAAAATTTCTAACATGCTTTATAAGAATATTTTTAATGTCGCTACTATTCTTAAGCATAATTATGTTTTTCATGAGAGATATCTTGAACAATATGTTTTAAATAGTGATTTTCAATATGTATATGAAATTTTGAGTCATGGGAACCAAGTAGAGGAATTGGATTATCACATGCATGATAACTTGTTGTACCATCTTGGTAAGCTTTGTATTCCACAGGGAGAAAGAGTCAACATCATAGGAGAGGCACGTACTTCTCTCATTGATGTTCATTTCAGTGTAAGTAAGACAGTGGCACATCTATAGAGTTATTTTTATTTGCCTCGTATGCATGAAGTGTGTCACGTTTTATTAGAGGTTGTTCATTATGTGTTGTCAGTAAGCCTGGCAATAGAAAGTTAGGATTGTACACACCACTTCTAGTATCTTCTCATCCATGGGAGAGTGTTTCTATGGAATTTTTATGAGGTATTCCTATGTCAAAAAGGAATCATGATTATCTTTATGTAGTTGTGGATAGGTTCAACAAAATGTGTATTTTAATGCCATGTAAAAGGAAAATTATAGCTGAAAAAAATGCTCAGTTATTCTTTCAGAATGTATGGGTGCATTTTGGATTTCCCACATCCATTGTTAGTGATCAAGATTCTCATTTTGTTGGGAAATTTTGGTCAAGCTTGTGGGGATTCATGGACACCAAATTGAAAAAGAGTACAAGATTTCATCTCCAAACAGATGGTCAAACAGAGGGGGTGAGCAGGGTGATGATACATCTTCTTCGCGGTTATTGTAGCAAGTATCCTAAGTTGTGGGATGAACATTTGCACTACATTTATCTTGCTTCCAACCGGGCCAAGCACTCTTCAAATCAAATATCGCCATTTGAGGCATGTTTGGGACACTTGCCTAAATATCCTTTGGATTTCATTTTTGGAAAGGATGTTGCTATTTATGGCCATAGTGACATAGACAAAGATAAAAGGTTCATTGAACAAATCCAATTGGTACATCAAACAGTTCAAGAAAAGCTAGAAAAAATCCAATTCAAGTACAAAATAAGGCATGATAAGCATCATGTAGATCACAATTTCGAAGTTGCTAATGAATTTTGGCTTCATATTAGCAAAGGAAGGCTTCAAGGAGAAGGTAAAAAATGAAACCAATTTGATATGGTCCATTCATAATTTTAGAAAATATTGGTGATAATTCCTTCAGGTTGGATTTGCCTTCATATATGCAAACTTATGTTGCTGTTAATGTTGACAACTTAAGGTTGTATTGTTGAAAATTGCAACAAGAAACAGTGAAATTGGCATCCCGAAACAATGTGATAGCACACACACTAGCGTGGAACCACAGGTCATGTAGTGATGGGTCCTAGCGATACATTAGTGTGCAAGAAAATATATTTAATAAATTGGAAATGTGTCAAATTTAATTATCCCTTAATTAAATTCGACAATAAATTGTAATAGTATCTCATAAACACTTGTAATAGTTAAATGAGTGTGATAGACTCAATTAGCTCATTAAATTTGAGTTGAGGGTGTTTGGTGAGGCATGCATAGTGATTCTATGTGTTTTAGAGTTAAATTTTCAATTAGTGCATTAGTTTAATGCATGAGAAATCAGTTAACTCAATTAACTGTGTTAAAGTCACTTTAACTAGTTGTAATTGATTGTCGCACTAGTGAGAGATCAAGTGAATTAAATCAAATTTAATTCACATGCAATGATATGTCAAGTGACTGATGATTTACTATTAATATTTTCATGCATGTAAGTTCCAGTGGAGACCTAGTTGAGACAAAGGTTAAAGGGAATTTGACTATCTGTTGTGTTATTAGAAAACTTCCCAGATGTAGTTAAAACACCACAAGATTACCCATGATACTTGTGTAGTCAAGGAAGGTTGGAATTCCTAAATAATATGGATTTCATTCCACAGGGATTGCGTGAGAAAGGAAGGTTGAAGACAGACTGAGAATTGGCTAAGTGTTGGCCCAATTTTGGCTGGATCAGTGTGAAACAGTTGTGAGAGTGTAGGAGACTCTTGTGAGAAGAGTGAATTGTAATTGTTTCATGATTCCATGGTGAATATACAATAGAAGATAGAGGGGTTTTGAGAAACAATCTTTCCCTGGGAAAATATCTGTGTTGTGGTTTTATTTGCTTCTTTATTTACTTGTTGTGATTGGTGATCGTGTTTAATTTTCACAAAATTAATTGTAGACTGATTTTGTATCTTTATTTAGTACATTACATGATAGGATTGAATCTATTGATATACATATGTTTGTATAATTTCTACATGGTATTAGAGCACAAGAAATCACTATAGTGAAGAAGGAAATGAGTTTGTGACAGAATAGAATTCGAATTTGCAAAATTATTCTTGGTGTGACAGTCGGATCATGATCGAAATGGCTTTCAATGGCTTGAGATTGGAGTATTCACTCGAGGGAAGATCTAGTTATATTGCATGGAAATATAAAATGGAGACTTTTCTGGAGGACAATGGATTGAAAGAATTCATTGCTAATGACATTCCAAAACCCACTGCAGCAAATGCTGCAAATCTTGATGCTTGGCAAAAGAAGGTAGCAAGGGCGAGGAGGATCTTATTTGAGGGAGTACAAGACCACATTGTATCAAGTATCCTTGGAAAATTGACACCATATGCTATGTGGAAGGCTTTGATAGATATTTTTCAGAGAAACAATGATCATATAAAATTGGCACTAAAGGACAAGCTCAGGAAAATCAAAATGGAGAAAGGTGAAACTATTCTGAAATATTTAACCAAGTTTGTCCAATGTCAAGATGATATTGGGAGCATCGGAATTACTATCGCAGATGATGGCTTTGTGAGCCTAGCTCTTTTAGGCCTTCCCAAGATTTGGCATAGTTATCAAGACTCTATCAATGGGAGGGAGAAGCTACCAGATTGGGAATGACTTTGGTCGAATTTGGTGCAAGAATAATTCAAGCAGAATACTAGGGATGGATCTTCATCTAAGACAGATGATGAAGAAAATTTCACCTTGGATGGTAAGGCAAAGAAGGGGAAGGGAAAGAAATCCTATTCCCAATCTGAGACCGGCGAAGAAGGCAAGGAGCGCGACATGTCCAGAGTGAAATGTTTTCACTGTCATGAGCATGTAAATTATGCCACTAATTGTCCACAAAAGAAGAAGAACAAGAAGGCTTTAGGATCTGCATCTGGTGAGGCTTTGGCCTCGCAATTTGATTTGGACTTCTCGCTCATCGCATGCATGGTGTCAAGTGCGATGGGATCAGTGTGGTACTTGGATAGTGGTGCATCTTTCTACATGATGGGAGACAAAGAACTTTTCAGTGGCTTGGAGGAGAAGTACCTCCAGATGCATATTTAAATGGGTGATGATGGGTGATATAGTGCTACCGGGATTGGTATAGATACCTTCCAGATACTTTCAAGTAAATCCTTCTTATTAAAATATGTAATGCATGTACTAGGCTTGAAAAATAATTTGGTTTCAGTCACAATGTTGGAGGATAGAGGTTATGATGTGGTTTTCAGTGAAGGGAAATATTTCCTTTGACACAAAGCCACGGGAAAAGCCAAGAATATTTGGATTCGAGTGAAGAATCTCTATAAACTTGATGTAGATCACTGTGCGGAATTGATGGGTAAATCAGACCAAGTGGTGAGCTAGGATGAGGGTGAGTTATGGCACAAGAGATTGAACCATCTACACCATGGAGCTTTGAAGTTCATGCAACAGATTTTTATGGGGCTTCCAAAGGGTACTCTTGCACAGATAGACACATTCAAGGGATGTACCATGGGGAAGTGTGAGAAAGCCATGTGATTGTCACTTGAGAGGGAGCTTGATTTGCATGCAGATGAGGGACTCTTGGTTCCTAAGGATGAACCTCAAGGTGTGGAGCAGTCACAACGTGAGGATCATGGAGTGGTAGAAACCACTCATGTAGAGACTTCCAGGAGGGGGAAATTTCGAACCAGTTGGGCAGAGGGAGTACATGGAGCTATACCTCCAAGTGTGAGGTGGGGCGATGTGCAAAATTAATCCAAGAATAAATTTGGGCAAGGTTTGTTGATATGGTGTGTCTCATGGATCTAACCTGGATACGGGGGGAGCCCACAGTACAGCAGTAGCAGGAAGGATCAAATATATTGATGCAGTCATATTTCAGGAAGATAGAAATTAGAGTGATAGGTTTCGGATACTGGAGTGCAGATCAGAGTTGGCAGCAATGCAGAGTGCATGGATGCAGATGTTAATAGTGAATGGATTCCAGTAGACATGTGCAGTAGTTAGCAACAGTCAGGAGACTCTAATGACAGATGCATTATACTAATTCAATTGTTTGGAGGCTATTCAGTTTCAAAAGTGTTGCATGAAAAATTTGCATGTGAGAGAAACACTAGAGAGGTGTTGCATGCAAGAGTTTCATGTCACTTGAAAGAGTTGCATGTCACATGCAAGAGTTTCATGTCGCATGAAAGGTCATTTCAAGGTACCGGATGGGGACAGATTGATTCCTTTCTTATTGAGAGGGACTGTTGAAATTTGCAATAAGAAACAGTGAAATTGGCATCCAGAAACAACATGACAACACACACACTAGTGTGGGGCCACAGGTCATGTATTGATGGGTCCTAGCGATACATTAGTGCGCAAGCCAATTTATTTAATAAATTGGAAATGTGTCAAATTTAATCATCCCTTAATTAAATTCGACAATAAATTGTAATCTTATCTCATAAACACTTGTAATAGTTAACTAAGTGTGATAGACTCAGTTAGCTCATGAAATTCGAGTTGAGGGTGGTTGGTGAGGCATGCAGAGTGATTCTATGTGTTTTAGAGTTCAAGATGCAGTTAGTGCATTAGTTTAATGCATGAGAAAAATTTAGTTAACTTAATTAAGTGAGTTAAAGTCAGTTTAACTAGTTGTAACTAATTGTAACACTAGTGAGAGATCAAGTGAATTAATTCAGATTTAAGTCACATGCAGTGATCTGTCAAGTGACTGCTGATTTACTATTAATAGTTGAATGCATTTCAGTTCTAGTGGAGACCTAGTTGAGACAAAGGTCAAAGGGAAGTTGAATATCAGTTGTGTTATTATAAAATTGCTCAGATGTAATTAAAACACCACGGGATTTCCCATGATACTTGTGTAGTCAAGGAAGGATGAAATTCCTAAAGAATAGGGATTGCATTCCATAAGGATTTTGTGAGAAAAGTAGGCTAAAGACAAACTGAGAATTGGCTAAGTGTTGGCCCAATTTTGTCTCGATCAATGTGAGAGTGTTGTGAGGGTGCAGGAGACTCTTATGAGAAGAGTGCATTGTAATGGTTTCATGATTCCATGGTGAATATACCATATAATATAGAGGGGTTTTGAGGAGAAAGCTTTCCCCGAGAAAATATTTGTGTTGTGGTTTGATTTTATTCTTTCTTTACTTGTTGTGATTGGTGATCGTGTTTAATTTCCACAAAATTAATTGTAGAAGGATTTAGTATCTTGCTCTAGTACATTGCATGATTAGATTGAATCCATTGTATACATATTGTTTGTATAATTTGTATAATTTCTACATGTATGAGCCTCCTTTGATTGAAGATCAAGGAGAAATTGTTCAGATTCCTTCAGTTGAGGCTTTTTCTCCTAAATACCTTGATTAACTATAGCAAGACACCATTCTTAATAGAAGAGCAAGGTCTTCAAAATGATGGAATGTGGAGTACCTTTATGTGGGGCTCAAAGAAACAAATCCAATCAAATCCAAATGGATCAATATTGGAAAGGTGAGGGAAATTTACCCTCATCTACTGAACAAATGAAAGTGATATTTTGGGGTCCAAAAGTTTCTAGTGGGGAGGAGTGATCATGTGCTCAAAAATATCCTCAAAAATGAAATTTGTCGGAAAGGTGTGGAACCTAAACAAACGCATAGATCTCTTCATTCTGAATCTGATGCAACTCATTTCATAGAAAACCAACATTGTATGCTCCTGGAAATGAGTTTTGTTCATTTTTCCAAACAAGAAAAATTTTGGCAAAATTTGTGAAGGTTTCCCAGTCAGTAGTTTTTATAGTTGACTGAGCCTACTCACTGGGCATGGTTTACTGGGCTCATTGGACCAATCTATTTGCACCACTTGTCCTAATTGTATTGGTGTTGGTTTGGCATTTTTTTATTGGGTGGTTGGTTGCCAACCAGAGGCTACCATGTGGCCCAACCGAAGGTCGCCACGTGGCAAACCGAGAGCCACCAAAAATTTTGGTTAAGGTCTAAACTTCCTCCTCATGAGTCGACACCGAGACCACATTGCAAATAGCGCAGAGCCCTACCAGTCAGGCTACCGAAGTCCTTATTAAACCATAGCCACAAATTTTATGTTAAAGGTTAAGCGGTGGTAGTATTGCAGTAAGGGGTCAAGGCTTAGTCCCAACCCTCCCCCCACCCCACACCCCCCACAATATGTAACCATATTACCAATGGCGTGATACTAAGGGCACGGAAGCATGGCCCCGCTGATTTTTATTTAAAAAAATATTTTCGGCCAATATAAAATGATTTTAAAATTCAAGTTTAAGGCCTTGGCGTAATTTTTAATGATCCCACAATTTGTGCCAAAAATCTGCCAAATTATCACTTTGTTAACGCAATTTAGGATGAATTTGTAGGATGGTTACAAAATTTGGGGAATTTGTAGAGTGACTAGAAACAAAGCTAAGGAAACTCATAACTTCTTCATTTTTTGATCAATTTGGGAGTAGAAAGAGGCAATATAGGAATTTTTTTACAGTTCTGAAGCTAATGGAACAGGTTTTGAAGCCATTGGAGCATTGTAAAAGGATGTAATCAACATTTTTTAGAATAATTATATAGGGCCAAGCAATAGGAAGTTGGACCAGGAGACGTAGCCCAGGAGGGGTGAACTCCTTCATCGCTTGTTGTGTTGTGGTTATTTTTATGGTCTATTTGTCTATTGTTTTCTATTTTCACTACAAGAAAAAAGCACATTGGTGAGGGTCATGTTTGTGACGGACCATTAAGGTCCGTCACCAATGTCACATATGGTGACGGTCCTTAAAAAACCGTCACTGTAAGTGTATATAGTGATGGTCCTTTATGGTCCGTCACCAAAGACATTTTCAATGACACTTTTGGTGAGGGTCGTTAAAGGCCCATCACTAATTCTCTTTTTGGTGACACTTCTAGTGACGAATTTTTAATGACCCTCACCAATGCTCTTTTTGTTACTTTTGGTGACGGTCAAAAAATGTTCGTCATCATTGATCATTAAAAAATCGTCATTGTAAGTGTAAATAGTGATGTTCCTTTATGGTCCGTCACCAAAGACATTTTCAATGACACTTTTGGTGAGGGTCGTTAAAGGCCCATCACTAATTCTCTCTTTGGTGACACTTCTAGTGACGAAATTTTAATGACCCTCACCAATGCTCTTTTTGTTACTTTTGGTGACGGTCAAAAAATGCCCGTCATCATTGATCAATCCAATGAGTTTTTGATTACGCTATGTGCCTGTTAATATATTTTTTGTCAAAAGATAACGATTTAATACAATTATTGTGGAGTGTTTTTTATAATATCTCCAAGGCCATAGTGGTTAGGTTCAATCAATTTGTTTAGAAGTAATTAGTGTGTATCATTTCCCTCAAGTAATGACTAGTCGAATAGATATTTCCTATGAGTCAACACATGATTCATCTATTAAATTTATTATCTAGCAAATTCCCTTTAGATAAAGTTCCACTATTATGTGTAGGAAATATATTATTTAATACATAATCAAGCTTTAACAATTCTATTAATGAGAAAGACCTAACAATCCTCAACAATCTGGGCACACCTTAAATTAATGCTTTGGCACACACTAACATTTCTTAGCATCCAACATGTCTTGGAACATCTTTGTACCTAGAACATATTGTGATGGCACTAACGCCCAAGAACATGGTGGCATGCACTAACACAACATGGAGCTCTCATAGCATGTGTTGGCATGCTGCATATATTCCCTAGCTGCATGCCCTGGAACACCTTGGTTGAATGCATTAACATACATTAGCACTTGGTACACAATGCCACTTGGCATGTATTGGGACCTATTATTAGTGTGCCTAGCATGCCCCTTTTCAAAAAGATAAAGTCCTAACTTATTAACCCTCTTAATATTGGTTCTTCCTTTTGTTGCCTTGACACATATTGACATACCATGGCATCCTGCACCACAATATCCTTAGCACCTAGCATGTATTGGCATATCTTGGCACTATTAATTGGCACATGATATAATTTGCACACCCTGGAATTCCCAAGCACACTTTGGGAATTCTTGACATGCCTTGATATTCCCTAGCATGCCTTACCAATGCTTAGCATACCTTGTCACTCCTTCCTTGGCATGACAACTAACACTCATTAACACTAGTCTCTGGCACATGTTCCTCATATTCATTAGCTTCCATGAATTTTTACCTAGTGCTCCCTTAATGTTTTTTTCCTAGTATTCCTTAACACTCATCGACATGCATTATCACTCTCTAGCACACCTTAGCACTCTTCAACATTCCCGTCCACTTCATAACATGCATAACACTAGTCCCTAACACATATTGGCACTTGGCACGTGTTGGCGCTTGGAAAGCCTTAGCATGTGTGGAATACATTGAGATGCCTTGGTATGATTTGACATGGTTTAATATTAAATTTATTTGTGATGATCAATTGTTGGAAAGTAGATGAGAAGCAACAAAGGAATACATGGCACGTAGAATGCAGTAAGACTTTTCACTTGGCACCTATTGCCACCCAGTGTTGGTGTGCCTAGCATTCCCCTCTTGGAAATGGTAAATTGATGACTTATTAACCCTCTTATGTGTTCATTTCCTTGTATTTTAACTTTTTTCTCCCTTCTGTTGTCTTGACAGTCCCTGACATGCATTGACACACCCTTGTACATCTTGGCATGCCTTATCACTTGGCACATCTTAGCATGTTTGACATGTATTCCCACTATCTGGCACATCAAGGGGGTGAAGAGAGATGTAATCCTAAATTAGGTCGAGTACGAGGGTTGAGTAAGGGTTGCTAAAGGGAGGTCATGATTATCCTCCAAGAGCAAGATCATCATGTGAGGGTTCATAAGAATGTTGCATACCTTAATGGTTGGTTTGTGCTAGGTGGAAGATTTGAAGAGCCCTAGACGAAGACAATATTGTGGGCCCTAGATCAATAAAAAGAATTGACTGTGGTTGGGAAGATTGATGGTAATCCAAGTACAGTTGGAGGGTTGTTAGGTTACTGTCAAAGAAGACTAGCCCTGACTCTTGTTCTGGTGAAGGACAACAAAATTGTTAGAAGGGTAGGTGTATAGGGCCTAAGGATGTGCAAACTTTGAAGGACTAAAGTAACAGTCAAGTGGGCCAACCAACTAGCCCTAGTTCACTATATTGTAGAGGATTGATTCAGTGGGAAGAAGGGAAGCCTCCATAGCCCTGGACTTATCATATTGGAGCTATAGTATGGCAAAAGTGGGCATACCAAAGAGTTGTTGACAAATGGAATTGTGAACAACTTGTTACCACTCAAACTAGTAGTGGACCTAAAAGGGGTTCATAAGAGGGCAACTGCTAGGACAAGGGAAACGATGGAGGCTTAGCCCATTCTCACCACAGCTAAGGCTCCTTGCTCTTCACGGACTTTCACCGATGGGTGGAGTCTCGGTAGTTTATGAAGTCACTTGTAGAGTAAAGGTCAATGAATAGGTGGGAAGTGACCCTCGAAACCCTTTCCCTAGGATAAAATAAAGAGTGGGACTTGCTTTCCTTTTAAGCAAATGAATTTATCTTATAGGGAGGGAGGAGGGGGATTGAAGGGTTGAGGAGAAGAAAAAGACTTATGAAGGAAGTTCTCAATCCCTAAAATCCTTTGGGAACTAGGATTCCCAAATTTTCCTTGATGAAAGGCCTTTGACACCAAATGGGACCACACGGGGCCAAGTGGACCCAGCCCAGGTTCAGGGATGGAATTTAGCAACCAATGATGTTCCTATCCTGGAAAAGGTGAGGGGAAAGGATCAGACAAGAGTTTTTACTTCGATAGGTCAAATTGATCCTACTAGGTTCTATCCTTGGGAACACTTATGCAAAACTTGATCCTAGAGCTAGGGCTTGAGGTATACAAAGATTCCACCATCGGAATTGGCCCAAGTTCTGAGGAGAGTGAGGGAACCCAACAACGCAGCTGCCTTTAGGAGATAGAAGTTTTCCTCTAGCTAGATTCTTGGGAAATTGTTTCCCTAGGTGACCTAATGGGGCTAGACCCAGGGAATGTGGAAATTTCTTAATCTAAGAAACCCTACTACAGTATCTTGATTTACTTCTCCTACTTGAATTAAGTTACAAGTTAATTTCTAAAATATTCAATAAATTAGCGAAGCAGATAGTAAATACAACTAGCAACCTACACATATAGATCAAATATTAAATAACATGATCATAGACAAAGTGACACACGTATTTTCTGGAAAACTGTCCTCGGAAAAAATCCAATGCGGGAAAACTAGTGTAGCTAGCTCTGGAGGGTTTTCATTATTATGTAGAATCTAAGTACAAGAATCCTGGGCACCAAAACTGGTTCACCCAACAGAGAAATAAAAACGACAGTAATACACTACTCTGAATCCCTCTACGTCAGCCTAACTGGCCTGCGTCGGCCTTTGCGCTGCTCAGAAAGGGTCTGCGTCACACCTGAAGGGCTTACACTGCCCCTGTGCTGCCCTGACTGGGCCTGCGTCAGCGCTGCGTGGCTCCTGCTGCCTCTGCGCTGCCCCTGCTAGGCTCTGGCTGGACTGCGTGGCTCCTATTGCCCCTGTTGTTATGGGTGGCTGGAATGCTTATGCAGAAAAAGCATAGGTAAGAAAGAAGGCATTGGCCAAAGGTAATGCATAACAGTTAGAAAAATTGAAGAAATGCAATGAAAATAGATCAATGTCCACAAATAACTGAAATAGCTCAATGGGACTAGAGAGTAAAAGCTTTGACAACAACAATAAGTGCTTATAGCATCAGCTAAGAGAACAGAGGAGACTAGTTCATGAGGTTAAAATGTTGTATAATTGTTGGCACAGGAAAACTGTAGAATTGTTAGAGTAAATATTTGTAGGTACCATTAGTTGGTGATCATCGATAATCATTTCATTTCATCAAATACCCCAATGAATGGGCCTTACAAGCTATTTTCGTAGACAAATGCCACAGAAGCTGTCTGATGGAAAAATATTCACACAATATTAAAGAAAACACCTACCAAATAAGGATGACATTTCAAATGGGGCAAGAAACAATAGAGAGATAGACATCGAAAAAGTTAAAATGCTAGGGCAAAAGGAAAGCAACTAGGTAGCATGGTAGAAAGCACAACAAAGAAAATTATAAAAATGGAAAACCCTACAAATTAGCACCCATCCAAACATCACACACATGTGCCTTATGCACGTTCGTGCAACCCGTTTCTCGTTTTCTCTGTTGTGCCTTCTTTCGGTAGCTTGCCGTGTCATTTTGTTTGAGGGTGCCCGCCCAAACCCATTTGGGTAGGGTCGTTTTGTTTGAGGGCACCCGACGCCCAAACCCATTCGCGTAGGGTCATTTCGGTTGAGGGCACCCGCCCAAACGCATTCGAGTTGGGTCGTTTCGGTTGAGGGCACCCACCCAAACGTGTTTGGGTTGGGTCGTGTGAGGGAACCTAAGAAAATGCATTCGGGCGGGTCAGGTTGGGTCGTGTCGTGTGAGGGCACACAAGGAAATGTGTTCGGGCGGGTCGGGGTGGGTTGGGTTGGGTCGTGTGAGGGCACCTAGGGAAATCTCAAGTTAAATTTAAACCAGCTAAACAAAAACTCTAATAATTCATGAAAATCATCTAAACAATTATTGAAATATCAAACTTGACAGTAGACGAATATGGGTTTAGTTAGTTTTATGAGGATCATGTTGGAAGTTATGTTGTTAATTTACATAGAACACCACTTTTTTGTATAATATTTTTAGTTTCTATTTTTTATTATTATCTTCACGATTCTAATATGTTAAGTTTTTTTTATACCACATAAATTTAAATTATATAAATTTATACATTTATAAAGAGTTATAATAGAACCATAATAGTTCAATAAAATATAAAAGTTAAATAGTTGGGGTGGCGAGAGGGGGAGGGGGAGAGATTCTCCTAAATCCTGAGGGAATATGAAAAATAAAGTACTTTTTTTTTTTTTTTTACAAGAACGGTTATGAATTTATATTAGAACGTGGCCAAATGCCATCCAAGATTACAATATGTCGGGCCTAGCCCTTAGTCTTTCTGCCTTTGTCTGATCATAGGTCCCAAGTTTTGGGAATCCACCATTTTTACACATGGCTAGAAATTCTATATTTGTTATTTTTCCTAGCTTATATAAACACACAAACTGTTGTAAAATGAGACGAAAAAACATTGCAGCTTTATGGGATGGAGTCCCACTCCTCAGTTTCGTCTATCAGAAGGGAGCCTTCTGAAAGCAACACTGCCTTGTTGGCTTCCGAATCTGCCTCTTTATTGTTTTCTCTCAAAACATGGAGAAAGCTTGCAGTTCGAAAAGCTTTCATCATGCTTCGAATTCTTAAGATCGCTCTAGCCAGTCGAAGATCTGTAGGAAAGGAGTTCTCCTCTAGAACTTTGATGATAGACTGAGAATCTCCTATGACACTTAAATCTGAAATACCGGTGGCCTTTGCTTGCTTAAGCCCCTGCAGAAGTGCCAAGGATTCAGCTTGGATGCTGGTTGAATGCCCGAGGCCCCAAGCATACTTAATCACTGTTCTGCCCTCCTTGTTCTTTATAATTCCTCCTGCCCCAGCGAGACCGGGATTGCCTTTCGTAGCCCCATCGAAGAATAAGCAGTGTCTGTCTTGTCTGGTGAGCAAGTCTGAAAGTTCTTGCTTGTTTCCTCTGAATTGCCACTCTTTTATGTTCTTTTGCTGCCTTGTTTCATCAGAGAAATGAAGACCCATTGAGGCACCCCAATCTAGATCCTTTTGATTTAAGTTGGCTTCCGATAACTGTTCACCCAAGTTTTCTTTCCAGAGGTTTTTTACTTTGATGATGATGAGCTGAGGATTTAGTTTTTCATCTCTAAAAACTCTTCTGTTTCTCTCGAGCCAAATTTGCCAGCATATGAATTTTGGCAAGGAAAACCATGCTGCTTTAAATCTTTCGTTTTTTGGAAGAGTTCCTGGATAACAGCTGTGCCAATTAGCAAATAAGTCTGAGATAGAGACAGGGAGATTAAACTCTGTTTTCCAATAATTCAAAAGGATCTGCCAAATTTCTCTAGAATATTTACATTCCAGAATGATGTGCTGGGCACTCTCTTCCGTTTCGCAGCATAGGTGGCATCTGGATGGGCCTTGAAAGCCTTTTTTCTTAAGTTTGTCTTCTGTTAAGATCGCTTTATGGCAAAGCAGCCAGCAAAAGAAGTCGACCTTTGGCAAAGATTTATGCTGCCACAGCGCCTTCCACACAGTTGGATCGGGGGCGACATAGGGACGCTCTTGTAAACACTTATACCCCTGCGCTACTGTGTAAATACCTGGACCGGATCCCCAGCCCCGAGCATCGAGTTTGCCTGAGCGTAGGGGCGATTTACCATGTAGCAGTGATAATAGGTGATGTCTGGCCTGCGCAAGCTCTGGAGGCACGGGAGGTAGGCGCCAGCGCTGCCAGATTCTGTCAGAGTACTGTGAGATGTCCCACAGTGTATTAAACCCAGCGCGATCCATCCACTGTCTCAGCGCTTGCAATGAGATATTCGATGCTAAGGGTGGATGCATCATTATACTATCATCCCAGATCTTAACGTTTTTACCATTGCCCGGTATCCAGAACGATTTGTCTTTGATGAGAGCCACTGCTTTGTGACAACGCTTAACCAAGTGCGTTCCTGTTGTGGGGAGAGGATTATCCAAAGATATTTTTCTGTTTCCCATGAGATATTTTTTCCAGAGGGCTCTTTGCGCCTAGCCTGGGTGTGGAGCGATGATTTGCCAGTAGAGCTTGGCCCCCATGGCAATATTTTGAGAGCAGAGATCTTTGATGTTCAGTCCTCCTTCCATCAAAGGCATACATATTTTCTCCCAACTGATCAGCGGAATTTTTCTGTCATTTAGTTTGCCACCTTTCCAGAAAAACTTGCGGATGTAGGCTTCCATTTTCTTTATGATGCCAGAGGGTGCTAGGAGCACAGAAAATTGGAATATGGGGAGACTGCTTAATACTGATTTGATTAGAACAAGTTTGCTTGAAAGGTTTAACCAAGAGAAGCCCCAGGCTTGAAATTTTGTCTTGAATTTGTCCAAAAGAGGGGCCCAATCTCTGCTATAAACCAGGTTGCGAAAGATGGGAAGACCCAAGTATATAAAGGAGGACCAGCTGAGGGTGGCAGCAAAATCCAGAATTCTGGATATGACAGAGAGAGTGTGAGCAGAAATGTTCCAGCAGTAGGCTTTACATTTGCCTTTGTTTAGGCTGCTTCCTGTAGCATCACTGAAATCATCTAGAACTTCCTTAAACCTTATGGCAGATCGAGTTGTGGCAGCCCCCAACAGAAGGGTATCATCTGCGAAAAGAGTATGGTTTACATTTTTCACACCTCTGGCTATATTAAGCCCCAAAATCTCCTGATCTTCCAATTTTTGATCTAGGAAGAAGCTTAGGGCAGAGACTTGGAGAACGAAAAGCAGCGGTGAGAGGGGGCAGCCTTGCCTGAGCCCTCTTGATGCTTTGAAGAAGCCAGCTGCTCTCCCATTCACCAAGGGGGCAATCCATGGGTCGGCAATACTAGCTCGAATCCAATTTACAAAACCTAGTCCAAAGCCAAACTTTTTCAAAACTTCCCAAAGGAAACTTTGCCTGACACGGTCGAAGGCATTTGCCAGGTCTAATTTAATTACCATACCCTTTTCTTTGCGAAGTTGACTCGAATGGATCGCCTCTTGCACCAGGATGTAGTTATCGACAATCTGTCTCCCCTGAACAAATCCTCCTTGATTCTCAGGTATGATCATTGGAAGGATGCCTGCTAGCCTGTTTGCTATTACCTTTGTGATTAATTTGTATCCAATGTTGTAGAGAGAGATTGGGCGAAACTGATTGAATTCTTTTGCACCCTTTTCCTTGGGAATAAGGGCAAGAAAGGCAGAATTATTGCTGCCCCCAATTTTTTGGCAATTTTGTGATTTCAGGATCATCTTGAAGAGATCTTTCTCCATAATCTGCCAGCAAGATTGGAGGAATCTGGCCGTGAAGCCATCCGGGCCTGGGGCTTTGTCAGGCTCCATACTGGCTAGAGCTTCTTTTATTTCTTGGATGGAAATCTTCTTTTCGAGCTACTGGTTGATAAGAGGGGAGATCCTTGGGGGTATCACCTCCAGAAATTTGGATTTTGGATCAGTCTCACCCTCTTCTTTATACAAGTTTTTGAAGTGATTGTAGGCTGCATTCTTTATGCTCTCAAAGTCTTTATGGATCAGATTGCCTTCTTTGATTTCTGCTATAGAATTAAAGCTTTTCCTTGCTTGAGCTTGTTTATGGAAGAAGGCAGAATTTCTATCTCCCACTTTAAGCCATAAACTCCTAGATTTTTTCCTCCAATGCTCTTCCTCTGATAGGCAGGCTTTGTGATAGATTTGTTGAAGCTCCTCCTCCTTATCTAAAACCTCTTTAGTAATTTCTGCATCCTCACTTTGGATTTGGTGTTGTTTAAGATTATCTTGGGCCTGCTTTCTTTCGTTTGCAGGATTGGGAAGGCCTTTGGCCCATGTTTTGAGGGCAGCTTTAAATCTTCTAAGTTTCTCTTCCCAAATGAAGAAGGGATAACCCTTCACTGGAAAATTCCAGCTGTCCTGAACCAAATTCAAAAACTCAGGCTCTTTAACCCAAAGAGCATTGAACCTGAATGGAATGGGACCAAGATCCTTGTGGCCTGTCATCTCTAAAAAAATGGGCTTATGATCTGAGACACTACATGGAAGGATGTGCAATCTGGATTCTACACCAAGCAAGAGAAAGGAACTCTGCACCAAGCATCTATCAAGTCTAGCAGCAATATGACCAGGGCCTATTCTCTTATTGGTCCAGGTGTACTTACCGTTATCTGGAGGGGTATCAAGTAGATCCCAGTCCTGCATGAGATCTTCCACCCACTCCCTTGTTGGGTCCCTTACGATTGTGCCTCCTCGCTTTTCATCCGTGCGTAGAGTGAGATTTATGTCCCCTGCAATGATGATGTTTCCCAGGTTCTCAGTCTCCGCCAGCTGTCTGATGGAATCCCAGCACTCCCTTTTCTCCCCTATGTTAATAGGTACGTAGACATTGAACAGGCAGATAGTCTCCCTTGAATCTTCAGAGTGTAGCTTCAGGAATAGCCAATGGCTATTGTGTGCCTCTGTGACCAGGCTGTATTTGAGGGGGTTCCAGAGAGAGCCCAATCCCCCGGAGGCTCCCCTTGATGATACTACTAGTCTGCTACTTCCCTTCCAGAACTTTTTGCTGATTTGAAGGAACTCATTGTCCTCCATTTTGGTCTCCTGGATTAGAAGGATGTCCGGGGTTTCTCTTCTAATGAGGCTTCTCACTGCTTCTTCTTTTACTTTACTCCCCATTCCTGTGAAATTCTAGGAGATGGTCTTCATCATTTGTTTCTTTGCTGGGGGGCTCCCCTGGAGCCAGGAACTTGATTTTTAACCGTCTTCGAGTTCTTGCCAAGGAGTTTTTCTAGCGTAGGCTGGCTACCCTGCAGCTTGTCTTTTTAGGTTTCCTGGTCTCTCTTTTCTCTTGCAGATTTCCAGCCCCTTGCAGATCTTCTAACTGATGTCTGTGTATCTCCAATTTCTCCTTCTTCCTCAGACTCCTCTGAGTCATGTTCCTCCTCTGAGGCTTCTGTCTGCTTTTCCTTGTCCCTTGCCATGATACTCTCTTCGGGTCTTGTTCCTGTTGAGTTCGATTTTTCTGCTGATTTGGAAGGTCTCTCCTCTTCCCTGGGAATTTCTTCCGCAGAGCTTAGGACCTCGAACTTATTTTCTTGACTTCTTGAGGAGGATACATTTTGGGCAGCAGCAGGTTGAGATCCTTGTGCCCCTGATTTCTTGTGATTTATCTTTGATCTCTTGACTTGGTTCCATCCTTCCTCCTTTCCTTTTTCTGCTTCACCTGTGTTCGGGCATCCTCTAGCAAAGTGGCCATAGATGTGGCATTTGCGGCATTTGAACGGGAGCTTCTCGTAATCCAACACTTGAAGATGCATCCAGCTACCCACCTTTATTTTGATGGCCTCAGGGAGACCCACCTCTAAGTCGACCTCGACGCAGATCCGGGCGCAATCATATTGATCGTTGTTGTTGGCTCTGTCTATGAACTTGCCCAATGTGTTGCCGATATGTTTAAGGGAATCCCAGTTCCAACAGTGAACCGGTAGGTTAGGGAGCCAAACCCAAACAGGAACTGCCGATGGAACATCCACAGCTGGATCAAAGTCTGGAGTCCATTTATTTAGATATAGGCCCTGAGGTCCCATGAAATAGGGCCCATTCCTGAAGATCAGGGCTTTGTCCTCCTTAGTATTGAATTCAAACAGGAAGTAGCCTCTTCCAAGAAAGTATGAAGTGACTTTGTTCTTAATCAACGAGATCCAGTTCCTTGTAACCCAATTCTCAGTTGATTTAGGAGAAGGCCAGAGACCCGTAAATTGACCGACCAGGGCGCGATCTGCTAGAGACAAGGTGACCTGGATTGGCCCCTCCGGAGGTAGGGTTACCTCCGGCACATCATCGAGCTTTTTTACAAACTTAGAGACATCAGGTTTCTTCTTCTTTGGTAATGAAGAAATCAAGGAAGAGAAAGCGGCTGAGGCATCCGGAGGAGAAGACTGAGGAGGCCCTTGAGGTGATCCTTGGGTCTCCATAGTCAGCAGGAAAGATCAGTAAATCACCCAATCTACTTCAGACAACATCTCCGAGATCGAGCAATAGAAAAAGCAAGGGACAGATCTTAGGAACAGCTGAAGATCTGTGCAGCAGATCGGTGAGAGGGCGCTGCTCTGGATGGCCAGAAGCGGGCGCAGGAGGTAGATCTGGTCAGATCCAGCTAGGATCGAGGCCCCTGGGGCCGAGAGGGCGAAGAAGCAACAGTAATGGGGGCCATGGGGGCGGCGCTCTGGCTCGGCCTGCGCAGGCTAACGTAGCAGCAGTCGTCAATCCAGCTCAATTATGAAAAATAAAGTACTTACGGGGGCTAGTCCAAAGAATTAACAATCTCACATAAATGTATGGGCTTCTTCCAGGTCTCCAATTAGCTAATGATCGAAATGTTTCTAGGTTAGTGATCTTGGGGGATTCCCTTATCACTATTCAACACCTTCAAAAAGGTTTTCTCCTGAAGAAAAACAATTTATCCCTCCTCCTTAGAAAAATCAATAGTGCCCTAAAATCATTCCCTCAAAAGGCTTATTGCCACATTTTAAAAAGCCAAAACAAAGAGGTGGATACACAAACGAATCAAGCCTTCCTTCTTGAAGTAAGCGGGTTAGAATGAGATCAATGACATGTCAGGTTGGAAAGATATTCCATGAATAATTCCACTCAATATAATTTTCCCTCTCTCTTGTTTTGCTAGTTGGATATATGCAGCATGAGAATTATTTTTGAAGATTTCCAAAGACAACCTCCTTTCTATGCCCCCCCTGTCGCCTCCTATATATTCACATATTCGCATCACGCATAACATTTGGTGTCAGGATCTCGTCATTAAGGTTGAGGTGGTGGTTTGTGGGGGTGTTGGCCACGCGCCCATTTACCCCTCACATGTGGAGTCTTATGAAGTTGGACAACCCTTAATTGATCCCTCCTTTGCCTTCGTACCAAGTTCATTGATGGATACAGGGTGGGCAGAGTTAATGAATTTCGTGGTTGATTCGATCCCTCGACATGGGATTTCACTAGTCTAAAGGTGGAATTCATGGTTGGTGTTAATATGATAAGGCAGAAAGTATCAGTTCAAGGGTGTGCCCTTGAGAGTCAAGACAACCCTTCTACTAGTTGATGGGCTCTCCACACCTTTGTAAACTCCATCGATGCTAAGAATTCTTTCAATCTTATGTGTCTCTTGCTCGGTGTCATGAACGTTGTCTCGCTCGTCTCATTCAAAGCGAAAACATGGGGAATTCTCTTGTCTTTTCTTGGCTCATTTTACTCCTATGCAGTAAGAAGTTGGGAATATTTCCCCTCCAAGTTGTAAATGGATTTTTGTAAATCTCAAGAAGTCAAGTTGGAATTTTTTCCAGTGGGTGTTGAATTTCTCATCTTCGAATTTCAAGCTTATTCACCACCCTGTATGCAAAAACTATAGTTATAGATTACATACCCTTTCCCGGGCCAACATTATATAAGTCTACTTCACTAGGATAAACATTCACTAAGGCTTCACGTATGAAATATCCACCAAATTTGTCACTGCATCAATGTAGTCCCTAACACTGCATGTAACTTCAAGAGTATTGTGATCACACAGGTGCCCTGTGCATGTTCGTCCGACCCATTTTTCGGTTTCTCCCTTGTGCCTTTGTTTGGTCGTGCACGTCGTGTGAGGGCGCCCGCCCAAACGCATTCGGGTTGGGTCGTTTCATTTGAGGGTGGCCATATCAAATTTACTAAGTTGTGACCGCAAGGGTGCCTTGTTCTTCGTGAGGCTCGTTTTCCATTTTCTCCCTTGTGCCTTCGTTCGGTCGGGCGCGCCGTGTGAGGGTGCCCGCCCAAACGCATCCGGGTCAGGTCAGATCGTTTAGTTTGAGGGTGGCCGTATCAAATTTTCTAAGTTGTGACTGCACGGGTGCCTTGTGCACGTTCGTGTGGCTCGTTTGCCGTTTGCCCCCTTGTGCCTTCGTTCGATCGAGCGCGCTGTGTGAGGGCGCCCGCCCAAACGCATTCGGGTCGAGTCATTTCGTTTGAGGGCAGTTGTATCAAATTTGCTAAGTTGTGACCACATGGCTGCCTTGTGCATGTTCGTGCGGTCCGTTTTCTTTTTTCTTCCTTGTGCCTTTGTTCAGTCAGCGCGTGCCATATTGTGAGGGTGCCCGCCCAAACACGTTCGCGTTGGGTCGGGTCGTTTCGTTTGAGGGTGGCCGTATCAAATTTACTAAGTTGTGATCGCACGGGTGCCTTTTGCACGTTCGTGCGGCCTATTTGCCGTTTGCTCCCTTGTGCCTTCGTTTGGTCATGCACAACGTGTCGCGCCATGTGAGGGCGCCTGCCCAAACGCGTTCGGGTTGGGTCGTTTTGTTTGAGGGAAGCCATATCAAATTTGCTAAGTTGTGACTGAATGGGTGCCTTGTGCACGTTCGTGCGACCCATTTTTCATTTGCTCCCTTTTGCCTTCGTTCGGTTGGGCAAAACCGTGTCGTTTCGTTTGAGGGCACCTGCCCAAACTCGTTCAGGTCGGGTCATTTCGGTTGAGTGCACCCGCCCAAACGCGTTCGGGTCGAGACCCCTAAGCCCCCAATACCTAATCCCTTAACTACTAACTCATTATTCGACCCCTAACCCCTAAATGCACCTAAATCCCCTAACCCCTAACCCCCAATCCCCTAAGCCCTCTAAATTCGAAGAATTAGCTTTGAAGAAGCAATTGTTTTCTGCAATATGGTTTGTAAGTTATTTAAATAGAGGTATCTTCTCTAGAGTTCTTTTTTAGATCCACAGTTTCATTTACTAATTTCTGAACAAGGCGTATGACACTCTTCATGTCTATGGTATTTTTATCTTGAAGCTCATTATCTATATGAGTATTTGCTACTTCAAGGGTTTCATGACGGAGAAAATCGCAATACAGGGTTTAGGGCCAATTATTGTGTTATTGCTGCTTCAAGGGTTTGATAAACATACCCCAAGTCGTTCATTTCCTTGCTACTTATCAGGTTCTTACTTTTGTCTAATTCACTATATACTTAGATCATGAATGTGAGAAGGTTGTTTGTGGATTATATTATTATTGTATCAACAGTGTAATTATTTCTATGTTGTTACATCTTTCTAGTAAAAAACCTCATCTTTAGAAATATTTTCTTGTCATTTTCAAAATTGATTGCTTCATTGAGCACAACATGCAACTTATTTAATACTTTATTGAAGTTAAGAGCTCCATCTTTGGGGCAAGCTGCTTTTCGACTAACTCCACTGCTTTTGATCTCAATTTTTCCAATTGCTTCCTTCTCTCATATGATACCTAAGCCTTTTCCTTTCTCTTCCCTTCTAATTCCGTAATAGTGTCATAGTGATGCCAGCCAACTTCTTTGGAAAGCCTTCCTAGCAGACAATACTTGTGACCTGGCTGAAGCCTCAACACTTTCAGAGCATCTGGAATGACCATTCCCTTCTTCCGGTCATATGGTGGGGGAACCCCTTCAAAAAGCCCTTAGCCTAGAAAGTGTTGTAGCACCACGCTTGGTTTTGTGTGGAATCATTCCTCTAATTGTCCAGTAATCAAATCCTTCTCTTACTTTATTGTCATTTGCCCATACCTAAGCAATGAGAGCACAAGAACACCTATTTCTATAAAAGCACCTATAACTTCTCTTACTTTATTGTCATTTTCCCATAACTAACCAATGAGAACATAAGAAAACCTATTTATATAAAAGCACCTATAATACTTTTGTGGGTTTCACTAATATCCCTTTAGTTACTGTGTGCACAGTAGCCTAGATCCTAAAGTGATTCTTGTACAATGATAATCCACTAGGTGTATTTGTTCTTAAAAAACTATGCATGGATAGATGTCCCATTTATGGCCAAGTTCCACCAAAATGGTTCCCCCTACCTACCTAGTAACTACATTACATTTATTTCATGACAAGACTACCCTACAACCCACCAAATTTCTATCATATCCTTGTCGTCAACAACAATTTGTTGTTCAAGATATAGCTAAGTTGGAACAAACTTAGCTCTAGAGCTTAGGATATTTTTCCACCTCTAATGTTTATAAACCAATAGATATAAAATTTCTAAATCATTTCGGAGCCCTTTAAGTATCACCTTTCCTATATTGACTCCGTCTTAAAAATCATGGAAAATGTCCATAGATGAGTTATCCTTACTAAACCAAAAAATTTCATTGAAAATAATCATTCATACCATAACATTACAACTTCCCTTTTAACCACATAAAACTTATTTTTAAGTTACCATAATTCATCTTTAATATCACATAATTAGATTAAAAAATCAAACAAAATCTCTAGTTTATGAAATAAAAATTCAACAATTTTATATAATTAATAATTTAAATAAATATCTTAAATCTAACCTCATTAATAATTATTTATAATAAAAAATACACTTATTTATCCAAACCCCTTATTAACCCCAAAAAAATCTCACACATTTTATTTAATGAAATTTGAATGGTCATAAATTTTATGATGAAATTGATAATTATAATAATCCAAAAACAAAATCTCATAAACTTTATTCTGTTCTACGGTAATCACAAACTTTTTTTATTGTATAAATCTCATTTTTCCTTCTCTTCAGAAATGTATAAGGTCTTTTTGGCTTAGTGCATGTATAAACTCTCATATAAAACCATTTTTTCAAGTCACCATTGGCCCAGATGTGAAACGCATCAAAGGTTTTGTTTTGGAAAGTATTACGCGTATTTCATTTCACAATGTTAAAAAATTTCAAATACCAAAACTTTTAATTTCCCTCACTCATTTCCCTCCGGTTTCCCTCAGGTTGCAGCATGGTTTGTCCAACGAAGGAGGGAGGATGCGGCCATACTCTCGCCGGTTTTGAGGGTTGCATGGTTTGTCCAGGGAAAGAAGGAGGATGCGGCCATACTGTCACGGGGGTTTTGAGGGTTCAAGTTCTTGACTACTATTTGTTCAAGATGGATTTGTTCAAGTTCTTGACTACTATCTTTTCCAAGAGTTCCATTTTATCAAATAAACAAAATTTAATTCCATGAATACTATTCACAAGTCAATCTCAAAATCAATACCCCAAGCGAACACATCACAACACGTGCCCAACAAACAATCCCAGGAAATAGATTATAGATCCCTCCAACCAGTGGCTTCTGCTCTAATGCTTTTCTACTATCAATTTCCAGCCAAATAGTAATTACAAGAAGGCATGAGCCACAACATAAAACAATATGAATACTAATACAAATAGTAAGTCTCTTTATGGCTCTAGGGTATCACTATCCAAAGTTGTTTCACATTCGCAATATAAAGATTTGGTTATCAACCAAATAGCAGAATTTCAGACATGCATTAAGTAAGGACTTCAACGATCATGATCAGGTTATCCTCAACTTAAGTATATCTTGTGATAATTACACTAGAGACTTTCAGGTGGTTTTGTAAACGATTATGACTTGAATGTTCAAACATTCCTTCTAATATTAACATATGAAGCGAAATGCCAAGCTTTGGAGGCTTACTCTCTCACACATAAACAAACCTTATTTTGGGAAAATAATGCCTATGCACATGGATATGATGGATATGATTCCTTAAAACTTGGTGGAGAGAAACCCAAGTAATACATGCCAAAGTGAAATTCAAGAGGAAAAGGTTTTAACCTTTGATTCATGGCTATGATAACTTAGGATTTTATAACATATGAACAAGACCATAATAATCCAAACCCTAAATTAATGGAGAGAATAAGGGCACATGCACAATATGACCAATGGGCAAACACCCTTGAAAATGTAGGTTGATGACAAGATAACTCCCGACAACAACTACCTGCCCAAAACCTAAAGAAATGAGAGGGAATGAGGACTAATGCTATACGAGGTACCTTGTAAACCCTGATGCATATGAGTGATCCAGTTTCGAGATAAGATGAGAAGGTGAAGATGATAATCACCCTCAAGAGTAAGGATTAATTCATGGCAGGGTTGGACCTTCAATCACCAACGCCTAAGGTTTCAAGGATGCCGAGAAAAATATATAATTCTCTCAAACCCTATTGCACATGCTGAGGCATAGGACCAGTCAAGGGCCTAGGGTGACATGCTATGCAATAAATCTCACCATGGTGTGCGATGTCGATGAGACTATGCCCTTAGAGGCATAGGTTAAACACATAAAGGGAGTCACTTTCTTTCCAAATTATGGTTTCTCCCAAACCCTAGTATAGTCAACATAAGGGGATCCAAAATGAAATGCTACTTGTTCACATTCAGTGCTTCTGTTGGTTGCGACACATACTAGGGAAAGATAAGTTTTGAAGTGAAGGGAGTCTCTTGGCACATCACCGAAGCGACACACCTTCGAAACCGTAATGTCGTCATAGTGTCAACATCTGAGGCAACACATGATGTGTGGGGGCAACATGTAAAGTGCGAATGGGGAAAACATCAGAGTTCGAAAAATGCCCAAAATTTTGGGTGGTGTTGTAGCAACTATAACAACTCTCATAATGCTAAATCTGGGCAATTGGCCTCATTATGACAGATCAAAGCTTAGTAAAAAAAAATAATAACTATCAAACCTTAAAAGATGAAATTTTATCATACCTTCTTATGTCTATATTAAAGGAAAGAAAAACCAAATAAATTTAATTTTGAGTCTTTTAATTTAAAGATGACCACATAGATAATTATAACTACTAATTAATTATGTTTATAATTTTTACATATTAAATAATTCATATACATTTTAATATCTTATTTATTTATATTTAATTTTTAATTTAATATTATATATAAATATTATTTTTAAATATTATTATTGCAATTTAATTTTGTTTTAATTTTTAATTTTTAATTTTAAATTGATTTCAATTCCCCTCAAAAAAATTCCGCCCACGCTGCCACATTGGTTGAAAACTCAATTTGAATACTTTTAACGAAGAACGATTCTATTTTTTATTTTTTGATAAATTTTTATTCCCGCCTGCAAGTGGAACATTCTGCAGGGCATTCTGCATGGATGCTCTACTCGTATCGTTTGAGGCAGCTAGTTGATGCCATAGCTGTTCAGATGCACGCCGGATTGGCCTCTGAGGACGAAGTAAATTCAAGATGCTGCCCACCTTCATCAACAGCCTGCCCAAGGTATTTATAAAATGAATCTCCCGAAATAACCAAGTTGAATCTTTTTCTATTTTCTGAAAACCCCATATTTTAATGCTTTGCAAGCGAATTTATTGAATTTTTTTTATTTCGATGTCTCGAATTTGAGTTGCATGTTGCGTTTGCAGTAGTCTCTGACTTATTTTTTTGGTCTAGGCCCCATCTTTGATGTGTCTGTGTCCTATCAATTTATTGATGGAGATATCTAAACTCGGCCTTTGACTAACCCAAAATGTGAAGGAATTCTACCGGTTAACCTATTGTTTGACAAGTTGATGAAACCCTTAGAAGAATAAAGAAGTTGAAGTTGAAAATTTTGTTCCTATCCCTTGAAATTGAACATAGAACATAGCATCAGTTTGTCCGATCTAGTGAAACCATTAGCAGAAAGCGCATCAAAACTTCTCCACAGAGTTTTGGATTGGGTGTAGTACAAAGAACTTTCAATTCAGATACTTGGGTGGGAATTTCTCCATAAAACAAATTATTGGAGAAACTGAGCACTTGCAAATCCTTGAATTTCCAGATCCATTCTAGAAGAAACCCTGTCAACTGGTTATGTTCCAATGATAACAAGTGCAAACTCTGTATGCCCTTCCAACTTGCAGGTATTGTACCAATTAAACGGTTGTGCCTATTTCTCCCATCTGACACATTATGCCATGAACCACACTCTGCATGACATTGCCATGTTGTTTATTACTGCCCAAGCCATCAAAAGTTCAGTAATTGCAGGAAGTTTACCAGGTTCACGGATGCTGGACAAAATTGATCATATTATGCACTGCGAACATGATTAGACATAAAAATATCATGTATAAAAGTAAGTTATACTTTGTACCAATTGAAAAAGTCTCAATGCCTCAGGATAGTGTCTTCCAAGCACACAATAAATTGTTTCTATCACTGCGAACAACTATGTAGGGTTGATCTCCTGGAGCTCCTTGTTGAGTAAACCTCATAGCTCCATTATGCTGAGGTTTTGTTATTTTCCAAATTTCAACCAGCAATGTTCAGGGCTCCAATGTAACTCTGATTATTAGATACCCAATTTTTCACCTTGGCTCAGGAGATCTGCATAGAGAGAGAGAATCCCTGCAAGTGCCATCCTATATATTATGAATCGATCAATCTTCAAGCCAATCCAGATGAAAGTGTTCTTCTACAACTTCCACGAAGAGGTTGGGAATGGTAAAGGCCTTGATAGATAACCATTGATGCTGAATCTTCTCATCATAGATGACATGAACCAGAGACCTTAAGTCACTAGCTGATTTGGGAAGTTGCTTCACACGAGAGCACCCCCTCATATCAAGTTCTTTTAAACTAGATAATTGGCCCAATTTATCTGGGAGTTGTTTTAGGTACCCACAAAGTGAAATATCAAGGAATTGTAGTTGTCTTAGCTTGCAAACTGAATATGGTAGTTCTTTTAAACTTGGGCATGCATACAATTTGAGCATCTGGGCATGCATACAATTTGAGCATCTACAGTGAGCTGAGATTACCTATATCTTCCGATAACTTATGAAGATAGTGGCAATTTGTGACAAACAACCGTTTAAGGGTATTCCAACTACAAATACTCCTAGGAAGTTCCCTCAAATCACTACAGTGATCGATAGCTAACTCAAGAAGACGGGGGAAATTTAAATCCACTCCCATATGTAATCCTGTAGCATTCCCACAACCCTCACATAGAACCAAGGATAACTTCTCTAGTTTTTTCTAGGACTGACAGTATTCTTGGAGGGGAGAAACAATTACTCTCTCTAACCGAATAACTTTCAGCCGCGTTAAAGAAGAGAGGACTGATATACCTTTTAGAGTAGCCCGCTTAGAATTGTGATTTACAATTATGAGAACCTTTAATTTATCCATTGATTGCATGAAAGGTGGAAGAAAGTATTCACTTGCAGAAAAGTTCAAGATAAACGCCTGGCATTAGGGAAGTTCATCTAACACCAATCCTTCTCCTCCATCGAACCTGTGTGGAAGGAAACAATCTTAGCATTGAAATCACGCCCTGCATGCTTCTTCCACATTTTGTGAATAGAATCAGCTTTCTGAGGCATGATAAACCTTTTGCGTCTTTCAATTATAGGCTCCTGCTTGGTCCAATAGATAGCCAGGTTTCGCAATGCATCATGCTGAATTAAGGAAAGCTCACCACTACAGCCATAAGGATTCCCTAGGGTACCTTTTTGATTTTTCACCAAAGTCACAAGATTTCGACTCGCAAGTTCTATTAAGATTGTGTGAGCAGTTGTCCATTTGAACTTATGAACATAAACACCCAAGTCTAACAATGGATCAACAGATATTTCTCTAGCCTCTGGAAATATTCCCATGTCCAGAAAGCATTCTCAGACTTCTTCTTCCAAGATATCTATTCTTGTTGCCATTCGTTTCAGAACTTCTGTTTCGTGATATTCAGACATTGTTTGTCCTTGAGAAATTTTGTCCTTGGTAGTTATCCATGCTGCAGGTGGCTGACCATGGAGAGACCTTCCAATCACCTTAAGAGCAAGCGGAAATCCTTTGCATTCTGATATTACCTCTTTGACTAGGTTGTAATCTGCTGTTTCTGGAATGGACTTTTGATCAAATGCCGAAAAGCAGAAAAGGGACACGACATCTTGCTCTCTCAAACACGACAAATCATACTGGTAATCAGTTTTAACAACATTGTTGTTTCTTGTTGTAACAAGAGTTTTAAACCCTTTTCCCTTGAACAAAAGCTTTTCAATATGATCAAGTTCCCAAACATCATCCAACACCACCAAAGTTGGTTGAGGTTTCATTTGGTGAAGCCTTTGTCGTAGCTGTTGATGTGCATCTTCGACGTCATGAAATTCAGGTCTTTTCTGGCCCCACTAAGGATTTTTGGGACATTTCATTAGTCTTTTGAATGGTGATGTTGACTCCCAAAACTAGATAAAGGAGGACCATGTTCTTCTCCTTGACACTACAGTGGATTTTCCTCTTCCTTGCTTTCTCAGACTCCTTTTGAATCGTAACTCCTTCTTCACAAGAGTGTTTCTCCCTGAAAACCCCAAGACCATTCATGATGTTAGTTTGACCTTCTTCCTTCGCCGAGACAAGGCTCTCCTTCACTAGTTCGCCGAAGGAGGGCGAGGTTGATGGCACTTGAGATGAAGGATATATGAGAAAAAAATCTGGAGAGGCTTCTGAGAGTGGCAAACCCCCACTATGTTCAAAAAATTCTGAAAACCCTAAGGAAGCAGTAACACATTGTATGTCTTCGTCTAATATCTGGGACAATAGGGAAACTAAAATTAGAGCCAATGACCCCAAGAAGAGTTCTTTAGCCCCTGAAAAATGTCCTAAAGCGCTGGGTAGTCGAAACTAAAGGACCTGAATAGTGCATGGCTAAAGCAGGGGTTAGGGCCTTCGAACCGCTAGATAGTTGCCTATTGAATTCTTAACTTTTCTTTCTAAAGATATGGTAGATCCAGAAACCATGGCATGGTGACCTTCTAAGTTGACTTTGAAATGTGAATGGATAAAATCCTTGTGACTAGACCAAATTTGTTGAAAACCCCCCTCCTCTAGTTCATAATCCACCAAATCCTCCTCCTCCATGTGGGTCCAATAGTAAGAAATCGACATCTCATCTAAAAAGAATATTTGACGAGTAGTTGTGTGTCTTCAAAGGGTTTATCATGGTGACCATCTCTGAACAAAATATATATCATGTGATAAAAACTCATGGTTACCATTTAATCTTATTTTGCATTTTCCTCTAGTTCATAATCCACCAAATCCTCCTCCTCCATGTGGGTCCAATAGTAAGAAATCGATATCTCATCTAAAAAGAATATTTGACGAGTAGTTGTGTGTCTTCAAAGGGTTTATCATGGTGACCATCTTTGTACAAAATATATATCATGTGATAAAAACTCATGGTTACCATTTAATCTTATTTTGCATTTTAACAAGGATACGAGAGCCTGTCATTGTCCAGAGCTTGTTCACTCTTTGTCAAATCTACGCCCTACTCTAGCCTGAAACTCCACGACCCTTTCTCTGCTTGCAATTTTTCTGTGGGCCTCTAGGGTTCTCCAATGTTGAATTCTTCTCCTATGGTAAAGATGTTGTAATGTCCTCTTTAACATTTTAGGTCTTCCCTTCAATATAATTATATTTCATGTATCGCTTTAAATCTATGAAAATATTTATTGCAAAACATGAAATGAATTGCATATTCAGTCTACCCCTTACAATTTTAAGAAGGTATAATAGAAACACTGAGTTTCTACTCCATTTTTTATAAACAAATCCAAAGCGAAGAGTAACAACTATTGGTCGATAGGTAACTGTGGCATCCAATGGCAGACTTCAAACCTTTGGGAGGTCGCATAAGCAGCATAATTTCTCTACTTCTATTCACCAAACACATAATTTCTCTACTGAATAAGCAGCATAATAGAAATAGAGATAAAGAGTTAGTCACACACAATTACACAATATTTTTCTAGGGAACCCAACAGGGAAAAGCCTCTACTTTGCTGTGGAATTTTATCAACAGAAATTTTAGAAATTGATCTCTTTACAGGTCAACACTACTTCACTGGAGAACAAGCTTGTTTTCACTGCTAACACTTATATCAGTATTATTTCACCAAAGCTATAAGTTCCAATGGGAGATTTGGAAAATAATGTCACCCAAAATGGTTTGGACTGCCCTTCTTCCAACATTAAAACTGAAGGTTTTATAGTTAGTAACACATCCGGTGGCATTGAGCTGGAAATTGTATATTTTTTTGTTTGTGATACATTGGTAACCCTTCTCAATATGGTCATTGATCCAATAAGATTTGATATAGTTATGGATGGAGTTTTAATATTTGTTGGACGCCCGATTTTGGGGGCACATGTTGAACTGGTAATGTGTGCAACAACATTCCTATCAAAACCTGAAATTGAATAGAGGAAGCTTACATAATCTTCATAGCCTTAAAATCAATTTGTGGAGTAATTAGAATATGGTTAGATATAAAAAATAGACATATCTCTATAGAGAGGAATCAGATATTAAAAAGTTTGGATAACCCCAAAAATAACCATGCCTGCATAAAAAATGAGGCCTGGATCAAGCGCATCCATAGGTTTCACTGCACCACTTCCACCATCGAAGGGTGTGGCAGAATAAGATTTATTGGACTATCTTCTCCAGATTGATTTTGTGCTTGCAAGGGCTTCCCCATGTGGTCAACAACTGCTAATGTTGTTTGTAATGCTGATTTGATGGCAGTAGGGCTCCAATCAGGATGTTTCTGCTTCACCAAAGCTACAATTCCAATTATATGTGGTGTCACCATGCTTGTCCCTGATATCATGGCAAATCCTTCTCCTGCTTGAAGAAAAGCAGAATCTTGAGACGATTAATGTGCGTGTCAAGATGCCTTCAATTTTCAAAGTTCCAAAACTTCTAAATTGATTTTATTCTCTCTAGAAATGATATGTCCTCCAGTGGTTACCAAAAAAATCTTCAAATTTCAAAATTACAGACTCCTAGGCGAATAAGATTAGAAGACAGTAATCAAGCCTATCGCAAACTACAGGCATAAGCAGAAAAAATTTGCATTGCAACCTAATTTTAAGACTGAAAAAAGTAGTATTGTTTTACCTTGATAATTGACTTCATGGATGCAATTACGAGACCATGCTGCCCATATTAGAGAACTAGGAGCCAGAATATCTGGCTTTAAAACATCGGTGTCCTAAAAGTTGGAATCCTTGATATCTGACCCTCTAGAGGATATAATGCTACCTGAAAAGCTGTACCTTGATATATAGGCTTCAACCCATTTCCAATGGAAGCCTTAGCTCCAAACCTTGTGATTTGACCTGATGGATCCCTTATTGTTGATCTATTATAGTAATCTACAAGAATCTTTAGCCACAAACAAAGAAACACTCAGAAATATATAAAACATTCCTCTGCTGAAAAGCACTATTGGATCACCTATATGACCTAAAGAGGATATTTCCTTCAATCAAAGGAAAATTGCTAGAAAATGTTTTAGGGAGTCCAAAATACCATCATGTAACAGTTCAGCTCAAAAATGTTGATATTGTAAATTATACCTGTGTTTGATCTACTTCTTTTATAACAATTCCTTGGAGAAAAACTTTGAAGGAGTAAAACATCTAGGTTTATTATTGCAGAGAAGTTACATCATATCTAAGCAAACATAAAGACACCCTCAATTGACAAACTCCTAGAAGAAGCTCATACCATTTTGATATGAGCCTTACACCATCACCAAGGCTATGGGTGAGAATTCTTTCGAGGATAGTCATAGGATGATTTATATTACTTCAAATGTATATGTTAGGATGATTTATGCTTGATGGGGTGCATGTCTAGAAAGAGTTCCTTTAAGAGAATGAAAAATATGATCGGACGGTTACTTACATACGTAATTGCGATATCTACCCGAATGACATGAGGTAACTACATAAGAGATTTTAAAAGTGACATTTTTAAGGTTTTTTTTTATATCAAGGTACGTGGATCATTATGTTTTTTTTCCAAAGCATTTACATATGACTAAATTTTTTAAGTAGTACATCACTCTAATATTATTTCTCTTACATGCTCCTAGGTTATAATTCAAAGCATCATAGGTACTAAAATTCATGAAACTCTTGTTTTTTTGCTCTAAATAACTAAAACTCCCAAGTGTGCTACTCTTAATATTCAAACTTGCACTATTGTTAATACTACTTCCTCTAGTTGTTATTTTTCCTCCATAAGTAAGCTGACTACGAGGTGGACTTGAACCATTATTAACACACTAGTGTAGTGTTACCTATTTGTATTTAAGAAGCATAAGGGGCGGGGTTGGTATAAGGCCAGCTTTGCTATTGTTTAGTGCCATGCCCACTACTAGGTTCTCATCCTTTGTTGGCCTTAGGATATGGTTTCCCATTAGTTCATTTGATTCTTTCTCATTTGCAATCTCATCCTACATTGCATCCAACCTGCTACTTTGTAATCACATATCTCTCGTAACCTCACTCCAGTGTGTTCATTAGACCTCATTGAGGTGCATTGACTACCACTCTTTATTGAGCTATATTTTATCATCAACCCTTTGTTTCACAACCATCCGCTCACCAACTCACCTTTCTCATTGAAATTCTCCAACTCTCTCATCCTCACTTCACTACTCTCTTCCTAGTTAATCTGCTTTTGCAAATCCTCATTGCCTTCTTCATTTGCTCACATCAAGTTCAACCACCACTCATTAATTATCT
Source organism: Pinus albicaulis (assembly GCA_034641835.2). NCBI lineage: Eukaryota > Viridiplantae > Streptophyta > Pinopsida > Pinales > Pinaceae > Pinus > Pinus albicaulis. The sequence goes on along the minus strand of CM076574.1, from coordinate 76,511,603 downwards.
CTACTTCCTCAAAACTTATTGAACTTACTTTTTGGCTTTTATGTCCGTCATAGCCATTTAGTCTTTTGAACTCTCATATTTTCCAACCCCATTTTAACCCATTACTTTATTACTTAATGCAAAGTTTTACATCACCATACCATAATCAACCACCATACCATAATAAAAAACTTAGTAGTAGGAAACAACTTTTCCTAATCCTTGTAGAGTTTGTGTTCAATAATCTCTCTCAAAACCCTTTTTCCTTAGCTTTTGAGTAAAACTAGTTCATGGGATTTTTGTTTTTCGAATATCAAAATTTTTGTTTCCCTCGTCTATTTCCCTCGCATTGCAGGGTTTGTCCAATGAAGGAGGAAGGGCGCGTCCATGCTATCCAACTATGCTTTGATACACTTGGTTGAACTCAAGAAATTGGAATCTCGGTGCTTCCAATCACGGTGATTTCTATCTCGAGACTACCAGAGAAAGCTCCATTAGCTCCATTACACCAAGGGGTTCAAGTGGGATTATCAGAAGAGGCGTGGATGGCCATGATCACGATCACTTCTTGCGAGATGAACTATCTGGTTTTTCATTACCTCCATGAATCAGGTGAGAGTTTGTATTAAACCCATTTCAGTGAAACCGTTTTATTTTATATGAACATCGCATGTAAAATTGTTTTTCAATGAAATTGTTTGAAGCTTGCCATGTAAGTGCCAAAGCTTTCAAAATTTAGGGTAATGGCAGACTTAGTATGCTTCTTACTCTTCTCTGTAAGATTCGAAGCCTTGCCGCACTGGTGAAAGAGTTGTGTATATCATGTAACTAGAAATACTCTGTAGCTTAACGTGGAAGTGGAGGACTTGAGCGAATTTGAAGTGTGATCACAACAAAGACATAAATATGTCTGAAACCCTAAGCGGAATTGAAGGTATTATATCGTGGTTATAATCCTAGAAGGAAAAATTCGCAGTTCCGCAACATTGATTGAAACCCCTGTGTGCTAAATATTTTGATTCGACCTTTTTTTTTATCAGGACGAAAAAAACGCTGTTATATATAATAGTTCATATTCGTTGATCAAATATCATTTTCCAGCACATTAGACATACCATTCTAGCATATGCCAGATAGCAGGCAATACATGAACCCCATGAAGAGGCAAACCAAATCCATCATAAGAACAGTACAAAGGCCATAAAGACACATAAAAACTTCGCATACCAACCACAGAAAACCCAGCCAATATGTAACTGAATAGAACATCACTGAGCCTAGATACATACCAAGGGTCAGTGGGAACATCATCTGATTGAAAACAACATAAAGGAGAATATGGAGAAAGGCAAAAAACAGAAAAGGATCTGGTATGTACAATGAAGATATAGCCTATAAAAGAAGCATAAGAAAAAAGGATATCTCGCTTGCTTGCAAATGTATTCTAGGTTGCTTGAGAAGATCAGGCTTGCTTGATGTAGATTATGGCAGAGGAAAAGATTGAGAGTCCAACAGAGTGGAAGCCCTGTAATGCATGATCTGAATAGCACCATATGTGGACTCCAGCCCTTTTTTGGAGAGAAGGTCAGCACACGTATTTTTCTCCATATGTATGTGTTGAATAGTGTAGGCTTGAAACTTTCCTAATATATACTTGATTCACTGTACCCAACCAACGTTATTGCTGCATTGCATTCCACATCTGCCGCTGATCCCATCAATGGTGTACTTCGAGTCTCCATATATGTGAATTGAAGGGAGATTTAGATGATAAGCAATCAGTATCCCACTCCATAACTCATAATTTCCGTCTTATTGTTTGAGCCAACACCTCCATTCCAAAACATGTGATATCGGTCCTTGTTTTCAAGCTTTAGCCAGGCCCCACAACCACATAGGCCATCCTTATTTGCACCATCAAAATATAAAGTCGGGAGCTCAATATTGTCAGGTCGGATTCTCTTAGAAAGATCCTTAATAGCAGGTGGGATACAAGGACGATCATTAATCCATGAAGCAATATTCCCTGTAATCTTGGAGTGTTGTGGGGGAACCCCTTTGAAAATCCAACGATTCCGAGCATTCCAGATTTCCCAAAACACATAAAAGGGTAAAGATTTGTAAGAGAAACTTACAACAACCCAAGATTTGATAACTTGAATACAGTGAGAAGGACGCCAAGAAGGGTCACCTATAAGCCCAGTAAAATGCTGCCAAATAGAAAGAGAGAAGGTACATGTGAAGAAAAGATGAGAAGCAGTCTCTTCACGCTGGAGACAAAATGTACATCTTCCAGGACCATAAAATCCCCATTTTCATAATACCTCCCAAGTTAGTACTCTATTTTTCCACAATAACCATGCAAATAATATTATCTTTGTAGGGATTTTAAGATTCCATGCAATATAAAAAGGAGACAACGTAGGGTCGGGAGTCATTTTAGCAATTTGATTTTCATACTCGTCCTTAACAAGTAATCCCGCACCCTTGAATTTTCCATTCCAAACCAGAATGTCACCTTCCCCTTTGAAAGATAATCTCATCGCTTGTAGAAGAGCTTTATGGCATTCCCAGCTGTGTGCTTCACTGCTGCGTAACCCCATCATCTCTGCAGATTTCCATATGGGAGCCCCGAGGTTCCAGCAGTATATAAGATCAAAGAGAGAGAGAATGCCACTGTGATGAAGTCTGTGAAGTAGGTGTCAATCAAAGATAATTGCGTTTTCAGACGCGAGCATTCGGTCGACTCCAATTAGAATATTTTTGCCATTTTTGAACTCCCAAACAAGTCTTTGTCCCAAGATGTGCATCACTCTTTGGAAACTGCGCCAGATGGCTGAAGCCTTTTGTACAGACCTTACACATCCCAAGTATATAGATCGAATACAGCCCCGGTGGAGCAACCACATATACATCACTAGTTTTTTCTCTTCAGATTTGTAACTTAGAAGAGCTTTGTCTGACTACCTCCGGGTTGTTCCCAGAGTCACCCAGGCAAGCCTTCTCAACATCATCCTCTTTTTGTAGTACCTAATTAGTAATTTAATTAACCATAACAGTTTCTTGATCATGCAGGTATTTAAAATATATTGCCAATAAGCATAAAGCTTTCATGTTAATCAATCAGGTCAATGCATGTTCTGTTGGTCCAGGTCAGGGTCAATTTCATCCTGATTGTATTGACCTGATTGTAAAATTGGTTCTCATTGTATTGACCTGATTGTATTGACAATGCATGTTCTGTTGGTCCAGGTCAGGGTCAATTTCATCCAACATGTGAGCCAGGCCCAAGCATGTTGTTGTTTTCAAGGTCAGTACAGCCTGAAAAGAGAGAAATCGCAAAGAAAAATATTTCCACATCTGAATCTCAACATAATATTTCAACAGCAGTTTTAGATTGTAGCTTATGTGGAGTGACTGTTAGGCTCTGGGATTTTGTTACAGCCCCTCGTCCATCTTGTGTTCTTTCTATTGGGAATGATCTGCCAGAGACGAGAAAAATGTTAGTACTTACTCGTGGGGTAAGTGCAGCAAGTGGAATTGAATGATGGTATGCTATTGAGTCAAGGGATAGGGAAAATTTTGAAGGTCGAGATGAAGCAGAGGAAGCTGCAACTACAGTTGATAGAAAATCACACTCGAATGTAGGTATGTACTTGAATCTGACAATAGCTGCAGGGCCACCTCTGACACGTTTCAACACTCCTGCTATTGTTGCACCCTTGGAAGATCCTGTAGAAGACATGGATCCAATGTTAGGGAAACCTACTGGTAGTGAAGTTGGAGATCATGCAGCGTCATATGAGTCACGAGGTCCTCAGGCTCACAAATGCAGTATGGATTAAGGAGGAAGAACAATGGACAGGCTGGCAATCACGGTCCAGCATGTTGATAGTGTGGAAGGAACTGTGGTTAATCACGATGCCGATGAAGTCAATGATTGAAGTCAGTATTCTGGTGGAACATCAAAGTGCACATGGACAACAGAGAGCTTGGCTGTAGATCGAGCATCCTATGGCACAGATGTTTCATACACAGGTCCCAGCCATTCAGCATCACTTGAAATAGACATTGGAGTAGATGGTCTCAATCCTTCTAAAAAAAGTGCCATGGAAGCATTCAAATCTTGAGCACTAATGATGAAGGTGATGGGACATTAAATGCTGAAATGCTACTTTTGAAGCACGAGGTGGGTTTAGTTTAGGAATAAGTGGTGGAAGTATTGGGATGGGTGCCAGCCATGAAGCTGAAATACATGGGGTTGAGGTTTCTGTCCATAGAACTAAGAGCATTGTAGGTGAAGTTGAACTGGTGGCTGAAGTAATAGAAAATCAGGGACAAATAGGTGATTTTGTTCCTGATCGTGGATTAACAGGTGAATTTGTTCCTAATGGAACATAAAGGGAAGATGTTCATGGGGCTAGTCATCATATCACGATGTTTCATTTAATGGGAAGGGTGTTTACTGGTTCTAAAATTAGGTGATCAACATAAGGGGAGTCATGGAAAAGTGACCAAAAAATCAGTCACACAGTTCACCATGATGAGGGAAACCAACTAACAATTACACACAATGTTGTAATAGCAGGTTCTGATTATGAGGTATCTAAAGAAGAGGTGACACATCGAGTGAATTTCTTTGCTGATGAAGGTTATATGATTCCTGGATATTCTTCTGGAGTTGTCAATGGAGCCGGTAATATATATATATATATATATATATATATATATATATATATATATATATATATATATATATATATATATATATATATATTGTTTGTAGTATATCTAATGTTCATTCTAGTAGGAACATGACTAACATCTTATATTGAGCGTGTTTTTCTCATATTTTAATATTTGGGAATGGGGTGGTTCTAGGTGGGCCTAAGATGTGATCTGTCAATAGTAGATAACTGAAATGGTCTACACATGGGCCTTTTCTGATTTTCACAATGGTCAGTTTTATTCTAGAAAGTAGATGGGATACCTTAGGGGTGCATTGTGGCTCTTCTACTGATCCCATGGGCTTCCTTGAATTATTTCATATTTTCTTTAGTATTAGGAGATCAGAGCTAATGTGTCAACTAGAATTCACCATCTCTGCAAAAGATGATTTTTATTTTGCAAAAAACTATTTATGCCTGGACTTTGCTTTGATATCGTCTGGGACTGAAATATATGTTTGACAATGCCAAAACTCCATGGAATAAATAAGCATACACCTTCAAGAATAGTAAGAAGTGACTCCACAAGTTTTCCCTACAAGGATGTGTTCCAAATTTAGTAAGATGACTAAGTAATGTGCCACCTTCCCTTTGCAAGTGTGAAAAGAAACCCAATGAAGTAGGGTGCCCAAGCTATTAACCTTAATTTGGATAAATTAGATTCATTTAACCATTGAACAATTAAATCAACCTCAAGATGCATTTACAAAGGTTAATGCTAAAATATGGCCATAATTCCCTTCCAATGACCAATTAGTCACCAAAAAATTAAATCACTATGAGCAGGTGTGCCAAAGAGGGGTGCACTTTAATAAATTGTTGTACCGTGATACCATGTAAATAAAAGATGTTCTTCCTAGAAAAACTATCATGATAACAACAAAACATAAAGCCCAGCTTAAGATGCACCACTACCAAGGGATTATTACATCAAAAGTAGACTGCAATTTTTGAAAGTTGACCTTTGATCCTCAAGCTTCACAAAAGATGTCAAGGGAAATCTTCTAGCTATTTGCTTATGCTCGGAATTGTATCATCAACAAATGATTTGTGGTTTACCTTCACTTTTTGGCTACTGTATGCCTTGCCTTGTTGGATTCTTGCTTCTTGGATCCATATCAAGATGTTAGAAAGGTCTTGTGCTGATCAAATGCAAAGAATTGATACAAGCTGACAACCTTGTTTGACTTCTCTTTAAGTGGGATACAAACAGGTTGGAGAGCTACTAACTGGGACTGAAATGTTGGTTGAGTACCAAATGATCTTAATCCAATTGAGATTATGCTAATATATGTTGTTCAACTGAAGGATTGAAATTAGGTAGTGTCAGCTTAACTTATGACAAGCCTTTTTCGTGTCAAGTTCTAGGAACATGGAGGCCAGTTTCTGGGTTTTGATGGTATGAAGTGCATCTCTAGTGATTGTGATTTTTTCCATTATATTCCTTCCATTGAAAACTTGTTTGATGAACAAAGACCATAATAGACATAAAATAAGAGAGCTTGAATGATAAGTAGTAAGTTCCTAGCAAGTATTCTTTGTAGCTGACATTGGAAACTGAAATTGTATCTTGATTTCATGTTTCATATGAAGCCCTTCCTCTATGTTCTATGGCCACAAAAGTGGCATTTATTGAAGGATCTGTATCAAATTCAAAGAATTGATACAAGCTGACAGCCTTGTTTGATTCTCTTTAAGCGGGATACAAACAAGTTGGAGAGCTACTAACTGGGACTGAAATGTTGGTTGAGTACCAAATGCTCTTAATCCAATTGAGATTATGCTAATATATGTTGTTCAACTGAAGGATTGAAATTAGGTAGTGTCAGCTTAACTTATGACAAGCCTTTTCCATGTCAAGTTCTAGGAACATGGAGGCCAGTTCCTGGGTTTTGGTGGTATGAAGTGTATCTCTAGTCATTGTGATTTTTTCCATTATATTCCTTCCATTGAAAACTTGTTTGATGAACAAAGACCATAATAGACATAAAATAAGATAGCTTGAATGATAAGTAGTAAGTTCCTAGCAAGTATTCTTTGTACCCGACATTGCAAACTGAAATTTTATCTTGATTTCATGTTTCATATGAGGCCCTTCCTCTATGTTCTATGGCCACAAAAGTGGCATTTATTGAATTATCTGTATCAAATGCAATGAATTGATACAAGCTGAAAACCTTGTTTGACTTCTCTTTAAGTGGGATACAAACAGGTTGGAGAGATACTAGCTGGGATTGAAATGTTGGTTGAGTACCAAATGCTCTTAACCCAACTGAGATTATGCTAATATATGTTGTTCAACTGAAGGATTGAAATTAGGTAGTGTCAGCTTAACTTATGACAAGCCTTTTCCATGTCAAGTTCTAGGAACATGGAGGCCAGTTTCTGGGTTTGATGGTATGAAGTGCATCTCTAGTGATTGTGATTTTTTCCATTATATTCCTTCCGTTGAAAACTTGTTTTATGAACAAAGGCCATAATAGACATAAAATAAGAGAGCTTGAATGATAAGTAGTAAGTTCCTAGCAAGTATTCTTTGTAGCTGACATTGCAAACTGAAATTGTATCTTGATTTCATGTTTCATATGAGGCCCTTCCTCTATGTTCTATGGCCACAAAAGTGGCATTTATTGAAGGATCTGTATCAAATGCAAAGAATTGATACAAGCTGACAACCTTGTTTGACTTCTCTTTAAGTGGGATACAAACAGGTTGGAGAGCTACTAACTGGGACTGAAATATTGGTTGAGTACCAAATGCTCTTAACCCAATTGAGATTATGCTAATATATGTTGTTCAACTGAAGGATTGGAATTAGGTAGTGTCATCTTAACTTATGACAAGCCTTTTCCATGTCAAGTTCTAGGAACATGGAGACCAGTTTCTGGGTTTTGATGGTATGAAGTGCATCTCTAGTGATTGTGATTTTTTCCATTATATTCCTTCCAATTAAAACTTGTTTGATGAATAAAGACCATAATAGACATAAAATAAGAGAGCTTGAATGATAAGTATTAAGTTCCTAGAAAGTATTCTTTGTAGCTAACATTGCAAACTGAAATTGTACCTTGATTTCATGTTTCATATGAGGCCCTTCCTCTATGTTCTGTGGCCACAAAAGTGGCATTTATTGAAGGATCTGTATTCACCCATGTTGAATTTTAGACATTGTGTTGTGGGAAAAAGTATCTAGATGCTCTGATAGCATGTCAAATAATTTAGTGGTCAGGTTATCCATGCTGCAAGACTTGTCATGTGGGAACTGGATGACTTGACCACTTCCAGTGATGGGTCTGCTTCCGAGATCTATTATGACATCCCACTATCAAATAGGAGAACTTTTTACCCTCTATGAACATATAATTTAGATTAATAATATATGCATGGATATTGTTAAAATATTGACAGAGACACCTCTGTTACTAAGTATGCCAATTTTCAAGGTAAATTTTCGACCTTCAGATCTTCTGAAGAGGCTAAATTCACCAGAAAATTGTCAACTTTTTAGATTAAATTTGGAAGAAATGTAAATTCACTACATATCGTATATACACTTCATGGACTTCTATTGCATGAAATCATTCATTGCTTGATTTCTGACCTTTTTGGATGGGAGATAAGTGCTAGGGAGTTAAAGAGTGATCTGTGAAATATATAGTGCACATACTGTGCAAGACTAAGCTGCACAAAACATTGGAATTTGTACAAGCTTCTGAAATGGGAATGCTTGAAAACATGAACTCCCAAATGGGTATATGGGAGAAACATGTTATATAAAAAATACAAAATACATATATATTTCAAGTAACATATTATCTTTTAAGAAAATATGAAAGACAATAAGAATGATATTCATAAATGACATTTTAGGAGTCCCATGTCTATATTAATTCTCGTAGAATGATTACATTATGGAAAATCCCATGGCTTGGTGGTCTTGAATAATTGCAATCCCAGACCCTCATAATGTTACATGAGAAACTGCAGTGCCAACAATCATGCCAACCCTGAAAACCTGACATTTTCGTTTATCTTACATTTTCTATCCTTTTACTTTAAGAAAAATTTAATATTACCATTAAATACCTAGGTGATGAACTCTACAAAGCTCAATCCCTTATTGTTGTTTTGTCACGGACAGGGTGATATTTTCCTATAAGTCCCATGCCCCTATTGCACACTGAGGTGGGCTTAGGTACTAACAAAAGAGTTCTGAAATGCCTTGGTAACATCATTGGTCAAACTGTATGTTTGGTCATACTGCATGGCATTTCCATATTGGGAAATGCTTGAAATATAGGTATTATGCCTGTATATTGCATGCTACTGTATAGTGACATGGAACTGTGGAATGCTGAGATGTTTTCACTATTAGGCTAAGAGCTGAGCTTCTGAGCTTGAACAAAGACTACTATCCTTCTCATGCTGAACCTTTGTTATTGCTATACTAATTTAGGAATTACAAATTGTGATCGCTCTTTTAGGTATGAGATTAGATTTAATTGCTGCCCAAGCAAGATGGTTTGCCAGCAACCTCATGTAGGTGTACTTTTAAGTTTTATGCATAAAAAATGGAGAAACAAATATTTAAAGGATGTTCATACTAGCCATCACTGCACCAACATATGATGTTGATGAATGCGTAGTAACAACAGTACTATGTTGGCAACAAAAAGGACAAGGCAAGAAAGCCAAAGTACTTGTAAAGCAACAACACAAATACAAAATTTCATTGTTAATCTGCAACAAAATATTGTCAATCCTCATGTTTAGAATCGTTTATTAGAGAGCTATGATCATATCTTATTTTAATTGGAATGGTATACTGGGTTCGATGTATAAGGGGACTATCCTGATTTATTTTTTAAATTAAATATGGTCCTAGATATATCAAAGTTATGTTATTTCTGAAGAAGGCCATATACAACTATGCATTTTATTTGGATAGGGAAAATCTTTTTTGAAGGAGGAGGGATGGGATGTTTATGGACAAAGCTTTGACTCTGATCAATTATCTGTTACAGGCTGAGATTTGGAGTGAGGACTTTGCTAGGTGTCTGTTTGTGGGTATCAATAGACATAAAGCTTCCAGTTAGACATTCCATCTTTCCCTTTCTGCTCATCCTACATTCCATCCCCCCCTTCGCATTGGCTCCTTGGAAGCATCATGCTTCCAGTGAGTTGCCTACTTCTAGTGAGTTTGTTCTAAAGTTGCCTACTCCTAGACATCTTAGGTTTCTTCATCAATTATGGGTGGGCAGAATGCGATTATAATAACTAAAACAAATCATGCGATACAATATGCACTCAGTGGTTTGTAGAATCTTCACTCTTAGTTGTTAAAATATATTTGTTGTCTTGCACGAAGAAAAGGAATGGGTGCAAGGAAATATTTACTGTATATATATAGTTTATACAAGAAATGGTTGGCTCTTGAAAATTATGAGCACACTTCCACATACTTTCAGTTAATAGGGTGAACAACAATCTCTGCACCCAGAGAAGATTACCTTTAGTGTTGACACCAGTACAGCAGAACAGAACATGCATTGTCAATACAATGAGAACCAATTTTACAATCAGGTCATTTTTTACCTTTTTTTACATGTCAATTTCATCCTGATTGTATCAATTTTACAATCAGTTCATATTCGCTTAAACAATCAGGTCAATAAAATGAGAACCAATTTTACAATTACCTGAATCTGAAGTCACGACTCATTGCTCGATGCATTGCTCAGTACACAACTTCGACTGCCTTCAATCTCATGGTGTTGTTTCAAATGCTCTGCAGCCTACATTAACACCAATTTCAGATTCCAAGTTGATATGACAAGCTTTCCAATCATGCCGGTTCTGACTATTCTAAAACTATGTTCAAATTCCAAGTTCAAAAGATCATATTAGTAAGACTATTCTTTATTTCTATGCTAGTTCTGGTTACGTCAAAACACTCTCCAGATTCTGGCTTCATATGAGCACTTTGCTGGTTGGGATCATCCTCTATTTCTGTGGTAGTCCCCACTGTCATTTTTCTTTCTATTTCTTTCTTCTTCTTCTTCTTCTTCTTTTTGTTTGTTTGTTTGTTTTGTTTGTTTTGTTCAGTATTAGGAGAATTTCTTTCTTTTTCCTTCTTCTTCTTCTTCTTCTTTTATTTTTTTATTTTTTTATAATTTTCAGTATTAGGAGAATTTCTTTCTTTTTCCTTTATTTTTTATTTTTTGGGTATTAGGAGAATTCCTAAACTTACTGCTTGTCTCTGAGGAGGCCCAGGGTCATGTCTGAGGGACTGACCCTATACTCCTGAACCTAATGCATTATGCAACTACCCATAGACACGCTAGGTGTGTTAACTGAGTTTCAAACCTGGGTGGGGCCTCAATATTGCTCAGCAAAAACTTTCTTCCTTGGACGAATCTGGGGGAGGTCCAGGATCAACCTTTGTGGCTGCCTTATAACACCAAGAGTATATCCAACAACTTGTAAGCCAGATATAAGCCAGATATACCAGATCTTATGATTTAGCAAGAGCCTTATAACACCAAGAGTATATCCAGCAACCTGTAATCCAGATATACCGGATCTTATGATTTAGCAAGAGCGGAGACTCTAGGAAATGGGGAGTCTACTCCTTGAGGCGAGATCATAGCAGGCCATATACTCAATGGGATTTGAACCGCGGTCTCGTTAGTTTCACCCAGTGAAGCCATATACTCAATGGGATTTGAACCGCGGTCTTGTTAGTTTCACCCAGTGAAACTTACCGTTAAACCACATATCATTGTATAATTAACTATTCTCTATTACTTGAAACATTTCTAAGACTTTAAAGTCCCTGGCTGATTGGATTTCTCTAACACTGAGCCGCTTGCCCTTTCATGAGGTGGGTTAACTGAGTTTCGAACCTGGGCGGGGCCTCAATAATGGTCAGCAAACACTTTCCAATGCAGGTCGTCCACCGTTTGGCCTAGCACAATAGGCTAATTAACAATTGTTTGTTACTTGAAACATTTTCGAAACTTTTAAGTCCTTGGTTGGTTGGATTACTCAAACACTGAGCCACTTGCCCCATGCAAACACTTTCCAATGCAGGTCGTCCATCGTTTGGTCTAGCACAATAGGCTAATTAACAATGTTTGTTATTTGAAACATTTCCGAAACTTTAAAGTCCTTGGCTGGTTGGATTTCTCTAACACTGAGCCACTTGCCCCTTCATGAGGGACGCCCTTAAGGGTTCAACGTAGATGTGTGTATTCCTATTTCCAACACCCTCGTTAGGTCGCACTTTGGCTAAGGTCCCCTGCCTAACCTCAAGCAAAACTAGCTCTATCCTCGTCTTGAAAATTATACATACTAAGATTTACCCCAGATTTTCCCTTGGCCAGTGTGCTGTTGTACTACTGAGCTACATGCCCCTTCATTGTGGGCATCATTAATGGTTCGACCTAGATGTACGGATTGATATCTCCAACAAAGAAAACACCTAATTTGGAAGTAAAGCATCAAAACTGAACGAAAGAGAATGTATAATGAACAAAGTTTTTATGCCAACATTCTACCATATTCCAAAGTTTTCATGTTTGACTTCTAAGTCATTTATATATATTTTAATCATTTCTTTACGTTTAATTGAGTATAATTGCAGCCCAATTCGTTTCATATTTAATCATCCCTGAATTAGGTGTGCTCATGCTCCTAAGTCATGACTTTTGGACCAGTGTGTGGAAGTGCTCGTTGCTCTGTTTCCAAAGGTTTTGAGAGTGGTCATTTCAAAAGTCATCCCTATTTCCAAATGTTGTCCTTACCCTGTTCAGGCAACTAAGACTTCAAAATATTGTGCTCTTTGGTTGAATCAAAAATTTTATTTGCATATTAAAGACTGGGAATCCAAAAGGAAAAAGTGGTTCCATTTACAGATATGTGCAACCTAAATTATCCATATTCTTTTTATTACACTCCATCCATCTATTTCGTTGCAGCATTCCTAGTCCTTTAGTATTCAATTATAACTCTATAAAATCAAGATGGCCATCCATATTCAAAGGCTTTTGCTTTTTTTTGGGTTATCTTCTAATAAGGATTTTTATTTCCAAGTAATTCAACTACCAAAGGTAGTACATGCGAGTAGAGAAATAATTCAACTACCAGTTATTCTCCTACATAGTACATGCTTTGATAGATTATATCAAAAGTCTTACCAATACAATAACATTGATTGTTGTATGTGGACATTTTTGTTCAGGATGGTCCATTACACAATCAAGATGAGGTGTTGGATCATGCAATTGCACTTTCTCTTTTTGAAGAACTAACCAAACCAAATGGTATATGATGGAAATTTCATTTTTTTACAGTTACTTTTAGTTTAATTATATCATTTAGCTCGATGCTTTTCATATATTCAACTAAACCTTTGTTACTTAACAAGACTTTGTCATTTCCATGTTTTAGTGAAACTGTTTATGGTTTGATATTCTCATACAACCTTTATCAAGTTACATGCACCCTCATTAGAAAAAACAAGAAAATTTTGCTTGCCATGACTATCTTTCTTTGTCATTGTTGACTTAAGAAAGTCTTTTAGTTAAGAAACTAGTTTCAAGGTTATGGCATAACTTGTCATATAAATTGAACAGAATTTATATCCAAAATGTTAACTTGTAAACTACTTAGTTGGTTTTAGGCTTTCTATTTAAAATCTACTTCAGTTTGAACTTTGAACGAGTTGTTCCATAGACCTGAATGTTAAGAGATTTTGGTGTAAGGATTAAAAATTAGCCCGTAAGGCTTCTCAGTTATTCATTTATTTTATCTAATATAACATTTACTATTAATTTAGAACCACTCGGCACAAATACGTCATAGATCAAGATCATACTTTGTAGAGTGTCGTAGAATAAAAATAGGAGTAAGAACACTGAGTTCTTTCGGTTTTCCTGGTTCTTATTCCTTTGGTGTATCTTTGCACCTTTAGGGGCAATTGCTAGTTTAAAGTCTAATTCTTTAAAGGGTGCTAGCTCAATGGAAGAGCACCTGCTTTACAAGCAGGAGGTTGGTGGTTCGATTCCATCGTGCCTTGATATTCATATATAGGGAATGACGAAGATCAATTTTTGGTGACGGATGCTCTTTTGACCATCACCAATGAGCTTATGGTGACATTTTTCGACCCTCACCAAAATATGAAATGGTGACGGTCAACGAACGCCACCATATATACGCATCAATAGTGACGACCATTAAAGGTCCGTCACCATAAATCGTTGTTGTTTATATGAAATGGTGAGGGTCACTGTTTGTCATTATAGTCATTATTCGTGACGGACCTTGATGTCACCAATGTGTTTATGGTGACGGTCAATGAACGTCGCCATATATATGCACCAATAGTGACGGCCATGAAAGGTCCATCACAAAAAATCGTTGTTGTTCATATGAAATGGTGACGGTCACTATTCGTCATTATAATCAATATTCGCGACGGACCTTGAATGTCACCATAACACATACTTTCGGCGACGCCACCTTTGGTGACGTTCAGTTTTTTGGTGACGGAGGCTATTTTCCGTCACCATTGCTCATATGAAATGGTGACGGTCACTATCCGTCACTATAAATCATTATTGGTGACGGACCTTGAATGTCACCACAACACCTATACTTTCAGCGACGCCACATTTGGTGACGTTCAGTTTTTTTGGTGACGGAAGCTATTGTCCGTCACCATTGCTCATATGAAATGGTGACGGTCACTATTCGTCACTATAAATCATTATTGGTGACGGACCTTGAATGTCACCACAACACCTATACTTTCGGCGACGCCACCTTTGGTGACGTTTAGTTTTTGGTGACGAAGGCTCTTTTGACCCTCACCAATGAGCTTATGGTGACCATTTTCGCCCCTCACCAATGTGCTTTTTTCTTGTAGTGTTTTTCATAGTTTAATTCAATATTTATGTGTGCAAAAATTTAACATTAAAGCTCACAAAATCTCAATTTTTAACGCTTGCAATTTATATAACCTCAAGCACATTTACATTAAGATCTCATACAAATCAAGTTTGGTATCAAAGCCTAGGTTTTCTTTGTTGTTATGAGGATTTATTTTTTTTCAAGTGTTTCTGATGCTTACAAGGTTGAAGATCAAGAGAGGATAAGGAAAGCTTGTGGGTGCAGGTTCTCAAGTTCGGAAAAGGCCAAGGAGAGCCCATTTTTCTCAATTTGCACCACAAGTGTCACCTCAAGTTGTACCTGAAGCTTCAATAAACATGTCTCATGAAGGTGGAGTTGATAATATGTCAGGGGAAGAGAAGACTTTTAGAAAATATTTCTTTGACATGACTGAAATGGTGAAGGTTCTCTATGAAGAGATAAATTCAATATTGCAGGGTGAAAGTTCCAAGCCTTCAAAAGGAGAGGGTTCTTCTGGAGGGAAAGGAGGAGATGATGGAAAGCCTTCAAAATGAAATGGTTACAAACCACCCTCTTCTCCACCTTCATCTTCTTCCTCTTCCCCAACCACTGTTACTCAAAAACATCCACATACCCCAAGGGTTCATGGTAAAACTCCCTTATTAAAACTTGATATCAAATTCAAACTGCCTATGTATAATGGTGAATTGAATGTTGAAATGCTTTATAATTGGGTTCGTTAACTTCAAATTTATTGCAGGATTTAGAACATCAAAGATGATGAAACAATGATTTAGTTGGCTTCATTAAGGTTGGGAAGTGCTTCTTTGATTTGGTGGGAAGCCAAAACACAAGAGGATATGAAAAAGCATGGAAAGGTATCAACCTCTTGGATATATTTTATTTCTGCACTTGATCTAGGTGGATATCGGTGGCCTCCCACCTATTCCATTTGGACCCACAGCATCAATTCTTTCAGTTTTTCAGCTTCAGCACAACTTACTATTTATAGCAAGTTTTCGGGTCCTGCACACCCGGAGCCGTTTTGGGGCATTAATAATCCAGGTGGATATTGGTGGCCACCCATTGAGTCCATTTTAACCCCCACCATCAGTTATTTCAGTTTGTAAGTTTCGGCACAACTTACTATTTTTAGCAGTTTTTCGGGTCTTAAACTTCCGGAGCCGTTTTGAGGCCCTAAACAACGTTTTTTGGGAAAACGGAGAGCAACATGGGTCCATGGACCGATGTTTCTCGTTCAAAAATTGTACTCCTCGGACAGATCTTTCTAACGAGCTAGTAGACACCTCAAACGGAGATCGGATGCCAAAGGATTCGTCCTAGGGAAGTTGAACCACCAATTTACCCAAACGGGGCCCACAGGTTTGGCGCTTCATCTCCTACGGTTGGGGTTTTGGAGTTTCCAGTTACATTGTTTCTCAACAATAAATAGGCCCTCGAGCCTCATTGTAACACATTTCAGGGGGCTGGGAGCCGATACATCTCTTCTTAGAGATAAGCGCTACCAGTGCCCTAGCTCGCTTGTTCTGATCATGCCTATATTGTAACACAGTTCAGGGGCTGGTAGCCGCCACATCTCTTCTCAGGGATATGTTGCCAGTACCCTAGCTCATCTATTTCTATTATGTCTGTAATAAGCCTGCGAGCCTCAATGTAACACAGTTTAGAGGCCTGTGTACGCTACATCTCTTCTCAGAGATACGCTACCAGCGCCCTAGCTTATTTCCATTATGTTTGTAAGCTTATTGCAGTCATTTTTTTATTAATAAAATGAAGCATTATTTCCACTGCATCTCTGTATCTATGGTTATATCTGTATTCTATTGCGTTCCTGCATAAAATCTGGATCAGTGGTATCAGAGCGGGTCTGCTCTTTCTTTGTTTTTCTCTTCATGTCCCCAATGCGACCAGGGTATAAGGAGTTCAACCTCGCAACCCCGACGACCCCCCATGGCGGAAAGAAAGAAAGATGAGGGAGCAGGAGATCCTATCAAAATATTGCTCGAGGATGCCCTCGAGAAACAGAGGAACGCGATGATGGCCAATTTTTTTTCAGATCCTTCAATGGCTACCCACCGGTGGCACATCTACATCCAACACCAAGTTCACAATTCCCCCCCCCCGAGGAGGAACTTAACGCAATGGAGACCATTGCTTCCTAAGGAGGGAGGAATGATCCGGAGTGGATATATCGGTGGCCTCCCACCTATTCCATTTGGACCCGCAGCATTAATTCTTTCAGTTTTTCAGCTTCAGCACAGCTTACTATTTATAGCAGGTTTTCGGGTCCTGCACACCCGGAGCCGGTTTGGGGCATTAATAATCCAGGTGGATATTGGTGGCCACCCATCAAGTCCATTTGAACCCCCACCATCAGTTATTTCAGTTTGTAAGTTTCGGCACAACTTACTATTTTTAGCAGTTTTTCGGGTCTTAAACTTCCGGAGTCGTTTTGAGGCCCTAAACGACGTTTTTTGGGAAAACGGAGAGCAACATGGGTCCTTGGACCGATGTTTCTCATTCAAAAATTGTACTCCTCGGACAGATCTTTCTAACAAGCTATTGAGCACCTCAAACGGAGATCGGATGCCAAAGTTACGTCCCCGGGAAGTTGAACCACCAATTTACCCAAATGGGGCCCACAGTTTTGGCGCTTCATCTCCTACGGTTAGGGTTTTGGATGTTTCATATTCTACATTGTTTCTCAACAATAAATAGGCCCTCGAGCCTCATTGTAACACAGCTCAGGGGGCTGGGAGCCGATACATCTCTTCTCAGAGATAAGCGTTACCAGTGCCCTAGCTCGCTTGTTTTGATCATGCCTATATTGTAACATAGTTCAGGGGCTGGTAGCCGCCACATCTCTTCTCAGGGATATGTTGCTAGTACCCTAGCTCATCTATTTCTATTATGTCTGTAATAGGCCTGCAAGCCTCAATGTAACACAGTTTAGAGGCTTGCGTACGCTACATCTCTTCTCAGAGATACGCTACCAGCGCCCTAGCTTATTTCCATTATGTTTGTAAGCTTATTGCAGTCATTTTTTTATTAATAAAATGAAGCATTATTTCCGTTGCATCTCTGTATCTATGGTTAAATCTGTATTCTGTTGCATTCCTACATAAAATCTGGATCAACACTTAGAAAAAAAAATGTATCCATAATATTATATGTAGAAGGCTATTATGGATTGGCAAAAATTTAGACAACTAAAAGGTCAAAGTGTGCAAATTTTTCGATCAGTGGTTGTCATTGATTTCAACCCAAGCAGCACTAGGGGATAACCCAATATTGCATGGGAATTTTTACCTACCAGATTAATATATTCTGGGTCAATAATTTTTTTGATGGTTTCTACTTGTCAAGATGTTTCCATTGATATATGGCACGCCATGTAATTCTTCACGGTTTGAGAGATATTCATGTTTGAAGTTTGTACCCCCAGTTAGTAGGATAAAACCCCATGGGGTTGGGGCATGGGTCATTGAAAAGTCATAATTAATATTTTTTAAGCTCCTAAAATCCCTCCCACGTTCACTTGTTGAAGCCCCTATCAACCTAAGAATTTATATAAATTGTGATCCTCATTTCTTCCTTATGCAAGGGATTTCGCCATCTGAAACAGGTCATCGTGGAATTTTCGCTCTAAATTTTTTTCTACGAAGTGTCAAAAGCTGAAATTTTTATGAGGCAAAGCAGAAATCCTGAGAAAGCTTCTGTAAAAATTTCAGATCAAGATGTACAAAATTTTTGGAGATATGATCTGTGGAAGTCATGGTTTTTGCAGGCTCCTGAAATTAATCGCAAAGAAGTGACCTTGGTAAAATCATCATAACTCTCTCTCTGAGTATCGGATTGGAATTATGTAAAAATTGAAAGATAGTGCACAAACTATAGTTTTCACTCTATCAATTTTATAGCCTAATGAAGAAACAATGACACGTGGTATGTCGTACAAGTTCGCTCTGCTGAAACAGTCCATAATTAGGGAATTGTGAGAGATTGGGTATAACTCTCCCTTGAAGAATCCAAATTTGGTCAGACCTATGGCATTGGGAAGATGACTTAGAGGACTACTACAGGACCGAAAATCAGATATTGAGGATCTGAAATAACAAAGATACACCAAATTCAATATCGAGCTCCTAGAAGGCAAGAAAAAGCTAGATCATGTGTTGTCAAGGGTTGCAAAGGACTAGACTTTCTATGGCAGCAAAGTAGAGCAAGGTGCAGCAAAAGGTAGCATGACAAGAGCAGCAACCAAGTTGCATAACAGTAGCAATAAGTTCATCATATGAAGTCTTCAAGTGGGTAGCACTGCATACAATCATTGTAAAGGTATCATTGTACTAAGTCATTGTAAATACATTATTGTAAAAATTGTACTAGTGCCTATCTACCAAGGGTTGAAGAGGTAATGTTGGGAGGTCTAGGATCATCACTAGGTGGTTGTGTCAAAGTTGGGGTTATGGTCTAGTATAACTTCTTCTTCTACATCATTCTATATCATTGTAAAGTGGACCATTTTCTCTGGTTTGGGAGTTCATTCTTATTTTATTCTTCTATAGGGTGCTAGGGTGGTGCTAGGGTGAGTTGTAGCTCATTGGGTGTTGGGGCATCCATTCAGTTGACTACTGAAGAATCTCGAGCATTGGAGCGTCCATCCAGTGGGAGCTGGAGAAGAATGCTTTTCTAGATTCTAGGAAGTTGGAGCTTTATTTTCAATTCGAGTTGAATATTAAAGAATTATTAGAAAAGAATTAGGTGGTTTTTGTCCCGGAGTGGGTTTCCACCTTAAAAACTATGTGCATTTTTGTTCCTCTTGTTTGCTTATATCATTGTAAAAACACTGATAATGATTGAAGATTAACTAATGCTATAATTGAAAGGAATATTGATTCACTCCCCCCCACCCCCTCTCAGTATTTCCAACAATTGGTATCGGAGCTTGGTTTCTTCAATAACAATTTAACAGCTGGAAGGAGGTCATGGAGTATACCAAGAATGGTGTACCTCTATTCAATGAAAATAATTATGCACTCTGGAAAGGAAGAATGGAGGTCTATCTCTTGGCACAAGGTTACGAAGTATGGGACACTGTTCAAAATAGATTTACATCAACTACGGATGAACAAGGTAAGAAGAATTTGGTAAATGATGCGAAAGAAAAGAATATTATTATCAGTGGACTTATTGAATTTTCTTATCATAAGGTTTTGGGTTGTAAAACTGCCAAAAATGTATGGGACAAGCTTGAGAATATATATAAAGGTGACTCAAATGTCAAAGAAGCAAAGCTTTAAATCTATAGAGAAAAATTTGAGCAGCTCAGAATGAAAGAAGATTGCAACATTGCTGCATACTTCCAATATGTTGATGAAATAACCAATACTCTGGAAGGATTGGGAGAGGTAGTTGACGAGAAGACTATTATACGGAAGATTCTTAGAACGTTACCAGGGAGATTCAACCCAAAGGTATCGGTCTTAGAATACAGTGCAAATATGGAAAAACTCAGCAAAGAGGAATTACATGGAGTTCTCATAGCATATGAAATGAGACTTGATGAAGAAGAGGGTACTTCGCATCTAGAAACTGCGTTCGTTTCATCTAAGAAAACCGATAAGGATAAACAACCTTCAATTGAAAATACATGCACCTGCAAGTGTGAAGAAAAGGGAGATGATGAAGAAGGTCTTTCAAATGAATAATATGCTTACTTCACAAGAAAACTAAAAATTGGTAAGGGACAATTCAAAGGTAAACTTCCATTGATATGTTTAAGCTATAATGAGGTTGGGCATTTTGCAGCAAAATGTCCAAACAGATGTAATGGCAACTCAAAAGGAAAGAAAGGCTTTAAGAAATTCAACAAGCAAGGATCAAAAAGGAACTTTCTCTCTAAAGAATATAGCTCATCATCCGATGAAGACAATGACAATGAAGAAGAAGCCAATGAGAGAGTATTTTTTATGGCCAAGCACAATAAACAAGAGGTATCAAAAAATGAAGAAGAAGGATGGACCATAGAAGAATTTTATGAGGAAGCAATCAAGCTTATAAAATATCTCAAGGTGGAGAAGATCTGTTCCAACACTCTTGAAGAACAAGTTCAAGGTCTCAAAATTGAAGTTGAAGAACACAAATGCATTGAAGAGTCACTTCAAAATAATTTGGAAGAAAGCAACCAAGAAAGGGAAGAATTAGAATCAGAAGTAGTCTCGCTGCGTGAGGAAGTGAAGAAAGGAAAAACTATCCAAAACTATGCCAACAGCTCAAGGGCATTGGAAGAACTCATCAACAATAAACGATCTTACAATGACAAAACTAGCATCAGTTACAAAGAAGAAGAAGCAGGACCTTCTACAATGAAATGCAATGAACCTATGAGATCTGACATGCATGTAGACTTCATTGGAAAAGATTCGTAAGAACAACCTTGGAAGACAATTCCTCGACGAAAATTTCCATCCAGGTACCAACATATTTTTTATGGCTACTGTTATTCATGTGGAAAATTTGGTCATAAAGTTGTAGAATGTCATACGTGCCCTAGGAACGAATACATTTCCAGGAGATCTGTCAAATATGAACCTCCTAAGGCTCAGCGAAACATCAATAGATTTGAACATTTAAGAAATAATATTGAATGCTACAAATGTCGAAACTTTGGACACATAACTAAAGACTGCAAACTTGAAAATCCTCCAGAAGAATCTTCGAAGCCACAGAATGAATGAACATGGAAGAAGAAGAATAATGATAATTGTGCTCTTGATTTCAAGGCTCAAAAGAACAAAGATGTGTGGTATGTTGATAGCGGTTGCTCAACACATATGACTGGAGATAGAAATAAATTTTTATCTCTGAAAGAGAAGAAGGATGGAACCGTGTCCTTTGGAAATGATGGATCTTCAAATGTTATAGGATCAGGTACTGTCACTCTCGGAAGAAAAGATGCTCTAGCCAAGAATGTTCTATTGGTTGAAAACATGAATCACAATCTGCTCAATGTTGGACAAATGTGTGATCAAGGACACACAATACTATTCAACTCCACGAAATGTGAAATTATGAAAGGCGTGTATGGTGAAATTGTGGCTACAGCAAGTCGAGCTCCAAATTACATATATGTTCTGGATGAAGCAACTAAAGCATGTCTAATAGCTAAAGAGGATGATACAATAATTGTTAGCAATGATGATCGACTAAGTGAGAAGTTTGCTACAAAGGTGCAAAGTGATTTCAAGATGTCTTTACTTGGTGAGCTGACATACTTCTTAGGGCTTCAAATATCTCAGCAAGAGAAAGGAATATTTATATGTCAAGCCAAGTACATCAAGGAAATGCTCAAGAAATTTAAAATGGAAGATTGCAAACTCATCCTTACTCCAATGGTAACAGGTTGCAAGTTGAGCATAGACGACTCATCTAAGGATGTGGATCAAAGGTTGTATAGATCTATGATTAGTAGTCTTCTATATGTAACAGCCTCCCGACCAGATGTTATGCAAGCAGTTGGACAAGTAGCAAACTTACAAGCAGCACCAAAATAATCACATATTAAATATTCACTAGCATTGGACTATCTTCACCAGAAGCTTGGGATTATCCCAAGGTCTCATTAGATTTTCCTTTTTTCAGAATATAAAGGGGAAGTGGAAGTAGATTACAGGTCCGCAGGACAGTTGTCTGTCAGGGGGAGTGGAAGTGTGTACAGGTCCGTAGGATGGTTGTGTTTCAATGGGAGTTACCCTTTGCCATTGATGTCAAAAGGGGAGAGAATGTTGCAAGAAGAGGTGTCATGATCACAGGGGGAGTACTTGTGTTGCCATCAATGCCAAAGGGGGATATTGTTGATCAGCGGTTGTCATTAATGTCAACCCAAGCAGCACCAGGAGCTAACCCAATATTGCATGGGAATTTTGACCTACAAAATTAATATATTCTGGGTCAATAATGCTTTTGATGGTTTCTACTTGTCAAGATTTTTCCATTGATATATGGCATGCCATGTAATTCTTCACGTTTTGAGAGATATTCATGTTTGAAGTTTGTACCCCCATTTAATGGGATAAAACCCCATGGGGTTGGGGCATGGGTCATTGAAAATTCACAATTAATATTTTTTAAGCTCTTAAAATCCCTCCCACATTCACTTGTTGAAGCCCCTCTCAACCTAAGCATTTATATAAATTGTGGTCCTCATTTCCTCCTTATGCAAGGGATTTCGCCATCTGAAATAGGTCATCATAGAATTTTCGCTCTAACTTTTTTTCTACGAAGTTTCAGAAGCTGAAATTTTCATGAGGTGAAGCTGAAATCCTAAGGAAGCTGTTGTAAAAATTTCAGATCAAGGTGCGCAACATTTCTTGAGATATGATCTGTGGAATTCAGGGTTTTTGCAGGCTCCTGAAATTAATCGCAAAGAAGTGACCTTGGTAAAATCGTCATAACTCTCTCTGAGTATCGGATTAGAATTACAAAAAAAATTAAAGATATTGCACAGACTATAGTTTTCACTCTATCAATTTCAGAGCTGAATGAAGAAACAGTGACACGTGGTACGTCGTACAAGTTCGCTCTGCTGAAACAATCCATAATTAGGGAATTGTGAGAGATTGGGTATAACTCTCTCTTGAAGAATAAAAATTGAGTCAGAATTGTTGCATTGGAAATATGACTCAGAGGAATACTACAGGACCAAAAATCGGATATTTAAGATCTGACATAACAGAGATACACCAGATTCAATATCGAGCTCCTAGAAGGCAAGAAAAAGCTAGATCATGTGTTGTCAAGGGTTGCAAAGGACCAAAATTTCTATGGCAGCAAAGCAAAGCAAGGTGCAGCAGAAGGTAGCATGACAAGATCAGCAACCAAGGTGCATAACAGCAGCAATAATTTCATCATATGAATTCTTCA
Source organism: Pinus albicaulis (assembly GCA_034641835.2). Lineage (NCBI taxonomy): Eukaryota > Viridiplantae > Streptophyta > Pinopsida > Pinales > Pinaceae > Pinus > Pinus albicaulis. The sequence goes on along the minus strand of CM076574.1, from coordinate 76,488,036 downwards.
AGTGGGCAGTACTGCATACAATCATTGTTAAGGCATCATTGTACTAAGTCATTGTAAATACATTGTTGTAAAAATTGTACTAGTGTCTATCTGCCAAGGGTTGAAGAGGTAGTGTTGGTAGGTCTAGGATCATCATTAGGTGGTTGTGTCAAAGTTGGGGTTATGGTCTAGTATATCTTCTTCTTCTACATCATTCTATATCATTGTAAAGTGGACCATTTTCTCTGGTTTGGGAGTCCATTCTTATTTTATTCTTCTATAGGGTGGTAGGGTGGTGCTAGGGTGAATTTTAGCTCACTGGGTGTTGGGGCATACATTCAGTTGACTACTGAAGAATCTCAGGCATTGGAGCGTCCATTCAGTGGGAGCTGGAGAAGAATTCTTTTCTAGATTCTAGGAAGCTGGAGCTTTATTTTCAATTGGAATTGAATATTAAAGAATTATTAGAAAATCATTAGGTGGTTTTTGTCCCAGAGTGGGTTTCCACCTTAAAAACTGTGTGCATTTGTGTTCCTCTTTTTTGCTTCTATCATTGTACAAACACTGATAATAATTGAAGATTAACTAATGCTCTAATTGAAAGGAATACTGATTCCCCACCCCCCCCCCCAGTATTTCCAACACAAATTTACACCCAAGATTTTAGGAGAAGTTCTTTGATACTAGGTGTACTTGCAATCATAATATACTTTCTTGAAATACATTGGGGGTTTACACATTTATTTGAGGCATAATATCCTTATGTTTAATCCTACAAGTTTAGATGAGTTTTGTGTTCAAGAAACACATCTTAAAGTAAGAGGGAGAAACATTTCACAATAGGGTATCAAGAAGCCATTTACAAGTGGAGATAAGGGTAAGAGTAAGTTCAAAGGGAAAGAAAAGAAGAATGCATATTTCAAGAAGAAAGGAGAAAAATTAACATGCAAACGTTGTTCCAAAGAGGGTCATGATGATGCTAATTGTTGAAAGCTCCATCCTAAGATGAAACCAAAGAAGTTTAACAACAAAGGGAAGAAAAAGATAGTTACAACTAACAACATGACTTAGGCTTAGATTCGGGAGATGTAACAAAGATTAAAAAATTGGGAATGAAAGATAAGGACATAGAAATCACTAGCTCTTCAAATTGTCCTAATGATACTCAAGATGAGAAAACAAAAATTGAACTTTTCCATATTCGGGTTATGTCAAAGCATGCCAAAATTAATACTCTTTGAAAGTGGTTCACAAGAAAAATTTATTTCCAAAGACTTATTCAAGAAGTTAAATTTAGAGACCATTCCTCATCCAAGACCTTGTTCTTTAGTTTGGATATGAAATAATGCAAACTTACAAGTTATGAGGAAATACATACTTAGATTTGCAATTATAGCAAACTTTCTTAATGAAGTTGAACTTGCTTTAGTTCCACTTGATATTTCCGGAATTGTTTTAGGAAGGCCATATTTGTATGATACGAAAGCTATTTTTCATCGACATGAAAACAAGTATCACTTTTTCAAATATTTTATTGAGTACATTGTTAGAGCACATCGACAGAAACTAAATCTTTCACTTGTAAATTTTAGACAAATGAAGAGACACATTAACTCTAGAAAGAATTTTGTGCTTTTAATGGTCAAAAAAAGGAATAATGTTGAGAATGAATCTTTTCAAGGTTGTGATTCAAGATTAAAATTAAATTTATTTGAGGTTGTTAACCAATATTATGAGATTTTCTAGGATCCAAAAGGATTGCCTCCCAAGAGGGTAATCCAACATGAAATACAATTGCAACAAGATTTCCCTCATCCTAAGACTTTCATGTACATGATGTCAGTGATGGAAAGTGTAGAAATTAAAAATAAAATTAAAGAATTCTTTGACAAAGGGGTCATCATACCAAGTACGTCACCATGTGGGCCAGCTATTGTGTTGGTGCCAAAGAAGGATGGAACATGGAACATGTGTGTGGGCTTTCGTGTGATGAGAAAATTTACGGTAAAGAACAGTTACCCAATACCTAGAATTGATGGTTTACTTGACCAATTGAAAGATAAAAAGTATTTTACTAATTTAGACTTAAGGAGTGGCTATCATCAAATTAGAATTTCGGAAGGTGACATTTGGAAGACAACATTCAAAACAAAACAAGTTTTGTTTGAATGGCTAGTTATGCCTTTTGGTCTTTGGAATGCTCCTGATACCTTCATGCGTGTGATGATCGAATGTATTGATGCCATTTCTAGATGATTTTTTGATAATATACTTAGATGACATCTTGATTTTCAATAAATATCTTGAAGAACATGTGATGCATGTGAAAAAGTTACTTCATGTCTTGAAGAAAGAACAGTTGTTTTTAAAGATGTCAAAGTGTAATTTTGTAAAAACTTCTTTAGTGTATTTGGGTCATATTATTGGAGGAGGTGAATCAAAAGTAGATCCCTCCAAGGTTGATTTCATTTTGAATTGACCGAAGCCCAAACCAATTATGGAGGTAAGAATCTTTTTGGGAGCAGCCCAATATTGGAGGAATTTTGTTGCGAACTTATCTTCTATTGCAGCTCCATTGCATGCATTGACAAGTGTGAAGCGAGTCTTCTATTGGGGAGGTAGAAAAAAAAAGGAATTTGATGCATTGAAGGAAAATATCAGTTCAGCTCCAATACTTGCACTTCCAAACTTGAGACAGTCATTTGGGATTTAGACTTATGCTAGTGACTGTGCAATGGGTGCAGTCCTCATGTAAAATGGTAAGCCCGTCTATTTCCATTCTTAAACTTTTAATGGTGCAGTGATTAATTATCCTACATATGACAGGAAATTATATGCATTGGTGAAAAGTGTGAAAAAGTGGAGACACTACTTGATGGGTAAGGATACAATCATTCACATTGATCATCAATCATTGCAATAATTTCAATCACAAACAAAGTTGTAGAAATCAAGGCACTTTCGATGGATGGGTTTTCTTCAACAATTCCACATGGTGATAAGGTATAAGAAAGGTATCTATAATAAAGTTGTTGTCATTCTTTCTATGCCTATTTTTAGTGTTGCTACTATTCTTAAGTATAATTCTATTTTGCATGAGATCTATCTTGAACAATATGTTTTAGATAGTGATTTTCAAGATGTATATGCAACTTTGAGTCAAGGGAACCAAGTAGAGGAATTGGATTATCACATGCATGATAACTTGTTGTACCATCTTGGTAAGATTTGTATTCCACAAGGAGAAAGAGTCAAATCATAAGAGAGGCACATACTTCTCTTATTGCTGGTCATTTTAGTGTAAGTAATATGGTGGCACATCTAAAGAGGTATTGTTATTGGCCTCGTATGCATGAAAGTGTGTCACGTTTTATTAGAGGTTGTTCATTATGTGTTGTCAGTAAGCCTAGCAATAGAAAGTTAGGATTGTAAACACCACTTCTAGTACCTCCTCGTCCATGGGAGAGTGTTTCTGTGGACTTTTTTGGAGGTCTTCCTATGTCAAAAAGTAATCATGATTATCTTTATGTAGTTGTGGATAGGTTCAGAAAAATGTGCATTTTTGTGCCATGTAAAAAAAAAAAAATAGCTGAACAAACTACTCAGTTATTCTTTCAGAATGTATGGGTGCATTTTGGATTGCACACATCCATTGTTAGTGATCAATATTCTCTCTTTTTTGGGAACTTTTGGTTAATCTTGTGGGGATTCATGGATACCAAATTTAAAAGTAGTACAACATTTCATCGAAAAATAGATGGTCAAATAGAGGCGGTGAAAAGGACGGTGATACATCGTCTTCGCGGTTATTGCAGTAAGCATCCTAAGTTGTGGGATAAAAAATTTCACTATATTCAACATGCTTACAACCGATCCAAGCACTCTTCAACTCAAACATCGCCATTTGAGGCATGTTTGGGATACTTGCCTAAATATCCTTTGGATTTTATTTTTGGAAAGTATTTTTCTATTGGTGGTCATAGTGACATAGACAAAGCTAAAAGTTTCATTAAAAAAATCCAATTGGTACATCAAACAGTTCAATAAAAGCTGGAAAAGAGCCAAGTCAAGTACAAAATAAGGCACAATAAGCATTGTATAGATCACAATTTCAAAGTCAGTGATGAATTTTGGCTTCACATCTGCAAATAAAGGCTTCAAGGAGAAGGTAAAAAACTGAAATCAAATCAATATGGTCCATTCATAATTTTAGAAAATATTGGTGATAATTCCTTCAGGTTGGATTTGCCTTCATATATGAAAATTTATGATGTTGTTAATGTTTAGAGCTTAAGGCTATATGAGGCTCCTTTGGTTGAATATCAAGGAGAAAATGTTTAGATTACTTCCATTGAGGATTTTTCTCCTGAATACCTTGATTAACTACAACTAGACACCATTCTGGACAGAAGAACAAGGTCTTCAAAATGAGGGAATTTGGAGTACCTTCATGTGGGGCTCAAAGGAACAAATCCAAGAAAATTCAAATCGATCGATATTGGAAAGGTGAGGGTATTATACCCTCATCTACTGAACAACTGAAAGTGATCTTTCGGGGTCCAAAAGCTTCCAGCGTGTAGGAGTGATCAGGTGCTCAAAAATATTCTCAAAAATGAAAGTTTTCATAACGTTGATGAACCTGAATGACCACGTAGATCTCATCGTTCTGAATCCAACGCAACTCATTTCGTGGAAAATTGATCTGGGTCTATTAGCTAATGGATTTCCTAGTGATATTTTCCTTTTGTGATGTATTAGAATTGCATTTTATCAAGCATGAATGGACACATATGCAGATATAACTAAGAAGAAAGCATGTCAGCAATCACACGACAAAGTGCAAGACGTTTAATAATTGAGTTCGTCCAATGTGGATTACGTCTATGGGCCTCCATGTCTCGATGGTGTTGGTTGCTTCATTTGGTGCTGGAAAATGTGATGATGTACATGGATTTTGTTTTCTTTTCATAAAAGGAAATGTACCCTCGACATGAGCGGAAAATTCTCTTAACGAGACGTTTTTCTACAAGGAACTCTCACTCATAAAAAACCTCCTATCAGCATGACAACCTCACACATGGTGATAAAGAGTATCCCGCCATCAAGGAAACAAAGGGATCTCATAACATAAATGATCATCCATGATGAATACATTTCACATGACATAAACATCAAGATTCCACATCATACATCAAGCAGGAATCAACATGGCATGAAACATCTCACAACAATAATCAATAAAGTACATGGCAACAACACTTCATATACCTCAACTCAGATGTTGGTTGAATAATAGGCTGCTCAGTTGCTAGATCTAAATGCACCATCTAAGTCATGGTGTCGAATGGCATGAAATCGATTGTCCACACTATGAATTCTAACACTGTCATTCCAATTTGGAAAATGGCCAAAAAATCAAGACCTTTGTTGCAGAAACGAACATTGCCATCAGCTTCCCGTCGCCGAGAGGTGTAAAATCTATATATTTTTTTCCAATTTGGAAACCGGGCAATTCTGGCCCCTCTGAAAATGTGGTTCATCTCATGGTTCCACTGCCTCCCTGAATGGCTCAAGGTTCCACCGCCTCAAACTGCGTGCCCGCTTGTACCTACAATAAAATAATAATAAACTCTGCCTCAAACTCCGCACTCCTCGTTATGTCTGGGCACATCTGCAGAATGAGAGTTTATAAGGTTGAGGGTGGGCGAAGTTTACAACATAGGGTTGTTGGGCGCATTTCTAAGTTTTGAAATTGTTGGAGAGGAGGTCGGGGGATCAAATCCCGCCCCCTCTCAACATAGCATTTAATTATTTTGGCACGGTTATGTATTGTTTGTTTTTGTTGTAACGTTATATATATATATATATATATATATATATATATATATATATATATATATATATATATATATATATATAACTGTTATGTGTGGTATATAGTTTGTGTTGAATTTGGGTTGGTTCATTGTTTATGGGGCCGCCCAATGGGGGCCGGCCCACGTGGTCCGGGCGGGTTCAACCCTCGTCGGTCCCCTAGACCCCTGCCTCTAGTGGCAGTTTAAAAATTTGGTTTGTATCATTTTTAAAAGGCTTGTGTGGGCAAGGTATTCTCCACGCAGCCTCGACCCGACCCGACGATCGATATGTATGGTATATGTATATATACCATGGGCCACAGTTTCAGCAGGGTTCACAACCCGTCGAACCATACCATCTATATGGTTCATACGGTGGGGTGGTGGGGGTGGTGGCCTGCCACCCCGCTACTTTTTTATATTTTTTTTTTGTTTTTTTAAATAAATATTGGTTGTTTTTAAACTTAACAAAAATAAGGGTCATTGGGAAAATTAATGAGGCCACAATTTCTCCCATTTTCGGGAGTTAGGATCCTTGTCCTTTGATGGTGAATTTCTCGGACAATTAAACCTAGCCCACTACCCAACTTTGACCAAAACGTTGACTCGCTCTAACTTCTCCATACAGGCTCGAATTGGTGATCTGTTAGCACCATTGGAATCAGGACGATGAGTACTTCAACCTGAACCTGGTTCGAGAGAAATTTGACCACTTTGAATTTTGACCTATCATCAGCCCTCTTGGTCTCCTGAGGGTGTCTAGAGCCACTTGGATCAAAAACCGACACTGTATGCTCGTGGAAATGAGTTATGTTCATTTTCCCAAGCAAGATAAATTTTGGCAAAAATTGTGCAAGTTTCTTTGTCAACAGTTCCTACAACTAACTGGGCTAGCTAATTGGGCATGGTTGTATGGGCTCATTGGACCAATGAAATCACGCCACTTGTTTGATTTCTATTGGTGTTGGATTGGCATTTTTTGGTCAGGTGGTTGGTGGCCAACCATAGGCTACCACGTGGCCCAATCGGAGGTTGCCACGTGGTAGCCTGGGGGCCACCAAAAATTTTGGTTAAGGTATGAATTACCTCTATAGAATTTGATATTGAGATCACATTGCAAACAGTGCAGAGCCCTACTCATCGAGCTACCAAATTACTTACTAAACCATAACCATGAATTTTATGGTTAAGGTTAAGCAGCAGGAGTGTTAGGGTAAGGGTTAAGGGCTTAGCCTCGGCCTCCCCATATGTAACCATATGACAAATGGTGTAATACCAACGGTGTGGAGGCATGGTCCCCCAGATTTTTATTTCAAAAAATATTTTCAGCCAATATAATATGATTTAAAAATTCAGGTTTAAGGCCTTAGGGCACTTTTTAACGATCCCACAATTTGCACCGAAATTCCGCCAAAATATCACTCCATTAGCACAATTTAGTGAAAATTTTTAGGACAGTTCCTAAATTTGGGGAATTTGTAGAGAGACTAGCAACAAAGCTAGGGCAACTCATAACTTCTTCATTTTTTGACCAATTTGGGAGTAGAAAGAGACTAGACAGGAATTTTTGATAGTTCTGAAGCTAATGGAATAGGTTATGAAGCCATTGGAGCACTGTAAACTGATTTAATCATCATTTTTTAGCATAATGATATAATTCCAAGAGATTGGAAGCTGGACCAGGAGACGTAGACTAGGAGGGGTGAACTCCTTCATCACTTTTTATGTTGTGGTTATTTTTATGGTGTGCTTATATGTTGTTTTCTGTTATTTCAAAGTTTCATTCAAGCTTTATGTGTGTACAAATTTAACATTAAAGCTCACAAAAACTCTATTTTTAACACTTGATTTATACAACCTCAAGCACATTTACATTAATATCTCATACAGATCACAGTCACATCGACGTAATTGTGAAACCAATACAAGGCATGGCTAACCAAAACACCATATGGAGAATGTTTCCATCAAAATATCTGGGCATATTCTAAGTGCCACATCACCAATAATCCTACGAAATATGAAAATGATCGAAATAGTCATTGGCAGAAAACATTGAGCAAAATCTACGCACAAATTATACGGAAAATCCCACCAGAAGTTGATATGAGATTTGGATTACACCCTCGAGTAGGAGCTTGGAAACATGGACCTCGTATAGGATAAATTCTTTTCAATAAGACATATGTGGCTTTCATTTGGACCTATTGGAAATTATAACTACGTTCTATCTTCATAATGACTTGTTTGTAATCATGACATTTTATATTTGATGTAAATCATAGGTTCAATGCTCAAGACTAGTTCAAAATCATGTTCTTCATGCTTCTACATATTTCTAGGTCTTTCTAGGAAAATGAAGAATTTATGTCATGTATTATAGTCCCATTTGGATTCATTATAACAAAGGAAATTTTTTTTTTCAATAAAAATCCATCTATTACTCCAATACCAAGTCGATCTTATCCAATGACAATTCGTCCTAAGGGAGTGTTATTTGACCCCTCAAGAAGCTTTTAAATATAAGGAACTCAACCTCATTTGAGACACACATCTCACACAAGTTTGATCTATAATAATGAAGGAGAAAAAGAGTTGGAAAGGACGAAGAAAATAAGTCGAAGTGTCTTGGGATCATCTATCTCTCTCCACACTTGCAAAGTAGGGTTTTTTTGTTGCCAGTTGCAAGAGGTTGAAATCACAAGGCTGAAATTCTGAAGTGCAATTGCATGGTCGAAAATTTGGGATGAAGTTGCAGTAGGTCAAAGTTTAGAAGCTTCCTTAAAGAAGACTTTGTTGGGGGGCTGACTTGGTGTTGGGGAGGATCTTGGACTTTGGCCCTTGTGTCATGGAAGTCTCATTGTAAGAATATTCTATAAGAAGAGAAGAAGGCTTTCTTCTTGGAGGGGTTTTTCCCCGGATTTGAGCCTATATCTTTTGTATTTTGTCTTGTTGTGATATTCATTCTTTTTGGATTTTCTTGATGAAAAAATAAATAATAAAAGTAATAAAAGTCCAAAACATATCACAAGTAACTATCAAGTTAAGTAAAATCATCTATAATACATAAGTCTCCCGATTTCCCAACATGGTATTAGATCTAAGGTGAAAGAAGGAGACTAAAGATCAAATGTTAGTTGGCACTATGGAAAGGGTTATAAGGAAGGGTTTCAATTTTCTTGGGAAACTTGCTACATCTATCAAGGATCATCTCCAAGCTAGCAAAGGAATTAATGAATGAAATTATTTCTCTACTTTATCCGACATTTTCAAGGATGATAATATATGTGTTATTGGCAGTGGTGCTTCCAGACACATGACAGGAGAATGCAGTCAAATTTAGACCTTTTCAAAAGGAACCTCCTCTCACTCAACCAAACTTGGAGAAAAGAAGAGTTATCCAGTCTAACTGGATTGCATTTACTTCGTTGAAGCTTGATTCTGGTGGAAGTATTCACCTCAACACTATTCTATATGTTTTAGGTTTGAAGAAAAAATTACTTTCTATTTCTTGTCTAGAGGATAAGGGTAATAGAATAAATTTTTTTGATGGCAAGATTTTGGTTTGGGGTAAGGGCTCTAGTATTAAAAAATTTAGGGTAATTGGGATTCATGAGGGGACATTATATAGAATTTTTATGCCTTTTATCTCAAGCCCTAGTCCACTTGGACATAAGCCCTTCCAAACTATGGCATAGAAGGTATGGACAACTTCACTATAATATTTTTCCATCTCTAAGTCAAATGGTTAATGGAATCCCCCAATTAAAGGAAGATCATGAATGAACATGTAAGGGATGTGCTCTAGTAAAGAACATGGAGAATAAATTTTCAAGAAGTGATACCAAATCTAAGGAAGTTTTATATCTCATACACTCGGATGTATTTGGACCTGTGACACTAAAATCTCTTGGTGGGCATACGTATTATGTAACCTTAAATAATGATTTATCAAGGAAAACTTATCTATACCTCCTTAAGAACAAGGATGAGGTATTCTAGAAGTTTAAAGAATTAAGAATGAAGTGGAGAATCTAAATAAGAAAAATATTAAGACTCTTAGGTCCGACAATGGGGGAGAATACACCTCCAGAGAACAAATAGCATTCTACAAGGAAGAAATAATTAAGAGGGAGCTAATTTTTCCTTATAATCATGAACAGAATGGCATGGATGAAAAAAAAAATAAAACAATTGAAGAACGTGTCAGGTCCATGTTACATGATCAAGATCTCCCTCAATTCCTAATGGGGGAAGCATGTGTGACAGCTATTTACTTGCAGAATCGAAGTCCTCACAATATTCTCAACAACATAACTTCAGAAGAAGCATTTACAGGAAAGAAGCCAAGTATGGATCATATTTGAATATTTGGGTTTCCTTTGTATATTCATATACCTAAGGAAAAGAGAAATAAGTTGTATCCTACCAATCTAAAGGGAATATTTTTTGGGTACAGTGCTTCATCAAAGGCATATATAATCTATGTTAAGGAGGATTGTCGAATTGAAATAATAAGGGGTGTCATATTTGATGAAAGTATAGCTTATAGGAAATAAAAATATGTTCCAACCAACTTGGATGAAGAATAGATACCTATCTTTGAGGATATCTCAAGGGAAAATTATGATCAATATTAGACATCTAATCAAGAATATGTTGAAGATCCAAGTGAACTTTCGTTACAAGTAATTATTCCATAAAATTGAAAGAGGCGTGTTTGGTTAAGATCTACTCTACAAGAAGTAGAAGGACACACAGCTAAGGGGACCTTCAGAGAAAGAAAAATTCAAAAGAGGTATTCTGGTTATGTTGCATTTATGATAGAGCTCATTGAAGAGGAACCTTCCTCCTATGAATATGAGGCTAAACATCAAGAGTGGAGGAATGCAATGCAAGAGGAATACCAATCAATCATGAAGAAGAATGTCTGGGAGATTGTCCCTAGGCCAAGTGACAATCTATGGTCACTTCAAAATCGTTCTAAAAGATAAAGTATGTTGCAAGTGGCATTTTTGATAAATACATAGCAATGTTTGTAGCAAGAGGCTTATCACAAAAAGATTAAGGTATTGATTAGGAATAAAACTTTTCTCCTACATCTAGATATATAACAATAAGATCACTTGTTTCTTTAGCTACTACTATGGGATAGAAAATCCATTAAATGGATGTTAAGAAAACATTTATAAGTGAGACTATTGATGAAGAGGTTTACATTGATCAACCTCAGTTGAAGAAAACTCTATATGACTTAAAGCAAGCACCTAGAGTTTGGTATGAAAGAGTGGATGCATACCTACTGAGGCTTGATTTTACCAAGAGTTCTGCAGATCCTCACCTATACATTAGGGTCGTCCAAGGTGAACTAGTCATCATACACTTGTATGTAGGCGATCTACTTTTCATTGGTGTAGAGCATCGAATTCAGGATAGAAATAAGCAATTAGTATCCAAATTTGATATAAGGATCTTGGTAATATGCATTACTACTTGGGACTAGAAGATTGGCAGAAGCCAAGTAAAATATATCTTGGTCAAGGTAGATATGTGATCAAGATTCTTCAGAAATTTGGTGTGATGGATAGCAAGCCTATGATGACTCATATTATTACCAATATAAAGAAGTGTAGGAGTTCCAATTCTAGTCCACTGGATCCTACACGCAACAAACAGTTGATTGGGTCCTTGATGTATGTGGTAAATGTTAGTTTTTATAGCATTGGACAGGTGTTCTAGTCTCAAATTTTGACAGATATTCTAAGAAACACAAGATCTCAAAAAAAAAAAACAAAATTCAGGAGAAAACACCTAAATACAACTCAATTAAATTAATTGATTGATAATTAAAAAATTCCTAAGTCTAACTTAGGGAAATCGATTAATTAAAGGGAATTAATTGAGAAAAGTGAGAATTATCTAGAAACTCACACAGATTGAGTTTGAGATTATCTTAGCTGCTAATGGGGATATAATCATGGTTTTTGGTTCACCAACGAGAGATTGTAAGAACAACTTTATGGGGATGGAGAACATAAACTAATAGTGCGAGTTATTTGGCAAATTGAGTTTCCCAATTGTAGAGATTGAGCAAGGGACAAAATTTCGTGCCATAAGGAATGCAATTTTAGTTGCAGCAGTAGCAGTAGATATTTTGGAGGATATTTCCAATTCTAGGGAGGTAGCACCAAGACGCTGAGTTATTCCACTAGAGGTTTCATAGGGACTGTGCAGGTAGCTTCAGAGGGTAGTTCGATTTCACTGAGGAAGAGGTCAATTCAGGTGTTAGTGGCCGGCATAATTTTCCAGAGGGTCATAGGATCACTTCCAACAGTAGTAGCAGGAAAGAAATATTTATCAGATGCATATTCAAGCAGTGTGACTTACAGGTTGCACAGAGGCATCGTAGGGGCTTGTGTAGGGGTCTTGGATAGCCAAGTTTGAGCGGCCAGTTTGTAGCTGGATTGCTTGTGGGGAAGGGAAAATTTCCCTTAATAATTTTGGCTAGATCATTTTCTAAATATTTCTAGGTTGGCATCCATATTCCTACTCATAATTTTAACTACTGCATAACAATAATAAAACCCTCATTTTTTGTATTGGTTTTCCCACAATGGGTTTTTCCAGGGACTTTTGTCCAAAAATAATGGTGTCAATTTTATTGTGTGTGTGATGTATTCTCTCAGTTCATGTTTTTATTTTCTGCAGTAATTTTATGGTAAATAAATTGTAGTGATATGTATCTGTTATTTTTCCATAACAAAATAAAATTAAAATTAATTAGTTAGAAGAATAAATTCCAATTGCTACATTTTAAGGATTTTTCACATGGTATCAGAGTATTTTTAAGACATATTGGGAGCTCAGAAGCAAGAGGATAAATTTTGCAGCTTCATAGGGAATCTCTAAGAAAAATTTCCAGATCTGCGCAGAGGTCCAACCAGGAAGTTTGAATTGTTGGGTAGGGATTCGATTTCTTCTTGCAGGTGGAGGAAAAGTTCGAATAGCCCAGTAGCAGTTCTAGCAGGAAGTGGTGTTCATGAGTAGTTCTGGTGAGTATATTAGTGAGTTCAATGAGGATATCTAGGTGCAATGATTTTGCAGCAATTTTGCAGTAGCAGAACCAATTTCGAGTAAGGAATATAAAAGAACACACAAAGGAATTTCTCAGAGAGCTTGCAAATCCAACTAGTATGAGGAAATTATGTGATTTATAGTAGCAAGAGGTAACAACAGGCAGCTCTGTGCATTCCAGGAGAGAGTGCATGTAACAGGATCGGGAAGATGAGCAGGAAAAGGATGATATTCATGTTTATTTTCCTATTTTTTAGTTTTATGAAAATGGCCTCAGTAGGACTTCAAGATCAATATAGGCTAGATGGAGCCTCAAATTATTGTATCTAGAAAACCATAATGTTTCTTGCTACATGAGCATGGTCTAAAGACGTATGCAGGGAGAGTTGTAGTTTTACCTATAGACCTGCAATATCTAGAGAATTACAATAAGAATATGACCAAGGAAAAGTGGTTGATCCTCGATGGAGGCCAAGATCATATAGTCTCACACATAGTGTTCAATAAAATGGACAAAGAAATGTGGGATGTAATTGTTACGCCTTCCTAGAATCCTTTTGAGAATCGGAAGATGTTCTTGAAAGATAATTTGAAGACCACCAATATGCATAAGGGTGAGGGATTCTCTCCTTATCAAAGAGATGGTGGTAGGCGGTGCTACCTCTTATATCCTATACAACTTATTTCCCAAAGTAATAATAACAATGTGAGGCATAGACTCATACATAGCATGTTGCTTCCACAAGTATGGTTAACCTAATAATACATCACAAACTTCAAGAGGAGAAGCATCACACAGTACCTCATATGTGAAGGGTTTGATGTTGTAGGGAAGACAACATTGTTGGCTAACGTGGAGATCTCGTCCTTGGTGCAGCCACCCAATGTTGTGCAGATGTGGGTGTGTTGTGGTCGGTAGGCCCAACTGCTTCATGACCTCTACTAAAATGAGATTCTTTTGGCTCTCGCTACCAAAAATGAACTACAGCAGAGAACCCTTTACCCACATCTATGAGTGGAAGAGGCACTCCCCCTCCTCTGATATTTTGGATCATCCTTCTCAATCTTAGTGTTGACAATGGTGGCATTAGGCTCCATGTCAATAATCTGCTTCCCCTTTTCATTCCCCTTTTTGATTTCTAACTCAAAGTTGGAACATGCATCTTATTCGAAAGCATTTAGCTCAGTGACCAGTGACTGTCTCGACACTCACCTGGGTTGTGAGTGGGGCTTTATGGAACTCAAACAATTTTCCCATGTCCTTCTTTATCTTTGTGGTGTTTTTATTTCCTTGAGGCTTCAGTAAGTTGTCTTGGGTTACCCCACCTTGGCTTTGTCCTTTGTTATGCAATTTGGGGGTGCCTTTCCCTTGCTTCAGATTCATAGATCCAAAACCTCGCTTCTTATGTTTAAATTTCTACTCAATCTTGACAGCATATCGATAGGCAGTTCTAAGCGAGGAGATGTCCAGGAACTCCATCTCATCCTAGATTTACTTTTGTAGACAAACACGACACTTGAGTACCAAATGTCTCTTAGAATCCTTGATACCCAACTTTGTGCGAAGGGTATGAAAAATATTAGTGACCTCTAGCACGTCTTGGTCCCTTCCCTGTCATAGTGTGGTCCACATTATGTATTTATCATCATAGCTCCTGACAAGGTATAATTGTTCCTAAATGGCATATTGGAAAGAATTCCAAGTGGGTGCGGCTGAGAATAGTGAGGGTCCACTCTCGTCCCTCTTCTCATAGTAGGTTTCCCACAGGTCCTTGACGTGAGGGGCATCTTTGAGGAGAAAAAAAGTAATCTTTTCCCAATTGGAAAACTCATGAACTGAAAAATTTCCTTCTAGTAGATTCAACCACTTATCTACAACATTCACATATATCTGACCTTCAGATATGGGGATGTCAAATTTAGCATGTACCATAAATGGAGCGGCGCTTCCAGAGTGGCTACTGGAAGAAGATGTGTCGTATGTGGGTAGGCATCGAAGGATATGGGAAAAATTGTCCATCATTGTGTTCCTATGTCGATCGAGGGTTTATTCGAGCAATATTTTGAAATAATATCATGCTCCCTCGTATTTATTTTCTTTCTCCATGGGAGGTTTTCATGGTTTGGCAGGCTAGTCTTGCAAAGGTTCAACTAGTTTGAGCCCTAACTCCCTATACCTTGACCTTGTTGGGGAAATGCAAATAAAAACAAAGAAAGACCATACCACTCTGATACCACTAATCTAAACTTAAACAGGAATGCAACAGAATAGAGATATAATCATAAATACAAATATGCAGCAGAAATAACACTTTGTTTCATTAATATCAAAGAACTTAAATATGCTTACATACAGAATGGAAATAAACTAGCTCAGGCGATGGTAGTTTATCTCTGAGAAGAGATATGGTGGCTACATGCCTCTAAATTGTGTTATAATGAGGCTCAAAGGCATATTGAAAAAATTGAAAACCATAAGCATCCAAAAACCTAACCCTAGTAGATGAATCGCCAAAACTGTAGACCCTGTTGGGGTAAATTGGTACATCAACTTCCCGGGGTCATAACTTTGGCATACGATTTATGTTTTACATGCAAGGTACCTCGTTAGAAAGATATATCCAAGGAATAAAAATTTCAACTACAAACGTGCTTTAGACTCCCATTTTTTCTTTTTTTCCAAAAAAAAAACATCGTTTAGGGCCTCAAAACAGCTCTGGAAATTCACAACTCGAAAAACTGCCAAAAATAGTAAATTGTGCTACAATTAAGGAAATTGAAAAAAATGAAAGAAACAATGGTTGGGGTCCAAGTATAATAGGCGGGTGGAAATCAATATCCACCTAGATAAGTTATCATGCCATGCGAGGAAGATAATTAGGGTGATGACAACGAAGAGTGATATGTACTTGTGTTATTTCATCATTTATACTATTGTTGTATTTTTTTTCTTTATTTTGCTAATTATATTTTTTTTATTCATCTTGTTGGAGTTTTATATAATTGGTGAGATTCAAAAATGTTTTTCCACCTTTTTTTCCAATGGAAACGTTTTTATACTTAAAACTAAGTATTTCCAATAATTCAATTTAAACTTTAAAAATTAAAATTTTAATATATTTGTTTAATTCTAAGTTTGTGATAAGTTTAATTTGTATTTTGTGATAATTTGGTTTTCATCTTACTTGTTTGTTAGTTTACATATTTTTATGATTGCTTTTGGAAATATTTAAGTTATACCCCGATGTTGATTAAAACCACAATTAATGAAGTAATTTAAATATTTGATAGCAATCACCTAATGAAATAATTACAAATATAGGAAGATTTGCATCCATAAAATTTTAGAGCCACTATAATGCTTATGATTTGAGATCATAAATTCTTTATAATTAACAATTTTTAGGGTAGAAGAGTCTATTCAAAGAGAGTAAATAGTACAATGGAAAATAGAATTTATTCATATATAATTGTTTTTTGTAAAAAAAAATTAGTTAGAATGAATATGTATGAACTATTTATATAATAGAAAAATATTTATGGTAATTTTACAATTATAGTGTCAACCATATTAAAATTTGTAATTTATAAAAATATCTCTGCATTTTTTTGTTTAAAGTAAGTCTTCTTTCATGTAATTTCAAATATAATATTTGGATATAAGTTCACTAATATATAATATATAATCTATAATAAACACTAGAGAATTTGGCGGAAATTCCGACGGCCAATTCGTCGCTATTCCAACACATAGTCGTCGCAAGAGCGACAGTTCGGGGGCGGACAAACCGTGGTTTGTCATACCGTCGCCGTTCCGACGCACGTAAAAAGTGTCGCACTATCGACACTTCTTCCGTCGTTCCGAACAAGAGTCACTCTTCCGACGTCTCACAAACCGTCGCGCCTCCGACATTTGTAAATTGTCGCACTTCTGATGAAATGTGGTTCGACGTTTGGAACGTCGCTCTTCCGACGCTTGTAAACTGTCGCAATTCTGACCCAACGTGGTCCGACGTTTTGGACATCGCTCTTCCGACGCTTGTAAACCGTCGCAATTCCGACTAAACGTGGTCCGATGTTTTGGACGTCGCTCTTCCGACTCTTCTAAACTGTCGCAATTCCGACTAAACGTTGTCCGACGTTTTGGACGTCACTCTTCCGACGTCTGGAAGATGTCGCAATGCCGACGATATGTGGTCTGACGTTTGGAACGTCGCTCTTCCGACGTTTTCATACTGTCTCTCTTCCGACGTTTCTGGGTTGTCGCAGTTCCGACGTCTACAAGGCGTCGGTAGACCGACGGAGGGTTCAATTTTTTAAAAAAAAATTGAAATTTTAAAAGACGAGAAACGTTGTTTTGAATATATTATATGAAGTAAAACAGTCCATGAAAGTGAAATAGCAGTATGTAGAATAGTAAAGCAACAGATAGATTACCGACGTCCATTGTTCCAAATACAAATTAAAGTACCCAAAACCCTACAACAGTGAAGTAAAACAGTCCATGAAAGTGAAATAGCAGTATGTAGAATAGTAAAGCAACAGATAGAGTACCGACGTCCATTGTTCCAAATACAAATTAAAGTACCCAAAACCCTACAACAGTGAAGTAAAACGGTCCATGAAAGTGAAATAGCAGTATGTAGAATAGTAAAGCAACAGATAGAGTACCGACGTCCATTGTTCCAAATACAAATTAAAGTACCCAAAACCCTACAACAGTGAAGTAAAACAGTCCATGAAAGTGAAATAGCGGTATGTAGAATAGTAAAGCAACAGATAGAGTACCGACGTCCATTGTTCCAAATACAAATTAAAGTACCCAAAACCCTACAACAGTGAAGTAAAACAGTCCATGAAAGTGAAATAGCAGTATGTAGAATAGTAAAGCAACAGATAGAGTACCGACGTCCATTGTTCCAAATACAAATTAAAGTACCCAAAACCATGCAACAGAGAAAAACGCTAATCATAATCATGTGAGGAGTGTGATATGTCCAAAATATAAAAAGACCATCATACCATATCAATAAACCAGCAACATAGACCAGCATCGCTAGTTTTGAAGGCAGAGTGATAAACATTAATCATTTTTTTTTCACAAGAGAAAAAATGTTGTTTTGAATATATTATATGAATTAAAATAGTCCATGAAGTCATTACATTTTCACATCTGAAGATTGGAACCCAAATATCCATCCAGAAATGTGGAAGTCCCACCCCAGACAGTGATAGAAAAATACCCCATGTCACATACATGGACTTGATATAAAACCCAGTAATGGTCCACATGGAGATTATCGACAATCTGAGAAAGCATCCAAATATGCCTGAGGCATCTATAAGAAAGTGAAATAGCAGTATGTAGAATAGTAAAGCAACATATAGAGTACCAATGTCCATTGTTCCAAATACAAATTAAAGTACCCAAAATCCTTGAACAGAGAAAAACGCTAATCATGTGAGGAGTGTGATATGTCCAAAATATAAAAAGACCATCAGACCATATCAATAAACCAGCAACATAGACCAACATCGCTAGTTTTGAAGGCAGAGTGATAAACATTAATCATTTTTTTTTCACAAGAGAAAAAAACGTTGTTTTGAATATATTATATGAAGTAAAACAATCCATGAAGTCATTACATTTTCACATCTGAAGATTGGAACCCAAATATCCATCCAGAAAAGTGGAAGTCCCACCCCAGACAGTGATAGAAAAATACCCCATGTCACATACAGCGACTTGATATAAAACCCAGTAACGGTCCACATGGAGATTATCGACAATCTGAGAAAGCATCCAAATATGCCCAGGCATCTATAAGAAAGTGAAATAGCAGTATGTAGAATAGTAAAGCAACAGATAGAGTACGTACCGACGTCCATTGTTCCAAATACAAATTAAAGTACCCAAAATCCTTGAACAGAGAAAAACGCTAATCATGTGAGGAGTGTGATATGTCCAAAATATAAAAAGACCATCGGACCATATCAATAAACCAGCAACATAGA
Source organism: Pinus albicaulis (assembly GCA_034641835.2). NCBI lineage: Eukaryota > Viridiplantae > Streptophyta > Pinopsida > Pinales > Pinaceae > Pinus > Pinus albicaulis. The sequence goes on along the minus strand of CM076574.1, from coordinate 76,469,113 downwards.
CCAGCATCGCTAGTTTTGAAGGCAGAATGATAAACATTAATCATTTTTTTTTCAGAAGAGAAAAAATGCTATTTTGAATATATTATGTGAAGTAAAACAGTCCATGAAGTCATTACATTTTCACATCTGAAGATTGGAACCCAAATATCCATCCAGAAAAGTGGAAGTCCCACCCCAGACAATGATAGAAAAATACCCCATGTCACATACGGGGACATGATATAAAATCCAGTAACGGTCCACATGGAGATTATCGACAATCTGAGAAAGCATTCAAATATGCCCGAGGCATCTATAAGAAAGTGAAATAGTAGTATGTAGAACGGTAAAGCAACAGATAGAGTACCGACGTCCATTGTTCCAAATACAAATTAAAGTACCCAAAATCCTTGAACAGATCAAGAAAAACGCTAATCATGTGAGAATTCAAAGTAAAGTTAATCTATTAACATTGCGAATAAAATTACACCGAAGTCAAAAACATTGCTTGGCCATACTCATGGCAAATTTGTCATCAAAAAATCAAAAAATTAAGAAGACTGCCCTCATACGGGGAAACCAGTCTTGAACGTTTAATTTACAGAATTCAAAAATATTACAAAGGTCTAGCACAATAAAATAATCTAAAAGCAGCCCAATTAAGTGGGCCTGCTAAGCAAGAAAAACAAATTAACCAAACTACTCCTCCGGTGGTTCCTCCACGATTCGGCACCATCCTTCGGACCAGGATCGCTAGGTGCTACCTCCACATGCATGCCATGGCTCCCCTCTTGAAGGCCCGAATGCTGGCCGGCTTTTTCCGAGCTCAGACCCGCCGGACGGGTGCATTCTTCCTCCGTTTGGGCCTCCTCACGGAAGACCACGGTGACTACGAGTTTGTGATTGATGAGGCGGTGAGAGAGAAATCAAAGGAAAATTGCGCGGTGCGCGTCGTGGGAAAAAGGTGGTAGCGGTGGGGAAGCAGGGAAGCGGGGAATTCCATACGGTGGCCGGATGCTACAAGCCGACCCCCCGACCCCGCCCACTCTAGTATTTGGATATCGACCTAAGTAATAATCAGGTAGCCGAAGTCATCTCGTTGTTGAGGTCTTTGGAGAGGCCTTGTCGGGATTGACCTCCTAGTGCTCCCCACAACGGCAACGCATGTACTATGACGCACGCGAGGCATGGGTGCAATCTCGGGCGCGGTGGACGCAAGAGACGAAGAAGTGGGAATTCCAATTAACGAGAGGAAGACGACAGACGGGCGAGAGGAAATGGAAATATGCAGCAAAGTCTAGGCGGAAGTTCCGTGGCCACTTCTCCTTATCGTCACGGTTACCAAAGGCCGGTGTAATCCCGGCCAACTTTGGTGTACGAAAAACCAACGCCATTTTGTATGTCGACCCGTCTACAATGCAATCAAAGGACGCCCGTCATAATGAATCTTTGATCATTAATAATGAGAGCCGAAGGCCGGATCAAATTGGAGCGTGTGGAATCGCTCAGAGGAGTGGAGGTCCGATCTTGAACAGTGTTAAAAATTAATTAATGCAGGTTTGATGTGAAAACTTAATTGAACAGCGTTAAATGTTAATGCGATTAATATGAAATCGCCATATCCATGTCCCATCACCTTAAACGCCATCGAATGCACCCGCAGCCGGGAGCAGGGCAAGTTTTTATTGAGGACACGTGGCAAAAATTGATTGGAGCGGATCTTTGTTTGGGCCGCTCGCGCAGTGGAAATCCGGACCCATAAAATATTAGGGCGAATTTGATAAGAAATTCGCGTCACAAAATTGGCCGACGTCAGCAGGCTATTTTGGAACGCAAATTTGGTTTGAATTATGGTTTATCACCGTTTGAAGTCCGGCGGGCTCGACTTAAGAACAATTTTGTTTGATCCCATCTTATAAAATTTGTGTTGGTTTTCTTTGATAATACACATATTAAAATCCCTCTTAATAAAGAGACAAAATTGTTGTGCTTTCGGAACCTGACCCGAGGATTGGACATGAGTTAACAAACAAAAGGATAGCGGAACCAGACATGCACCCGTGGTCAAGCCCTCTACCAAAACCACGAGCGGAATCACAAAAGCGGGTTGCCCATATCGCACCACTTTTGTGGAGTAGGCGGTATTTCCTATTCGCGAGCGATTCCATAGGGAATGCGACACGTAGCGAAGTGACCCCCGGAAAACCACCGTTTAACCCGCGCCATCGCACGTTAAAGCCCGACGTTGGAAGCCGAGTGAAATTGCCAAGAGTCGTTGATTTGGAGAAGGGCCATCGGACGGTGGTCGCACGTTGAACTTGCCCGGAGGTTAACTAAGGTGTGCGAAGGATAGCCAGGTACGATACGAGTGTTTGATTGGTTATTGATATATATAGGTGGGGCCGGAGTATAATGAAATTGTTTAATTAAACGATTGGCAGATAATTAGCATAAGTCTGGAGCGTGATTGTTGTAAGGTTGGGTGGTGAAATATAGAGCCGAAAGTTCATTACAAGTTATTTATTTAAAAAGAAACGTGGAGTATAAATACAAAGTGTTGAAAGTTAAACATTGGTTATAAGGATTGGAGATAATATAAAGTCGGGGATATAAATTAAAGTCCAACCATTGTGGATAGTATTTATTTATCAAATTCTACGAATTTGATAAATAAACCCGAAGAAAGAAGAAGTCAATTAAGACTCAGGCTGGAGGAAAAGAACGGGGTACACCAAGGGAAAATGCTGACAGAGCGATTGTAGACACACCAGCTCTCCTTGGAGGTCCAATTTCAGTGTTGTTGCGTCACACGATGATCTCTCTTCTCTGGCATTTATTTGTATTGAAGATCACTATTCTAGGAATAAGGAGTTAGTTTCTCCAAAAATAACCCTAGCCAAACATTGACAATGCATCAAGAATATCTTTCTATGCTTCATAAGCACATTTGTTCTACTTCTAAATCATGTCTTGGAAGTGGTTGTTGTGCTGGAAATTATTCACCAGTTGGTTTCATACCAAAGTCTTTTTCACATTTTCAGCATCCAATACATGAAAAAGATAATGGTTTAAAACAACCTAAATATTTGAAATTTTGCAAGAATTTTCTGGCATACTTTGAATATGAATTTTGAAGTCAAGTGCATGATGTTGTATAGGATCAATTGTCATTTTGAATACCAAATGTTTCACAAAAAACTTCTCAACATGCTACCCTGCAGTAAGGATTAAATGACAATATTGCATCAACTATTTCCATAATAAAAGTGCACCTCGGCCATAAGACTAAACAACTACAAATGTTGTAGATCTAACGAGACCACACAATCAAATGTATTCCACAAGGCCAATACTGTATGAAAAATGAAAAGGAGTTTGCAACCAAAAATACCTTAGGCAACTAATTCAATTAGATACACCAAACCATCAGCAAAAAGGAAAACCAACCTACTCAAAAGGCAAGCGTTTACCTCCTTTGACAAAATTTTGAGTTCCGAAACAAGGGCCTTTATTGTCTTGTCAATGCCCCTAGTAATTTGAACGGGGTTTGCACCTACTGAAACAACCTAAACAAAAAGGTTTCATTTCAAATTATTTTCCACAAATTTAAGATACAACCATTGTCAGTTTTGTATTTCCTAACAAGCTCATAAATTTTGACAAAAGAACCAAAATTTTTAATACCTGATAGCAATTTTTTCACTCAAAAACTATCTTAGACTCAATAAGCCCAACCCAAAACTAAAAAACCAAACACCATAAGACCCTACAAAAATGAATAGATGATCTTAATCCAGTACTATTGACAAAAAGTTACCTTTACACCCTCACTTATTAAACCTTGTGCTGTTGAATTTTAACTTCAACTGCTGCAGCAGAAGGACGGATGCAGCAACAACATTTTTTTTTGGAGGTTGCTTGCATGCCATCCAGAAATTTAATTCAGCATTTAAAATTCCTGCAAGTTTTTTTTGTAGACGGCCACAACCATATTTCTGTACAGGATTGTATTTAAACACAACAGCCAGCATTAACGCAATTCACCAACCAGAAATTAAACAAACATAAATTTACCCGATAATTTTGTAAATTCAAAAGGAGGACACGTGGAGCATTAATATTGGATCGCATGAAATTGAAGGGAATCTGAAAACCTGAAAACCGGACCCGAATTTTTTATAGGGCACATTGGATTGAGAATTCGAGTTAAAATTAGGCAGACGTCAGCATCCCATTTTGGAACGCGAATTTGGTTTGAATATCAATCTATTTAGACTTTTGAAGTTCGACGGAAAGGGTTCTTTAATGTTTTGATAGTTTAATATATACATATGTTATATATATATCATATGCGAAATGAAAGGTGGGCCATAGAATTTAGTTTTTTTTTTTTTTTTTTTAAAGAGGGTTTATTATAATATGTTTTATATGTTCCGGCATATAAAAATAAAAAGGTCGAAAAAGCTTGGTAGTTTTTTTTATAGACAGTACGTAAATTTTTTATTACATAGCAGTGTGTAAAAAGTGAAAAACTGAGTGTAACTTTTTAAGTGTGTATGCACAGCGGTGCGAAAGGGAAAAACACAGCAGAGTGTCTTAGAGACAGAGTATGTTTGTTTTGAACAGACAGTGAGTTGGTTTTATGCACTGCGTTTTGTAGCAGTCATAATTTTGTAATCCCTCTCAGTGAGGAAGTAGTGTAATAGTTTTTTTTTGAGTTATTGAAGGGAATATAAGTTTGTTTTCAAAGTATTGAAACTCTGTCTCCTGTCAAAGAAATTTTTATTTTCTGTGTGTTAGAGGAAGGGAGATTTATGGGTGGTTCTTATGAATCAACCAACCATTCAGAACATGCTCATCAATTCAAACCATAAGTATTATGTGACAATATTCAAGCAGGCACTGAATCGGATTTCTGAAGCTATGTTAGAGAAACCCTAAACTCTCACTGAAAATAGGTGAAATGTGGCACCACTCAGAGATTGACATGTGCCAATTGGTACAAGTGGTAGACAATTGGCATGCTCAAACAACGAGGTGATGCAGGAATGACATGAGGGAGAAAATATCAGAAAAGCACCAAATCTGGAGAACTAAAGCTCATCACCAACCTGAGATTGACAACTTTACATGATGTAACCTATGAAATCGTTGTTGAGTCTCAAAAGTGTTCTCCATATTCATACATATTTCCATTATGTCATAACCATTTAGCTCTTATTTCATAACCATTTGACCTAAAACCCTACATCAAGTAACCATTTTCATAAATATATGGGTTAGGATCCTTGTTTTCCAAAGTTATTTATTTTATGTATTTAAAGTGAATTTATGATTAGAAACTAGAAAATTAACATAGTTTCATATATCTATATATGTGTTATGAGTTTTGTGACATGTGTAGGTCAAAAAGGAGACTTCTAGAAGACCCTTATGTGGCACTCTAAAGCCAAATTCGAATTTGGTTGGAGAAGATTATGGGATCAAGATGATATGTGTCTCACTTCCTTGTTGTATTGAAACTCTAAGAGGATATGTGTCTCACTTCCTTGTTGTATTGAAACTCTAAGAGGATATGTGTCTCATTCCTCAAGTTGTGTTGAAACTCTAGAAAGACATGTGTCTTATGATTTCCTATTTTGATTGTAACTCTAGAGATGGAGGGAGAGATTCATGGACTACCATTAATGAGATGACTCCTCATATTTTGTATAAATAGGAGAAGCTTTCTCCTATCATAGGTAATGAGGAAGTAATGAGGAAGTAGATTTGTAACAAAGTTCAAGATGGAATGGGATGTAGATTTATGAGTTTTTGAATAAAGAAGCTTAGTTCTTTGATGCTATTGTGATCTTATCTTCAAGGAGCTAAGGACTACACCAAATTGGTAGCAGAGGGCCCCTGCTATCCAAGGAGGTTTTTACATGTTTTCTAGATAAGTTGCTTTCAATTCTGTTTTGTCATATTTCCTTACTTAGATTGCCTTTTGAAATCATAGCTTTTAGCATAATTTTTCATGGCAGCCTGGGCATTTGCATATCTTTTGACTAATGACATGGAATCAATATTGTTCTGCTGTTAATTTATTTTTTCTTAGTTTTTTTTTAATTCCGGTATTGCTTTGTTTATTTCAGTCTTGCACATTTGCTTCAGTAGTTAGATTTAGATATATTAAATTGCTCATGTCATTTTCAGTTACCTCCGAAAGCCACAGCTGGACTGATGGTGAGGGATTGTATTATGAAATGTGTAGTTTGATATTAGTTTCCTTTCCGCAAATTTAGATATATTAAACTGCTCATAACATCTTCAGTTGCCTCCGAAAGCCACAGCTGGACTGATGGTGAGGGATTGTATTATGAAATGTGTAGTTTGATATTAGTTTCATTTCTACAAGTTAGATATATTAAATTGCTCATAACATCTTCAGTTGCCTCCGAAAGCCACAGCTGGACTGATGGTGAGGGATTGAATTATGGATGTGTAGTTTGATATTAGTTTCCTTTCCGCAAGTTAGAAATATTAAATTGTGCATGACATCTTCAGTTACCTCCGAAAGCCACAGCTGGACTGATGGTGAGGGATTGAATTATGAATGTGTGGTTTGATATCAGTTTACTTTCTGCAAGTTAGATATCAGTTACTCAAGTTGTTTATGGTTACTTCCGAAAATCATAGCTGGACTAATGATGAGGGATCAGAAAACAAGTTGATGTAATTTGATTTAGATTTACTTTATTGCAACTTTTGGATTTCTTTCAACATAGTTTCTTTTGTGTTTAGACAGCAGCAAGAATAGTTTGGTTTCATGCTCACTAGTTCACTGTTTTGATTTATTAGATTAGCAGCACCTTTTTCATTTCAGTAACACATTTTCATTTCCTTTCAAGTTTTGTCATTGTATGTTTCAAATTCTTTTTTCAGTTTCAATTTGATAAATCATTATAAAGGACATCATTGCCTTGAATATCCATAACCATACTTGTCTTTTAGAATTTCATAAAAATCCAAAAACGACAAAAAGTAAGAGATAGGTTATCTTGCACATATAGTGCGCCACACTTCGTCAGTTTACGAATCCCTGGTTGATAATTTATGTTAGCAATTTAGGACACACTAAATTGACCAAACATTTTGGCGCCGTTGCCGAGGAAGTGTAACTAGGTAGACTTATTTCTTACATCTAAAAAAAATTATTAATAATTCTTGAGTATGCTCTCCTCCTGCACTTTGTGTGATCTAGAGGATCAGAAAAGGATTGTTATGTAAAAAAAAAATTAATAATTCTTGAGTATGCTCTCCTCCTGCACTTTGTGTGATCTGGAGGATCAGAAAAAGAATTGTTATGTGAAAAAAAAAAAAAAGGAGACAAAATAAAACTTCATCATTTCAATTGATTCAACAATTTAAAAAAAAAAATTGTTTTCATGAAAAACTTTGATTTCAATAAATTGTTTTGTTTAATGAATATATATGTGTATTTTTAAAATTTTTGAAAATATAACATACATAATTTTATTAACAAATCAATTAAAAAAAAAAAAAAAAATCTCATGGAAATAATACTCACACATATGAATAAGGCCATTCTTTGGCTTGGCTTTACGCATATATGCAGACCTTCAATCCACACAAAGACCCATGCACTGCAATTTAAAAAAAAAAAAAAGAACCCTCTCTTTTTCATATTCGTTTTTCCTCAAACAACAGTTATTAGAAATCATTTTTAAAAAAAATTGCACACAATGAATGTATATCACATGAAGAAACTGTTGATGAGGAAAAGATTGCAAATTGTTGATGAGAAGAAGATTGCAATTTGCTGATGAAGAGAATATTACAAATTCAATTGTAGGGACATACAATGGAAGTGTATCATATGAAGAAATTGCTGATGAAGAGAAGATTTCAGACTGTTGATGAAGAGAAGATTGTAGATTCCATTGCAAGTAATTGGAATGAGGAAGATCAATCTGAACTTCTCTGTGAAATACAAGCCATTACACTTCAAAACCTGCAAAATAAAAACAAATCAAACCACAAGTAATTGCCAGAAAACGAAATGCGTCATTGTCAAAAACACCCGATTTTAAAACGAATTTTCTGAGCAAACCAGGACGAATTAGAAAAAACTAAAACATGGGTTTTTTTCGGGAACGGGGTGAATTAGGTAATCCTATGAGAACTTTCTGAAATTCGCAGTCATTTGGGAGAAATTCAGAGTTCTTCGGAGCACTAATTTGCAGTGTGCGTGAGAGAAAAATGTTTTTTTTTATTATGAAAACAGTCACGGTTTTATAAAATTCAATTTTGAGAAATAATCAAGGAACTGATTTCCTTACTTGAAGGAAAATGTGGCAGAATTCATGTGTGGTGGCACATGATGAATGACAAATGGATTATTTGAGGCAAGCACATTATCACATGTGCATCAAATGCAAGTTGTATAAATTGAAAAGGACTCTGCCTTCATCTCCTTCATAATTAGGAATTTGACTTTAGAAATTTCAAGATTTTTGTTTTTATTTTGCATGAAAGAGGCATTGGTATGTCTTTGTTTCAAAAATATTCATAAGGACAATTATTTCATTCATGCTTTATTTCATTTAAAAAATAAAAATAAAAAATTCAAAAAAATAAAAAAAATAAAAAAATTGAATCAATGAAATGAATAAGTTATTTGCTCACTTTTCTGAAGGTATTGAGTAATTTTGGATTGATGATGAAAGATGAATGACTAACTTTTTATTCAAGATTTTTAACAGCTGAAAAACCTCATTGTTCAAATCAGCCTAACTTTCTCATACAAAATCAGATTTTGATGATTTAAGTATCATTGGAAAGGTCTCAACAAGATCTACACAATGAGAAATCCATCATTAGAGTTTGAAATGGTAAATAATGAAATAAATTTCTGAAAAGAAGCTACATTCAACTTGAGGCACTAATTCCAAAACAGGTATAAATTCTTTTGATTTTTCCTTTGAAAACTTGTTTCATTAATACAAATTCTTAGTTTTGTGTGTAAATATCATAATTAGAGAGATTGATCACCTCTCTCCCTTTGATAATCTTACATTCCATTGCAGAAGAAGTATTAGTTTTTTTTGCAGGTTCCAAGAGGAAGGACAAATGACTACAAGAGAATGGTGTCTCTCTAAGAGACCAATTTGTTTCATAAAAGGATGATCAACAACAAAAAGGAGGAAATATGCTAATGCAAAATCAGATCCAAACACTTGAAAAACTTTCAGATACTATTTTCTCCATCACATCCATACCTCATAATAAACCATTCACTTCATTTCACTTCATGTTTTCCATTTACATTCACATCCACTTTCCATTTCTTTTTGTCCATTCATAACCAACAAATAAAAGCAAGAGGCTCATTCACATGCTTATTTCCCATTGCCATTTCTACTCTCCATTGCCATCTTCCATTTTCATCTTCCATTTCTTGTCATTTTCATTCTGCAAATAAGCCCTGCTTCAATGCAAATTATTGAGTCCATAGTCCTTTGAGTCTAAGTTCTTTGTAAAAACACCTTGAGGCTTGCATGCCTTAATGGCAAGTTCTCATGCTAACAAATAATGGGAATACATTAATGTCTCTTGTTCGTCAGATCTTCTAGGTGACTCGACATCAGCAAAATCATTCGTACCTAGCAAGATGTGTTTGGGTATCTTGACTCTCATTGCCATCAATAGTGAGAGTTCTCGTGTTGACTAGTGGCATCCATTAATGGCCACTAATTCAACAATTTCTTACTATGTTCGACATCAGAACATCTTTTCACATAGTAGGAATTGTGCCAATGAGTTTTGAAGACATGAAGACTATTATTTTCAGCGTTTTGGAGCAGATTCAGCAAGTTTTAGTAGAAGAAATAAAAAATCATCTCATCTCTTTATCCATGACTCCTCTTGTTCAGCCACTCGAAGAAGAATATGATCAGAATTTTGCAGCCACCACACATACACAACTCATCCACATTTAAGGTAAGTGAAGGTATGTTGTTTTCTAAGTTTTAGTGATGTAATTCATTAGAATGCTAAAATTGTAACTTTGGAAAAATTCCTCACTTCCTTTTTCACATTATCATATCTTTAGTTGGGGGGAAGGGACATCATTTCATATCCACATGTCATACACTATCACACATTTTCATTTCATTTCCACCCACATATACTTCCCAACCAACTATTGTTGCAACATGATTCAAAAGATTATATGCCTTGCAAATGATCAATTCATTGATGAAGTAGTTGATTCTAAATGTTTTCATGAACTTTGATGCAACAAAGAAAATAAAGCATTGTTACACAAGAACCAATGCTCAAAAAAAAAAAATGGTTGTCACACAAGAACCAACCATTGAAAAAAAAATTGTGTTGCAATCAAATGTATTATACTTTGCCAAAAAAGAAAATATCAAGAAGCAAAGTTTGGAACGAATCTATATGAGTCAAAGATCAACTCATGGACAAATGAATCATTGCAATAGTTGCATGAGGACATGCAACCACTTCAGTTGGGGGGTATGTTGAGTCTCAAAAGTGTTCTCCATATTCATACATATTTCCATTATGTCATAACCATTTAGCTCTTATTTCATAACCATTTGACCTAAAACCCTACATCAAGTAACCATTTTCATAAATATATGGGTTAAGATCCTTGTTTTCCAAAGTTATTTATTTTATGTATTTTAAGTGAATTTATGATTACAAACTAGAAAATTAACATAGTTTCATATATCTATATATGTGTTATGAGTTTTGTGACATGTGTAGGTCAAAAGGAGACTTCTAGAAGACCCTTATATGGCACTCTTAAGCCAAATTCGAATTTGGTTGGAGACGATTATGGGATCAAGAGGATATGTGTCTCACTTCCTTGTTGTATTGAAACTCTAAGAGGATATGTGTCTCACTTCTTTGTTGTATTGAAACTCTAAGAGGATATGTGTCTCATTCCTCAAGTTGTGTTGAAACTCTAGAAAGACATGTGTCTTATCATTTCCTATTTTGATTATAACTCTAGAGATGGAGGGAGAGATTCATGGACTCCCATTAATGAGATGAATCCTCATATTTTGTATAAATAGGAGAAGCTTTCTCCTATCATAGGTAATGAAGAAGTAATGAGAAAGTAATGAGGAAGTAGATTTGTAACAAAGTTCAAGATGGAATGGGATGTAGATTTATGAGTTTTTGAATAAAGAAGCTTAGTTCTTTGATGCTATTGTGATCTTATCTTCAAGGAGCTGAAGGACTTCACCAAATTGGTAGCAGAGGGCCCCTGCTATCCTAGGAGGCTTTTACATGTTTTCTAGATAAGTTGCTTTCAATTCTGTTTTGTCATATTTCCTTACTTAGATTGCTTTTTGAAATCATAGCTTTTAGCATAATTTTTCATGGCAACCCGGGCATTTGCATATCTTTTGATTAATGACATGGAATCGATATTGTTCTGCTATTAATTTATTTTTTCTTAGTTTTTGTTTAATTCCAGTATTGCTTTGTTTATTTCAGTCTTGCACATTTGCTTCAGTAGTTAGATTTAGATATATTAAATTGCTCATGTCATTTCCAGTTACCTCCGAAAGCCACAGCTGGACTGATGGTGAGGGATTGTATTATGAAATGTGTAGTTTGATATTAGTTTCCTTTCTGCAAGTTAGATATATTAAATTGCTCATAACATCTTGATTTATAAACCACGAATTTGGGTGATGGTGAGGGATTGTATTATGAAATGTGTAGTTTGATATTAGTTTCCTTTACGCAGGATTAGATATATTAAATTTCTCATAACATCTTGATTGCCTCTTGAAAGCCTATTGGACTAATGGTGAGGGATTGAATTATGGATGTGTAGTTTGATATTAGTTTCCTTTACGCAAGTTAGAAATATTAAATTGTGCATGACATCTTCAGTTACCTGCGAAAGCCACAGCTGGACTGATGGTGAGGGATTGAATTATGAATGTGTGGTTTGATATTAATTTACTTTCTGCAAGTTAGATATCAGTTACTCAAGTTGTTTATGGTTACTTCCGAAAATCATAGCTGGACTAATGATGAGGGATCAGAAGACAAGTTGATGTAATTTGATTTAGATTTACTTTATTGCAACTTTTAGATTTCTTTCAGCATAGTTTCTTTTGTGTTTAGACAGCAGCAAGAATAGTTTGGTTTCATGCTCACTAGTTCACTGTTTTGATTTATTAGATTAGCGGCACCTTTTTCATTTCAGTAGCACATTTTCATTTCCTTTCAAGTTTTGTCATTGTATGTTTCAAATTCCTTTTTCAGTTTCAAGTTGGTAAATCATTATAAAAGACATCATTGCCTTGAATATCCATAACCATACTTGTCTTTTAGAATTTCATAAAAATCCAAAAACGACAAAAAGTAAGAGATAGGTTATCTTGCACATATAGTGCGCCACACTTCGTCAGTTTACGAATCCCTGGTTGATAATTTATGTTAGCAATTTAGGACACACTAAATTGACCAAACAATCGTAAATGGAGAAATCATAGTAACAATAAAGTAACCTATGTAACAATAAAGTCGGATTCATCCTGGGAGTGGTTATGGGAGAAATCATAGTGAACAACAGGAAACATGCATAGTTGCTTACAATCAAATAGATGAAAAAACACATACAAAAAACCTAGATAATAATCGTAAACAAGCTTAATATTGAATTATGAGCTGTAAAGGAACTTACAAAATGTGACATTACGAACCTGGACATGACCCTGGTTGACAAGTTGTATTGCTCATGATGCAAGAGGATTTGTACCTGCACTGCCAAGTCAATCAAAATCCATCATTATCTATACAATAAATACAAGTAATTGATGTAGTATTTTTTACTCTAAGATGCATTCTTATGATAATGTTAGAACATATGTTGAAAATGTCAAAACATACATGAATAAGCTCCTCTTCATTTCAAGAACAATTTATTGGAGTCGTATGAACTTGGAACAAGCCTCCCACGATCTGAAAGAGTAGCAACTAAGTCAACGGTGACTTTTTTGTTGCTACGCTGGATCGAGGGAGGTTTGCTCCAAGATTAAATCGCTCCAATAAATTATTCTCTACTAAACAGGGCCAACCACGTGAAGGTGGAAGCTCTTATGCCCCCCCCCCCTCCCCCCCCTCACATCACTCTCAATTCCCCAATACCCAATCTATATTTCATTTTTTACTTTCATGAGCATAAAAAAAAATATTCAATAACTAATAAAAAAACAATTCAACAAAAAGTACGCAAAGAAACATTGCAATTAATGCTTGACATAAAAATAGTATGATAAATGAGTTTTTTATATAACGCAAAAAACGTTCCAAGTATGGTAACGTTTGTCTTATAATAATACAATATTTTACATTGTAAAATTTTCTTTTTCTTCTTCCTATTTTTAAAGCTCCTAATTACATCATCAATATCATCGTGCTCTGCTCCTGTTTCGTGCCTTTCAACCCGCACTGCTGACCTAGTTGCGTATTCACGATGTATGGGCTCATCCAGTGACGGGGCATCGCCTACAAAAATAGATAATATTAAATTTTAATTGTCAGTTTTTAAATATCATTGAACTAGTTCGGTAATATTAATAAAAAAAATTGCAATGAGATTATTTACCTGGCGCACCAGTTGTTGCCGCTGACCTAGTTTCATTGTCATGATGTCTGGTCTCATCCAGTGACGGGGCATCGCCTCCAAAAACAGATAATATTAAATTTTAATTATCAGTTTTTAAATATCATTTAACTATTTCGGTAATATTAATAAAAAAAATTGCAATGATATTATTTACCTGGTGCACCAGTTGTCGCCATTGGGACTGTTGCCCTGTCTTCCTCTCTGGTGGTAAGATCCTCAAGGGAAACATTCTCTGTCATTTAAACAAAAAACGTTATAAGGACAACCATCAAGGTATAATTAAAAAAAATTATAAGTGGAAATTAATTACCGTCACGGCCCTCACTAATAGCAGCATTGTCGGCCTGGTCCCCACTACAATGATCAGGTTGCACGAGAGGATCATCTACATCTGGCTCTAAAACTGGGTTATTTACCTCGTCGGTAGTGTTGCTCCCCTGATTTAAACAAAGTTGTTAGACATTAAATTTATGGACGAAAACAAAAATATTGAAAGGTTAATGTTTTACCTTATCGGGCATTGTAGATCTTGGGACCTGCCCCAAGCTTCTGCGACGTTCAACTACAGCTTGATAGCCAAAACGGAAAGCAATATTTTTATCTTCCTCTGTAGTTATTGTTCCAAAGGCATCACCCTACATTATATATGATTGTGTATTTTTAATCATATCTGATAGGATTACAAAAACGTTGGAAGGCGATACAATTAATTATAAGATGTTTAGCTGCTTAATTACAATTCTTGCAGCTAATTTCAAGTAGCCACCCTGGCCGAGCTTGTGATGGCCCTTTTTCTCAATCCTAGCTTTGGTTGCCTTTGAGGTGTCAGGCAACCTAGCATCAAAAGATTGAAGTCATATATGACGTAGCACACTTTTATTTTAGACATAAAGAAAATTAAAGCTATTGAATTAAAGTTGTAATTTACCTTGCGGGTCCAGTTGGCATTTTTCCTTCTTTCTTTGCCCTTTCTCTTTTCCGTCATGGATGAGTGCTCTCCACTCACTCTCTGGAACTGCGAGAGGACGCTCATATCTAGGGTTAAATTGCAATTGCGTCCTATAGGTGTCCCTAGTATATTTCAAATATTTGCCGGCTACCCGAGCCACCGCTGTTCTGTCAAATGTGCCAACCCCAAAAAGGGCTTCTAGATAATCTAGAAGTTCTTTTTTCAGGTTGGAATTCTGGGAATTCCACCCTGTGCGTATGGTTGGGCCAAAAATTACCAACGGATGGCTCTCCAAAAACTTGTAGAACTCATTGTTTCCTACATAGAAAAAAATATATTATCATTAATTTAAAAATAAAAATCATGATAAATATGTTTTTGATAGAGTACATGAAATAGTTAAAATATTAAAATTTACCTGGGAGTTGTACGTGCTTTATAGGGACACCTTCATCGTTCACCAACAACGTGCCATTAATGGTCCCTATGGAGCTGACATGTGTAGCTCCAGGAAACACAATAATGTAGTTGGCCATATCAACCTCATCATTGCCAACACGTTCAGCGGTTGGCTGGGTGTCTGCTTGGGCAGGGTGTGTTTCTTGGCTGGCACCTAAAGGAGTAGAAGGTGTACGAGAGGGTTGTTGGGCAATCTCTTGCCCTTGTGTCCCACTACCACCAACACCGGGTTCAGCAAGTGCCAGAAAACGCTACATACAAAAGAATTTTTTGTTAGTTTAGTCAATGTAAAAATTAAAAATCAAACTATCACAATTCATCTCATGTAGAACAAAAAAAATATCCTTTTGACTTTTTATTATTACCTGATATGTTTCTAGCTGGCTCATAAGTTGTTTTATCCTCTCTTTTGTTTCAGGTGTTTAAGGCGCGTCTATCAAAGTATTAAATTCCGACCTTGCATCTCGTGCCTTTTTTTGCAACAAGAACACTGGAGATAGGGATGAAGAAAGCTCTTCCTCAAAGAGGGAATCATCGGCGTACCATGGCTAGGTGTCTGCATATTTGAACAAAATTAATATTATTTCAATTATGTAAATAACTAAAATACCTGAAGATAGAGAAATGCTGGCACTTTACATGTTCTTCCGCTGGCCTCTTTCTGCGATCATCCCGTCTCGGGGTTGTTCCTGTACTGCCCTGATCAGTTTGCCACATTGCAATAAAATTATAAATGTAAAAACTTGAAAAAAATATCTAACTTGAAAACACAAAATGAAAACTGAAATAATTTCTAATAAGACACCGGAAGACAGAGTTAGAGTTTCAAATATGCCTTGCATTGAATTCAGTCCTGGAAACATGTCATTGCACATTTAGGCACCCAAACATTCAATCCACGAATGATATATTTAAGTAGGCTTCTCCTATTCTGGGAAAACACCATACCTATAATGCATTCACTTGCATGTATAAAGGAAAAGGAAAACATGTTTTCATACAACGGTGACAAAGGCATCTTGGGGAAAGGTATCTTCACTTTTTATTTATGTTGTTCACCCACACCACTCTCGTGTTTTCACTAATCTTGTTTTGTCATTTTTGGATTCAAATTAAGTTAAGGCCTTAAGTATTTTTTGACCTTTTGGTGTAGTTTTTATAAGTGGCATGTATGGATTTTCCATTAATTCTGCACTTTTTCTCTTCATGCGCATGTTTCCTGGAAATCAAATGCATGATTTAGTCCCATACATTTAACAAGTTGTTGGATCAACTCCATAGGAAATATCATGTTTCCTATTCAATCAAAATTTATCTCGGTTAGGGTAGGTAGGAAGGTTTTCCCTTTGTATTAATAGGGCACTTCTAGCTTGCATTTTTATTATATCTTTCAAATTTAGTGTCGTTTCAATTAGGGCATAATTTTTTGCAACTTTCAAGGTGAGAATGAACAAAGACAAATTTTTGTGATGGATGATTGTATATGACTCCATGGCCAGAGGAAAAGGCACTAATCTACTTCTTCAAATATCTATAGTTCTCATTCACCTCATACGAAGATGGTCCTTGATTTTGAGCCAAATGTTGCAGCAAAAAGTTCCCCCCCTCCATAATTTGATATTCAATGGAAATTTCTTAAATTGATGATGGGGCAAGATTATGGAACATTGGCACATACATATGTAATGGAATTTCAAGATCATGATATATGTTTGCATATGTTTATGGCAATGTTCCACCAAGTCCCCTGGAGGTGGGAGCGAGGGGACGAGGGAGCGCGGGAGCGGCCTATGCAAAAGCTCCCTACCAATTTTCAGGAAATGTGGGGGGACGTCGGGGTCATAAAAATTATAATATTTAATATTTAAAATGTAACTATATTTTTGCAAGGAATGTATATACAGTCATCATACACTTGCATCATGAAAGATAAATCATAAATGATAAAATTACAAATCGATGAATGATGAATCATATAATTGAAACAAATTTTAAAGTTAAAAGTTAAAACATACATCATACAATCATGCATGTAAGTTTGTAAGTTTGTAACTATATAATCATTAATGTAACTACTAACAATGTACAATGAAAATAAAGTTTAAGATATCATATGACATATTATATCAAGATTCAAAATAGAGTTTAAATTGAAGTTTACAACTCAAGTCTGAAACATAAAACTTAAACGCAAATAAGTTATGTCTAAAACATAAAACATAAAACATAACATATGAATATCAAATGATATCATCATACTGATAAATGAGCATAAATGCTCAAGTTAATGCCCCACTAGTCTCTGCATCCAACTTCTGCACGAATATATCAAGATCAACGATGTCACCATCTAAATCAGAATCACTTGGATTCTCAAATATGCTAAGTGGCACATCAACTTTTAACACGAAACCATAAAATAAAAGGGGCGGTGAGGGGACGTGAGGGGGCGTGAGGGAAACATCCCCTAGAAGTCCCCAAGACCCCGGAGCGCGAGGGGGCGAGGAATATAGACCCCTAGGTGGGGGGGCGAGACCCCGTGTAACACTGGTTTATGGAGGTGGTGGAGCAAAAAAGAGCTCAAATAGAGCTGAAATTTTTCACATAAAAAGAACTGTGGGCTTGACTAATGGTTCCATTTAAAAAATGATATCTAGACAGAGAATAAGTGTAGCATGCAAACATGCATTGAAAATCCATCTGAGTTTGCATTGTATTACTTATGATGGATTCAAATTTGGGTTTCAAAATGCCGGGTTATGGCATGATTTTGTCGAGAAACCCTTAGTTGGATTCTCATGTTGGTTTAATTTATATTTTAAGTTTGTTTTGCAGTCTTTGGGTGATAGTAACTCATGAACTAGGTTACCAATGTGTAACAATCATATTGCAAGAATAAAGTTGTGATTTTTTATATTATTATTATTATCTATTAGCTACGAGTATTGACACCTAATGCCTGGAATTTTGACATCTTGATAGCATGGATAATTTTGAAAATGTTTCTAGTAATGTTAACATAATAACTATCATTACGTGTCTTCACTTTTGTCACCATAATAGACCTGTGATATGGACTCATCACATAACTTCATATGCTATGTCCCAACAAGTTCAAACTGGTTGAACCTACCTCATAGTGTGGTTATTAAGGACAAGTTGCTTGGTATATAGCTCGATAGCATAAACCACGTTGTAGTTCTAAAAAGAATCCTCAAGTGTCAAAAAAACTTCACAATATGTTCTACTATAAAGCCTTTTGGGATACCTGAAATAATATATGTATCATTGATGACTTTTAAAGTATGACAAGATCCGGAGGGAAAGGAAATCAATGGAAGAGTGATCCACCAATGAGAACCTAGAATTTAGCATCAGATGAGTTAGAGTCTAGAAAATTGAAACCCTATAATTTTAATTAGTGATGAAGGACATCACATAGGTAATTATATTTTCATGTAGAATAATATGTTAATTCAAATTTAAACTACATAATATGAAAGGCATACCATAAATTTTTCCATGTAAGTCCAAACAACCTATAAAAAGGGAAAACCTTCTTTTTCCATGGGAAATAATTTACCTTTCCTTTTTCAAGACAATCTAAATCACAAAAAATATGAACTATACTGCACACATTCTTGGATAATGTGAAAGTGGAAAAGGAATACCCTACATAAGTGATGCACACATGTACATTTGAACACTAATAGATTTTTGTAGTTGAAATGCAATGCTTGTTTTCATTTAAATGTAGGGTTTTTAACGCAGGGAGAAATAATGGCTGCCAAATTAATAAGCGTTTCTTTGGGAAAAATTTAAATCTTGTATTGGGTGATGAAGATAATAGAGGGTATTGAATCTTGATTCTTGACATCTAGAGAGAACCATATAGCCTAACACAATCCAATGGAATTGACCAAAAAAACCCAAATAGAGTCAACCCTACTATAGGAGGAAGGGCCTGGAGTAAGAACTTACCATTTTGCAAGAGGCGAGGCGGCACTAAGGACGAATGTTGTTACACGGGGCGAGGCGGAACGGCGGGCGATCTTTGAGGGCAAATCTTGTTACAACGGGCGAGGAGCGAATGCGGGGAGCGAATCTTTGTTTTGAAAGAGTGAGGTGAAGCAGTTGCCGATTGAGTTGGAAGAGAGCTCGGGGCGAATCTTGAGACGTATTGTTAGAAGCTCAGAGCGAATCTTTGAGCGAATCTTTATTCTGCAAGAGCGAGAGAGGCGAATGCTGAGGGCGAATTCTGTTCTGCAAGAGCGGAGGGCGAATGCGCGTGTGATATCAGACGTTAATGTAGCACACACATGTACATTTGAACACTAATAGATTTTTGTAGTTGAAATGCAATGCTTGTTTTCATTTAAATGTAGGGTTTTAAAGCAGGGAGAAATAATGGCTGCCAAATTAATAAGCGTTTCTTTGGGAAAAATTTAAATCTTGTATTGGGTGATGAAGATAATAGAGGGTATTGAATCTTGATTCTTGACATCTAGAGAGAACCATACAGCCTAACACAATCCAATGGAATTGACCAAAAAAACCCAAATAGAGTCAACCCTACTATAGGAGGAAGGGCCTGCAATAAGAACTTACCATTTTGCAAGAGCTGAGGGCGAATGCTGTTCTGCAAGAGCTGAGGGCGAACGCTGAGGGCGAATGCTGAGGGCAAATGCTGTTCTGCAAGAGCTGAGCGCGAATGCTGAGGGCAAATGCTGTTCTGCAAGAGCAGAGGGCGAATGCGTGCGTGATATCAAACGTTAATGTAGCTATTGCGACAAATACGAAACAATAAAATCATTTTTATGTAGCGCGCATATAAGTTTCGAATTTTTATGTAGCGCCCATATAAGTTTGGTATTTTTATGTAGCGCGAAAATAACTGTCGCTATACCGACGGCGGAAAAGGCGTCGCTATTAGGACGGTGCCTCCAAATGTCGCAATGGCGACACCTAGACATTGTGTCGCAGTTGCGACGTTTAGAGTCGTCTCAATAGCGACGCTTTGGGCCATGGTGTCGCAATTGTGATGTCTTCCTTTAAACGTCGCAATTGCGACACTTGTTTAAGTGTCGGTATTGCGACACTATTCTATAGACGTCGGTATAGCGACGGTTTCGGGCGGGATGGAAAAAATTTGGGAAAATTTCCGACATTTGGTCAAAAGCGTCGGAAACAGGTGTCGGAATTTCCGCCAAATGTAGTAGTGAAATATATATAATTTCATAAAAATAAACATCATGATGATAACCATCTAACGAACATATATATCATTTAAAGTTCACTTTCAAATTCACTAGCATCATCTAATTATATACACCTCTAACTCATATAAATGTCATTAGCTAGCACACAAATCTAATATTTTAATAGGGAATCATCATCGTGTTCACATCTAAAAATTTCCCATGCTAATTATATTCTTTTTTATACGCCTTCTTAGCATTTTATATAATTGGTAAGCTATTAAATTTAAATTGGTAAGATATTCCCTCAACCGAGGTGTCAGCTGGAGGGAAATTCCATAATGGTGATTTAATGGGGTTCTTCTTGAAGTACAATCCAACCACCCTCCACATGCTCGAGGCATATGGAGTGGTGGCTTCATGCATGCGTGGTATTAAGGTCTTAGGCGAAGGTGGCGGTGTCATTATGTCTTGGAAATTGGCAAGTTTCATTGTGTGTGAGGTTGGTCGTTCTATGTTTACAAGTGGTTTGTTGAGGGGTTCTAGTGTTGGGATCTTTGGGTCGACGCAGGGGAAGGTGTGGCATCGATATTGGCTTATCGTCGCATTGGTAAAACGATATGTGTTCTGCCTTTATTTTTTCTCCTCCATGCATCGATTGAATTTTTTGATGGAATTAGGTATGCCTGGTCTTGAATCGTCGAGGATTCAACATACTATAGGATCCATGCACCTGCATGCATCAGTATGGGATTTGAAGTAGGTTCAAATGTCTTGTATTATCTTTGTGTCTGTCATTTTTGGGATTTTTCTATCCAGGATGGGGTTGTATCGGGAGTTTGTCTCTGGGGTTTGTCTCTGGGATTACCTCCTATATTGGCCGAACCTCGAAAGGCCTTGGGATTTTTTATGTCTCAGCTTCATTTTTGAATTCTATCTCAAATAATTTCCTGAGGCAAGGTCTGGGGTATCCCTTTAGGTGTACTATAGTTGGGTCAATCTCTGTGGGTTCCACCTCTTTGAGCTTGTTGGTCTCTTCCCCTGTGAGCTTGGTGTCTGGCGTATGACTGTGTCTCACCTCGGGTCTTCAAACAGGGTTCGTCTCTATGGGTTAAGCCTTTGTGGTTCCCCCAAGCCAATTATCATTTTTATTTTTCAGTCGAATCTTGATAAGGACGAGAGGTGTGGCTGGGTTAAATGGGATCATATTGTTCAGGTCGATCAGTAATGGATGTCTCTAGAAATTATTGGTTCATGTTTCCTCTATGGCAGGTGTGTGGGGCAGTAGTGTCCCCTGTAAGTGGGGTGCTTCTGGACTTGGGCTACCACCTGTCGCAATCTCCACATCAAGGTGTAGTTGCAATGAAATGGCTCGGTCAGTGGCAACAAAGTAAAGAAGTCCATCCTCGAGGGGTCGTCGTAGAAGAACCTAGGGGTCCCCAGTGCCCTGTCAACCCAGTTCCTCTAGGGAAGAACTCGGGGCCATAATCTTGTCTCCAGCATAATAAAAAACGCAACTATAGCCTATCACGAGGGCACGTCAAAAAAAATTTAGGAACTAATGTAAGAATGGGAAGCAGACCTAAACAGGCAGGTTGGCACGATGGATATTGACGTGGAATATTGGCGACCTATGGTGTCGAACCCAGGGCACACCCGAGGTCACCTCACTCAATTTAAACAAGCATTGTTCTTGTATTGGTCCATGAAAGGAATGCTGGCGAAATATTTGGAACAAATTTCTGTGGATATGGTAGCAGGAATGAAAACTTTTCCTGACTATAAACAAGAATTTCAGAAGCTCCAATTCCAATTGCAAAAGCAAGATCGCCGACTTTGGCGTATTGAAGATCATCTCCCTTGTATTCTCCCACAGACATAGTTGTCGGGTTCTACTGCTAAAGACCCAGCTCCTGTGGAGTTTTTTTCTACCGATGGTGTTGAGTAGTTTGATAGTTAATCTCACAGTTTTTTCTTTTATGTATGCGAGAAGCATTTAGTTTTCAGTATGCCGATAGTTATGTTGTTAGATATTTAAAATATATGCAATGTAAAGACAATCAGAATTATTTAGCTTGGTTAGAAATACTTATTATTATTTGCTACTAGATGGAATATCATGTTGTTAGGTGGCCAATAGACTTGGTTTCCCTCTAGGAAATTTGTGGCCACCTAACGATTTGTATGTGGATGTAATTTTCTATTATATATAAATGAAAAAAGGACCTACTAAGCTTACAAACAAAAAATGGTAAGATATTAAATCTAAACTTAAATTGGTAAGAGTTGTTATAAATAATAAATTTTAATTGTTTGAAACCCTCATAACATTAATGATAAATTAAATTTTATTAAAATAGAATTTTTTAAGTTGTATTAAATCTAGATAATTGAGTTTTTTAAATTTAACAATAGATTGAATTTGATAAATAAAATTAAAATATTATGTTTATATTTTTTAAAGAAATATTTTTTATAATCATTTATTGATTGCATTTTCTTATTTATTAATTTAAACATTAGAAATTTTTAAAAAATTATTTAAATTTTAATTTTAAAATGCATATTAATTTAAAAAACTATTATTATTATTATTATTATTATTATTATTAAATATAAATTTTAATTATGCTTCATTCATAATTATTATTAATAAATAAAATTTAATTTATTAAATTTATAACATCAAATTAATTGTAATGTTATTTTTATAGTTCAATAATATATGAACAAACCTTTTTTAAATTATAGCTGATTTTATAGACCAATCACTTATATATTTTAATTTTATTATAAATATTTTGAATTTTTTATTTAATGATTATATATTGCAATATACGTTTTGAAAATTAATTGCAAAGATTAATTACATATTGTCTAACTCTTGTATTATAAGTATAGGTCACAACTTTCTGATTTCAACGCTTGACTATGACTAGAGAGGTAGCTCTGTTTAGAGGTTTGTACAATTTAATTGTGTGTAAAATTGATTTTGTTTTGTAGTGACTATTTTTTAGACATATTTTATAAACATTTATTTTTTCTATGTTTTCTATTGGCAGGGACTATACTTCTTGCAGCCCTTGTTTGAATAAGAATTTTGTTAGCATGAATATGTATGAACTATCTATGCAATAGAGAAATATTTATGGTAATTTTACAATTATAGTTTCAACCATATTTAACTTTGTAATGTATAAAAATATCTTTGCATTTTTTATTTAAAGTAAGTTGTTTTGCATGTAATTTAATATATATACTTTTAATATAAGATCACCAATACATAATATATAATAAATATCGCCTCATAAAAATAAACATCATTATGATAACCATATAACAAACATAAACATCATCTAAATACACATTCAAAACCGCTAACATCATCTAATTATACACACATCTAGCACATATAAATTCCATTAACTAGCACACAAATCTAATAATCTAGTAGGGCATCATCATCATGATCAAATCTAACAAAACACAAGCATTTTCTAACATCATCACCACACACATCCTCAAATATACATCTCATTCAAATAAGTGCTATAACATACACATCTATCTGCAAGCACATTAAAATCTAACATGAATATATATATATATATATATATATATATATATATATATATATATATATATATATATATATATATATATAATTGCATCAAGTCAAATAATTATTATAAAATATCTAATACAACAGTACTAGTGGTAGCCTGGTCTGTAGCAGATGACAATGGATGGCCAACTACCTCAAGAGTCGAAGTATGAGGTGGAGGAAGAGGTGGTTGGTTTTCTTTCTGAGGATAAATCGGCAGTGGTTCGTGTGTTGAATGAGGAGGAGGAGTACTACCAGAAGGATCACCACCTTGATCATCATCTGATGGGGTAGTTATGGGTGAATATTGTGTATATGTTGCATGGCCATCCCTCCTCAATGAAAGTAGCCTGGTAGCTCTGACTATATGGCATATAAGACTCATCATATTACATGAAAATTCCCTTCAAAGCTCCAGGAGCCTAGGATCATCCTTGACGTCTCGAGTCGTTGCGGGGAAGACTACCTCCTCAACCAAAAGTCTAGAGAGTTGGTCACCCAATTCAATCCTGGATCTAATGTCAGCCCTTTATGGCCACATGACTGCAGGTATCTATATTTGAGGACATCCCTCACCCATCGCAGCCTCAGCCATCTTCTCATCTGCATCCGATGGTGGAGGAGGCATGTCCCCAATGAATTTGCCAATATCTAGAAAATATATAGTACACAACGATAATTAGAAAAATTCATTAAAAAATTTAATAAAACAAGTTAAAGCACGTGCTAGAATAAATTTTATTCTAATTAATTAACACAATGAAATGAAACTATTTTAATTTAAAGAAAACACTAATATTACCTCTATCATATGTTGGCTCATCTTGTGTGAAGAGGATGTTAGGAAATTGTCACCAATCCATCCCTGCGTAATGACATGCCACCATGACGAACATGTGGTCGGCCTCACTAGCTAGTAGGTCTAGTGCATCAGTGGAAATCCTGGTCAGATACTTTGATTGGCCCTTCTTGGGCATCATCTCACCCCACATGTGCATTTGTATCTCAATCATCACCCTAGGAGTGCGACAGTGAAAATTAGTCCTCGTCTCTGGAAACCTCTCAAAAAATAAACAAAACAAATCTAAAATAAAAGGGAAGTTCAACATCCCATGTATCATAGCGCGACATCTATCTTAAAGTTATAAAAAACTAGCACAAAAAAATGGAATACCATCTAATACATCGTGGCCTCTGCACCAAAGAGTAAACATAAAACAAAATAGGGAAAATAATGTGTTTCCCATCACTGGTAGAGTGTACACTGGTAGTCACTAATAGTAAGAGGCACCTAACATCCTCTGCACCAAAAGAAGAGATTCATAGTTGTCCACCAGACACTTGAAAATATATTGGATAAACTACGTGATCCCAAACATATCTCTAAGAGTATATAAGTTGATTTTTTGTTGCAACACCGATGGGGACATCAGGGAACTAGGGAAAATCCCTTCCCCCCCCCTCCTATATAGGCCAGTGATAAATTATATGTCCTCCTCAATGGGATGGAACCACAAGCCGGTACTGACACAGAAATCATGTCGGTGGAAATCCCACTGAAGGATTAGTTGGACCAGCAACCCAGAGTGCCCCTTCATGGATGCAGCCTCCTCATAGTAATTAATGAGACCTAAATTCATTAAGAGGCCTTGGGTGGCTACCGTAATAGGGAGAGGGTACAAATCTCTCTCCCTCTCTCATGCCTCCCATTGTCGTACCACATTGTACTGGCCAAATATTTGCTCATGTTGTTGTTGTTCCTCTCTCCTTTGACATCTCTGCATGATTGACATATAAAATACATCAGCCTCATACATAAAATATAATTTTTTTATTAAATGAGAAATATTTTTATAAATATGGACATATAACTTTAAATTAAAAAAAAATTCAACCATGATGCACCCAAAAAATAGGAATGCAACAAACACGGTGCGTACATCGACTTGACGCACTTCTTTCGATTCACATTCGCATGCATACATAAAATTAGTTCTTTTTATTTTTCAATGTGGTTCATTTACATAACATTTCGCATTATTGTGTTAATTTTTCATCGACACACCACTCTGGAACGTTCAATTTAACGAATGCACCGAGCTATAATTATTTAATATTATGTGGTGCATTTGGTAAAAATAAATGCACCGGGAAGTTAATTTTATTAAATGCACCACCGTAAAAATTATAATTTTTAAAGTGGTGTGTCGTAGAACTTCGCGGCCTGGTGAGTTTCCATTTACCAAACGCACCGAATAATATTAAAAATATGCAGTGTGTTAACATTATGCACCGACTGTGAACAGTGTGAGTTGAACCTATCCAATGCATCGTGCAAAATAAATAAATAAAACATTTTTTAACTTAATTTTCAATTCTACTCCGCTGAAAATTTAAGTTAGCGAGAAACATAGACATTACCTTGATATTTGCAACAACAACAACAACAACAACAAAACTTTTTTTTACTTAATTTTCAATTCTACCCCGCTAAAAATTTAATTTAGTGAAAAAAATAGACATTACCGTGGCATTTTTTGATCAAGGAGGCATGGTTGACACATTAAAAAAATAAATAAAAAATAAAAAATTGACCATCGTTTGACAAAATTCAAAAGGAATGCACTAAACAACAAATGGAAGGATGGCAAGCAAGGGAAGCACTAATTTCAGGGCGCTTCACAAACGCAAAATTAGCATCGGTGCTTGAGAACTCTACATCACTATAAATGGTAAAAATGAATTTTATGTTTGGTAATTATTTTTTGATTTAACCCTATTCCAGTGCGCTCAAGTACCCGATGCACCGGTGCGAATTATTTACGAAGTGCACCGCGATTTTTTAAATTATAAACGTTACCATAATGCACCAAGTTATTTACGCATCGAAGCATTTCAAAAGGGGAATAACATCGTTGCTCCATGGGAGTATAGCACTGAAATGATGAAAATGAATTTTACGAGAGGAAATTTTTTAAATTTAACTTTTTTCTGGTGCTATCGAGTAGAATACGCACCAGCGCTTTAGTTTCACCTAGTGCACCGTTGTTTTTAAATTAAAATCCTTGCAATGGTGCACCATGTTGTTTAGGCGAGCAAAAAAGGTAATAGCATCGGGACTTCGTGGGAGTATAACATCGAAATGGTGAAAATGAATTTTACGACAGGATTTTTTTTTTTAATTTAACATTATATCGGTGTTATCAATTAGTATACGCATTGATGCTCCATAGTTACTTAGTGCACCATTATTTTTTATTTAAAAAAAAATAACCCTCGAATGGTGCACCATTGTCTATTAAGCATTGGGGCATACATTTCTATTAATGGCACCTGTGATTTTATATGATTAGCGCACCAATATTTTTTAAATTAAAAACATTTCCATGGTCCACCATGTTTTTACAAAGTGGGCCTTTCCTAAAAAGGGAAAGCATTGGTGCTTTATGTGAGTATAGCATTGTAATGGTGAAAATGAATTTTACAACTAGCATTTTTTTAAATTTAACCCTTGTTTGGTGCTATATACCATATTTAATGCCCTAAGTCAGATAATAACATAAAATCATGAGATTTAACTTAACAGTGAATTCATAACCAGAATTTAACAATTCATAGAAGCTCTAAGTTTGGAAAATTAACATAATTTTAACGAAATTCATACCCAAAATATCTAGAGAAACTAAAATTCAAACATTCATTTACAGGAACTTACCTAAACTTTCATTTGAATTCGATCTCGACTTGTTGTAGCTCAAAATTTACTCTTGTTTCCAAGTGATCAAAACCTCCCTTTCAAACTGAGCACAATCTCGGTACCCATCTCCAAAATACTTCAAAATTGAAGCACTTTGGCCACTGTTCCCAAAGCTTCAAGAACAATTAAGGCTTCACTCTCTAATTGTAGCTCTATGTTGTATATTTCTCCACTATCTCTCCAAAAACAAACCCCATAATGATTTCCCAAACCCCACTTCCTCCTCTAAATAACATAGGTTCCTTCACCTCTACGCATTCATTCACCGTCTTATAAAAGAATATTAATTTCTCTCAAATAGTGGTTGCCTATTAAGTGTTATAGAATTCATTTCAAGGTTGTCATAAGATCCACAGCCTCATCATGTTTCTTGCATTCAATCGAATCAGAACAGATTATAACATAAGGTGAAGTCACTTTAAATTTTGATGGTTGGCATTTTGATTTAATAAAATAGTATATAGTCATGTAGTGTTACAATCATTTTTAAATAATGTTTATTATTATAACATATAAGATTTAATAATACAATTTTGGATTTAGCTTATTTAATCATTTAAAATATATTTTGGGTTATAAGTGTATTTGTGTAATGTAATGTGTGTGTATATATATATATATAAAGAGAGAGAAAGAGAGGGCGGTACACCTATGAATAAACTCAATATATTCATTATATATCTTTCTTAATATATATTCATTCAATTTATGAGAGTTAGTTATTTAATTAGCTCCTTCGATAATTAATTCATTTATCTTATATTTAGGCATTCTTCATGAGTAATTAATATATACAAAAGTGAAATGTATGTGATGCATGCATATGTAGCTATCATTTGCATGCCTCACATATATGCTAATATTTCTTTGCTACTCGTGATTCGATATGGGTTGTTACGCACCAGTATATGAACCAGTGCGACTTATATATGTAGTGCACCATTGTTTTTATTTGTATAAAAATTAACCTTGTAATGGTGCACCATTTTTTATTAAGCATAAGGGCCTTCAGTTCAATTAATAGCACCGGTGTGTATAATATATATACTAGTGCAATGTATTTGATGCATGCATATGTAGCTAGCATATGCATGCCACACATGCATGCTAATATTGCTATGATATTCATGATTCGAGATGGGTTGTTATGCACCAATATATGCACCAGTGCGACTTATATATGTAGCACATCATTGTTTTTAATTGTATAGAAAATAATGATGTAATGGTGCACCATTTTTTATTAAGAATCAGGGCCTTTAGTTTAATTAATAGCATCGGTGTGTATAATATAAGAAGCACACCACTATTTTTAAATTAAAAAACCCACAACAATGCACTATATTATTTATGCATTGGGCATTCATATATGGGTTTAGCACCGGGGTGTCATGATAATATAGCACCGGACTGGGGAAAATGAATTTTACGTTCGAAATTTTTTAAATTTAACCCTTTTCCGGTTCTCTCGAAAAATATATGCATCGGTGAAAATTTTGTACTTAACACACCGTCATTTTTTTATTTTTATAAAAATAACTCTACCTCGGTGCACCATATGCAATTAAGCACTAGGGCATATAATTATAGTAGTGCATCGGTGTGTTAGTCTATTATAGACACACTGTTAATAAACATCTACTAGAGCATCTTCCCACCCTAATCCACTAGTGACATCTGCTACAAACATATTTTTGGGCTATTCTTATAGGGGATTCTACAAAAACCTCTGCTAGAAGGTCTTTTGTTGTGTACATTTCCTATTTCTACACTTAGTATTCATTATTCATTTGTTATAGGTTAAATTGGTTAAATTATTGAAGTGAGTGGTTTTTCAGGTTATTTATACAGTTACATGGTGCATCCTTAGAATAGCTCTACAAAGTCATATTCATCATTGAGCTACCTGGATTGGTTTACTAGCTCATAATTCTAAAATTTCTAGTTTTAGTAATAATTTTTTGTTGAATTTTAGCATGTGTTAATGGGCCTCTTTTGATTTTCCATTCCACTTGGATTGGAGTCTAAAAACATCCAATTTAATAACAAAATTTACCCCATAAAATTTTCACATGATTACCTTAGGCATTTGGGTATTTATATTAACTTACTAGTACATTGTTCCGAAATTTCTTGTTTTTAATAATAAATTTATGTATAATTTTAGCACGTGTGTTTTTGTTGCTACAATGCCCTCAAAATATTTTCTACATCCAAATTTTTGATCCTAATGATTTTCATATTAAGTTCACTTTCAGTCACCGAGTGTTGTTTCATGTTATTCCATTTCAAGTGCCCTTGTTCTTTCATAAGTGTTACCATGCCATTTAGAACATCCATGATGCACTTCACAGTCTAAGTACACTTCTATTTACAAAATGAAACTGTTGGTCGTAGTCGCACATACTTTGTCAATTATACTTGGAGAATGCTTGTAAACTGATGTTTTGATGTATATTTCTCAATAATAGGTCATGTCTAATATTTTCTAGTGATTTGGAATGTGTCACACTTATTTTTACTCCTAACTCATTGTGTTGTTCATGTTTCATCTTCCAAACAAACAAATTTTGGTTTCTACAAGCCTTCCCACTAGGCAAGGAAGAGTACACAATGCACTCCCAAGCCTTAGTTGGGCCCCCCTTGTTTGTTGAGGATGTTCCATGCGCCTATATGAAGCCTTCCCTCTCTCTTGGAAGCACAACGCCTTCTCAAACCACAAGATCTCCTTGTTCTTCCAAATTTCACCCTTCTTGAAGGCTCTCACCTAAGTAAGCACATAGTGCACTGAAAATGGTCATTTGGCCTTCATTAAGCCTTGACATTGTGCCCTGCGCACTTAGTTGAGCATATGGTGCACCAACAATGAACATCAACCCTCACATGAGCCCTAACACTATTCATTGCACCTTCTCTGTGACTCAGACCTCCTTGGTTGAGCGCATGGCGCATCAACAAGCATCATTGAGCCTCCTAGTCCCTTGAGATTGCACCTAGAGCCCTCCATCAAGCATCCTCTTCCCAGTGGAGCGCACAACACACTCTTAGTGCTCAACACACATCCCTTGTCTCTTGACAGTGTGCCCTGCACCTATAAGATTTCCCTTCCTCTCCTAAGCGTATTGTTGACTCACTATTGGAAATTTTACATAAAACATGATAGAATATGATATTTTTCAAGCTGATGTTTGCTTTCCATGAGTGATCTTACTTGCAGGTGTTACTAGAACAACATGGCAAGGAGGCATGAGAATATCTATCAAAGGAAACAACACAAAGAAGCATTCGAAGACTATGTGATTGTGACAAGTGAAAGAACACCATATTTTGATAACCAAAGTGATCCATATAGACTCCATATATATCTAGACCCTTTGGAGGGTAAATGGCAACAACAATGAGGAATTTGCATCAAGAATTGAAAACATAGGTGCCATCATTGTCATCTCTTAAGAAATTCCAGTCACAAGTTATTATGGATCCCAAGTCATCAATGTTAGTGACTTTTCTTGTTGTTGCCACATCATGACGTGGAAATACTGATGTAATTATGGTAAATATAAATATGTGGAAGTCTAAGGTTCATGTATGGAAAAAAGAGCCACATGTGGAATTCTAAAGGTCACATGTAGAATTCCAAAAGACATAAAGGAGTCCAAAATTCATGTTGAAGTTCAAAATTCATTTGGAAGACCAAAGGTTATTTATAAGTCTAAAGGTTATTAGAAGTCAAAAATCCATATGAGAAACTCAAGAGTCATGAGGATATGAAGAGTCATGTCTCTAGTTATAAAAGAGGCCTCATTACTCAAATGAAGGACTTTTCACCTTGGCTCCCACAAGGCATTAGAGAGATAGAGACATTTCTTTTGGAGAGCAAGTGGTGGCTCTAAAGCTCCACTATTTGGAGCAAGGGGTGTTCATTGTACTTATGTAGCTTGGAACTTTTTCTTAATACTTGAATCCCATTAGGCCAGCACATTTTTATGCATATATCATGGATGTTTAAAGTCTATTCTTTGAATGTTTTTGGTTTATGTTTTCTTCTTATGTATGAAGAAATTGAACTATTTCGTTGGATTTGGCGCTTATATTATTGAAAGTGTGTTGTGGTGGTTATAATGATCATTGAATTTATGTGAACTATTTCGCTTGATGCATAACGATTCTCTCCTGCATATGTTAGTGTGTCTTCACTAAATCAGTGCTAATACTTGTCTCTTGAAGGCTCACTTTTGTTCCTTTTAGTGAAAGAAACTTGATACATTCTACAATTGGAAATTTCACTAAGCATACTTTCTTTCTCATTCAAAAGTATGTGTGTGCTACTCTCTCGTGCTAATTACTCAAACCAAGGAAAATATTTAAGTAAATGGTAGTCGGGCCATATTCTGAATGGGACTCCTATACCAAATGGTGTGAGGTCTAATTGGGACTTCATATCAGGAAGATCCCATGTAAGTTGGCAAGATCCAACACCGTCAACACACATGCTAATGAATTTATTTCGAGTTTATTCCACTTGGATCGAAGCCGAAAATCATTGAAATTAATCAAAAAATTACCCCACAGCATTTTCATTTGATTAGTTTGGACATTTAGCATGTTATTTCGAGAAACGGGCTTGTTGGAAGTTTACTATAGCAATCTTATAGTAACAGATAGTTTCCTGTATTAGTTTGTTTTCAAGCTCTTCCCTTGCCCATATTCACTCCAAATTCATGGTAGAAGTATATTTATGTCTTAGAATAGCCCATGAATGCTCTGAGACCACTTTTGTTGAGCTTAGGTTGGTTAGGCCGCCATTTATCTTATGCATTGCTTACTTCTTGAATGTTGATTTATGGAACTAGTCTAGATTTCCTTTCTCACAATTTACTTTAAGAAAAGTATGATTTCTTTCCTGCATGAGTAATCTAGGGTTTTCATTTCCTACAAAGTTGAATAGATTTAACTATTGCCATTTCCTTTCCAGCAAGATAGATTAGATTTTCTTTATTGTGTTTTCCTTTCTTGCAAATAGAATTGATTTCCTTTCTCATTCACTTTCTAACAAAATTAGAATAGGTTTTCTTATTGCTATTTACCTTATGCAACTTAGGACTCGTGAATTACCTAGATCTTTGCTCATTCAATGTTGTTTCATTTCCTTCTTTCACCTACATCAAAGGGAGTCGTACTAGGAATAGAGAGGTGTATATTGCATATAGTGTCGTACAAACTCTGGGTTGATAATTAAAGTTGGTAGCGTTGGGAGTTGCAACATTCTTGTTGCAATATTGGGGCTCATCAGTAAAAGAAATGGGGGCTTTTTAGTGGAAAAAGTCTCTTGTAAAACTATTCACAAATTTTGCTACTAAGTAAGATCTCCTTCACAAAGGCATGGTGAAACCAAGATGCAATGTGAAATACACTATTTCCTCCTTTCAAGGCTCAAATGTTGGGAAAGTTCACGTTCCAGATTAGGTTTTATGACTTGAATTATTTTCAACTATGTACATCTCTAATAATAATAATGGCTAAAATTGAAACAAAAGTTGGTCTAAATATATTAAGGTGAAAAATAAATTTTCAAATATTGAAATATATATTAGAAATACAATTTCAATATTGAAAATTATAATACGAACGAAATTAAATGTGGAAAAAATATCCAAATATTATAGATATTTAGATATTTGTGTGTAACATAATAAAAAGAAAAAAAAAACAACTTGGACAAATAAAAAAACGCAAGCATCGTTGGTCTCTGCATCTCCGCCCTTCATGGCCAGCACATTCTCCATTGATTTTGCATTGGTTTCGTGCAAAGCAATGCAGACTTCTCAGCCTCTTGCCTGATTGGATGAAGCAATGCTTACGATGGTGTAATAAGGTGAATCACAAAAGTAGAACAATGTGCAGGCTATATTAAGCAAATAAAAGTCACATCAAAGTTACGTACCATGAACTGTGTGCAGGGTGTCGGTGTTAATGTGCGGTAAAATATTAAGTAAAGAATCCCATTGAATATGACATACTCTGTGTTCTCTTGGTTTTGAAGCCGTAAAGCAGTGACACCGCAAATATTAGTCACCAACGAAAAAATCAAAACTAAAGTTCACTTCACAGACAAGAAAAAAAATGTGTTCAGGTTGAATAATATTAAAAAACGATCATACATGTCATTTTATAATTAGCCAACTTTCTCACAAAAAAGGATTATCACGTCACTTGAAAAGCATGAGAGGATGAATGTTGAGGAAAAGAAATTACAACCGCCCATCTAAAAATGGATATCCAAGCCAACAAAAAGGAGAAAAATGGATATAGGCAATTGTAATGAAGTCCATCAAATGGAAGTTCGATGGACACACCAATTGTAATGGAAGTTTGATAGACACATACAACCTTCTCGCAGACTTCTCGCAGACGGGGTTCTACCGCAGTGCTGGAATTCGTGTTTTCTGACGCTGAGAGAGCTCCTCGTGAGATCAACTTCGTGGTTCCTGTAGCAGACTGAGTATACATATTTTTATGTGTTATCTTTGTGGTAGAACGAGGGTTTTCTAAAGCAAAACTCCACAAATCCTAAGTCTTGAAGGAGAGTGTGGATCTTGTAACAGAGTAATCAGGACCCTTGTGAAAGCACGAGAGTTATACTTGCAATCGATCCAAGATTATTAAAGGGCGGACCTGCGGCGTCTAGGAACGGTCAGCAGGACTTGAAACAGCCACGATCTTAAGCTAAAGGCTCTAAAAAATTTTTGGAGATCCCGCACTCTGTCCCTATACCCCTTCAATTCATTCGAGCAAGGTATCTATCTATTCACCGAAAGAGTATCAACCACAGATGGTTTTGCATTGCTTGGCATCTACCGCAGACGGGTTCGCATCTTTTCGCATCTACCCCAGAACGGGTCTCTTCTCGCAAACAGGGTTCTATTGCAGTCGGTCAGAGGGGTTCCATATCTCTTCTGCTGCAAGTGCAGTATCGAGAGGTTTTTCTCCTACAAGAAGATTTTGCAATTAAACCTCTGCTCTCTTCTCTTCATAGAACGGGTTTTCGCATCTCTTCCATAGGGTTCGATAGCATCTCTTCCGCAGTATGGCTCCCAGCTTCGCAAAGATAATTGTCGGCCCAGTTTCATCCGCCTCTAAGAGTCAAGCTCCTGCCCATATTGTCAGTGAAGCCCTAGCTCTCACTGTGCAGGTGGTCAAGGCCTCAATGGATGAGGCCTTGAAGTTTTTTTAAAGTGCCTTAATCTATCGGTTTAATGTCTTTTGGCCACGACTGACAGCTCTCCACAGTTGGATCTCAGAAGTATGGAAGCCTTTCATTTCTGATGAAATTAATATCTACCCCTGTGCTAAGGGTTTCTTTATAGCAGATTTTGAAAACTCTGAAAGCAAACAATGCATTTTAGATTCTGGCCCTTGGTTTTGGGAAAAATCAGGCCTATTTATGAAACCATGGAACCCATCATTTGATCCCTCAACAACAATCATAACCTCAGCACCAGTTTGGGTCAGATTTCCAAACCTACCTTTGCATCTCTGGAATCTCTCCTCGCTAAAAGCCATTGAAAATGCAATTGGGAAATTTTACTGCAGGTGCCCAGAAACAGAGGAATATGTCAAAACCACCTATGCACGCATCTGTGTAGAAATCGACTTCAGCGCCGGATTCCCCGCTGAAATAATCCTTACAAGCAAAGACTATGTATGGAACCAGAAACTCGACTATGAAAGTGTGCTCTTCAGATGTCGATCCTGCTTTGAGACATGCCATCTAGCCAAAAATTGCCCAAAAGTCTCCTAGAAAAATTCTACTAGAAAGAATTACCATAGATCTACATGGTGGGAAGGAGCACAAAAAGAATATTACACAGTCAAGGAAGAATACTCTCCAGAAAACTTTGAATCGCAAGAAATCAGGAAAGAAATAAACAACCCTCAAGACAAGCAGGGGGAAAGCCCCACCCAACAACAAAAAAATGAACTCGACAACTCCTCAATCATCAACAATTATGAGGATTCGAATACCATGCAAAATAAATCTTCATTTAGCAGCAAAGCAGATCTCCCAGATCCCGAAGATAAGACCCCAGTGTTCAGAAGAGATGAAGGAGTTGCAAGACAAAGGAAGTTGGAACACTGTAGAGAAGAAAAAGAAAGCTACAACACCAATCTCGCAAAGAAAGACGAGAAGCCAGACAATTAAGAATTAAGAAAATTATAGGTCCGATAGACCAAAGTTTGGTCTCAATAGACATTAACCATCATCATCATCATCATCATCACAATCAAATCAATCTTAAAAATATAGAAGGTGAAACGATCACTCAATTACCATAATACTAAAACTATCGTAAGGTTTCCTTATGTAATAAATAAAGTGAGATTGAAGATGGCTAAAAATGAGTAGGAATGTAATATGAATAGCATTTGGGATGTTTGAATATAAAGATTTGCCATGAAAGTTATACTTTTTCTTCAATGGTCAATTTATAGATTTTGACCATGCAAATTACAAGGAGATGAAAATAAAAAAAATAGGAATATGTTTCAGAGGTATGATACAATTATAATTAAAAAAATTCTAAGATAAGAATAAATAACATATATCTAATTAAATTTGAAATTATAAAGTAGATTTAGAATAATTTTAGCTAGATTTACTTTATTCAAAATTATAAATAAAAAAATTTTTAAAGTCAATGGTGTATATTACAATTTCTTATTAGAGAATTATTAATATTGAGTTTTATTGGTGCAACCATATAAATTAAATGGTTGGTAAATGCTCTTTAGATTAGTATGAAAGAGATGTTGTAATGTCATGTTATGTTATGTAAACATTTTGAATATATCAAATTACATAAAATAAAAATAAAATAAAATTTAAAAAATAATAATAATAATAATAATATATTATTATTATTAGTCCAACAAATTGGTGTATGAGACCCCTTGTTTGTGGGACAAGGGACTCAGCCCCAGATTTGTGTATGAGACCCCCTTTTTTGTTGGACAAGGGACCCACCCACCAAATTGGATTGCTAAGTCTACGAAGGCATACATATTCTACTCCCCCTCTGGTTTTGAACCAGTGACCTTTTAGGAGGAAACACATGCTCTTAACCATTAGGTCCACTCAAGAATATATATATATATATGAAATCAACCTAAATTCATCTTAACTTTGGATCTATTAAGCGTCAAGAGGAATCAAATCTCTTGAGATGCAGCCATTTCCTCAAGTTTTGCACTCAAAAAAAAGGTTTGCACCTAGAGAAATTTGATCCCTCTAAACACTTGTTAGATTAGAGTTAACATGGATTAAGGTTGGTTATATATATTATATGGTTGGTAAACATCGAAATGAATCAATCATTTAAAAAATCATAAAAATTAACTAAATTATAACTTTATTTTAAATTATTATTGTTATTAATTATAAAAAGAATAAATATATAAGTTAAACATATATACATTTAGAAAAACATAAAATAAGATTATTAATCATGGAAAATTACCTCCACTTTATCATGATGATTCTTAATCTATAAATAGGTTTTGTTACAATACTATGGACCAATACCATGGCTTATGACAATATCACATGCTCAAAAAAATCATAAGAAACAATTGGTCATATAACATTTGTTACCTCTAAAAATTATTTAACATTATTTATAATTGTTATTAATCAATTCAATTACAATTTGATATAGTAACTTTTATTATGCTGAGTTACTATACTTGTAAGAGATTCAAATATTGTTTGATATACTAACTATTATCATGTTGAGTTACTATACTTGTAAGGGATTGGCACAATTTTAAGGTGACCTGTATTAGAGTTATTTATGCACATAATGGTGTCTTTGTTACTATTAGAAAAAAAAAAATTCTAACCATAATAAGTGTGAGTTATTTATGGACATAATGGTGGCTTTGTTACTATAAAGAATTTAATTCTTACCATAATAAGTGATATTGTGTTTGTTGAGTAGTATATTTTATTATACGAATGGGTTGGTACCATTTTATAGTCAATATGTGAAAATATTATATAAGAGTAAATATATTTATTATTTTAATGATCAAAATTAATTATGAAGATGATAATGATGATTAAAGTTTATTTAGTTTAAAATTGGTCTATCAAATCTTATGGAAAGTAGGAGATTACTTAGATTTATTTAGAATTTTATTTCTATACTCAAAATTTATTAAGAGAAGTGTTCCAATATCACCATAGTTTTGATGTCTTTGAAGGTTATGAAGGTTGGCTTTGTGAAAAATATTTTGAAATAGTAATATAATTTGGGTATATGTATGGCAGAATTATTTTCATCTTTAACCCTCTTAGTGTTACAAAGATGTTAGATTCTTTCAACCCCCGATTATTTTCCAATGCCCATTTTCACTATGCATCTCATAGGAGTTGGTTCATATTTTAGCAAAGTGGGTTTTCTTCTTTATGCTAATCAAAACCAAGAGATACTTTTGTTATTCTCGTTACAAGGAAAATACCTTCTAGTGGAGGTTTTTGCGGAGGACCTTATAAAAATAGCCCAAAAATTATTTTGTAGCGTAGGTCACTAGCGAAGGTGGGCGGGTGGATGTTTTAGTATTGGATGTTTCTTTTACAATGCATATAAAATATTCAAGCGCACCGGTGCTTTATTATTCATACATGCACCAGAGCTGCATATAACATGGTGCATTGTAGAATTTTTTGTTTTGAAAAATAAAAAACCACGGTGCGTTGAATACCCAAATGCACCGATGCTTGAATATTCGCTAGCACTAGACTAATTCATATAGTAAAATGTATCGGTTCTATTTGACAATGACGTCTTGGTGCGGTAAACATACAACAATGCCCCAGGGAATCTTATAAAGCACATCGATAGAGGGTTTCTAATTCTAAAAAAAGATCAGTGTTATTGTAAAACCATAGCACTGGTGCATTACCAGTAAATTAAACCCTGGTGCATCTCGATAAAGCACTGCCATAATTTTAAATTTAAAAAAACAAAATAAAAAATAAAAACATGGCGTTTTTCGATATAGCCTACCCCGGTGTGCTTCGCGAAACGCACCAAAGGAGGGTTAAATAAAAAAACCCTCTCGGTCATAATTTTCATTTTTACCATCTATAATGCGGGAGAGCTCTGAAGCACCAATGCCACTCTTTCCATGTGCAAACGCCTTGACGTTGGTGCTTCTCTTGCTCACCACCTTTCAGTAACGTGCTCACTGTTTGAGTTTCAATTTTTTTTCAAACGATGTGAAAAAAAAATTATGCATTACGTGTCCACAATGCCTCCCCAACCACAAAATTTCTAGGTAATATTTATGTTTCTTTCTAATTTAATTTTTTAGAGGATTATAATTGAAAATTAGGTTAAATTTCTCATTGTTTTTGCAACAACAAAAAAAAGCAACGTGCAGTGCTCGCACTGGGACCGGTGCGCCCTATAAATTTAGAGGGTACATTGTGTTTCGTTGCATGAACATAACACAACGCCATTATGGCGGTATATTTTATAATATAAACGCACTGAGAAATATGTGACATATTGTGTGTCGATGCGTCACTCCTGGTACATTTATATTTACCAAATGCACTACAAAAAAATATTTAAAAATATTTCTATATCTCGATGCGTTCGATACCCTGAACATATTGTACCAGTTCCAACAAGATATACGTGAACACCAGTGCACAAGTATGTCGCACCACTATGAAAATTTAAATTTCTGAAACAGTCGTGGTGCGTCATACTTATGTGCGCACCAATACCGGTGTGGTTATCATTTAAAGCGCACTCGCGTCAGTGCATGACTCTGTTTTTAGCACACCGATAAAAAAAATTTAATTGAAAGTTATGTTTCCATATGTATATATATATATGAAGCTGATGTATTTTATATTTCAATTATGTAGCAGAGACGTCAACAGAGGAAGCAAGAGCAGCAGGCAGACCCATACAATATGGTCCGACCATGGCAGGCGAGAGAGAGGGAGAGAGATTTATACCCTCACCCTATTACTCCGAAGACCCGAGTTCTCTTGAGGAATGTAGGCCTCCTCAAGTACTATGAGGATGGGTGGAGGAGGGTACATCCCTGAAGGCGCGCTCTGTCCTACTGGTTGATATTTTCTATCGATGGAATATCCAAAAATAGGATTTTCATGTCTGTCTTGAGTTGTGGTATAGGCCCACTGAGGAGGATATATATTGTATCAGTGGCCTATCCAAGAGAGGAAAGGATTTTCCCTAGTTCCCTGATGTCTGCCATGGTTTCCCAGCTGAGATTCAACTTGCATACACTCATATATATGTCGGGCCTCTTGCAGTCTGTCCATCATATTTTTAGGTCCATGGTTGAAAGCTACAGATTTATTCTTTTGCTACAGAGGAGGCTAGGTGCCTCCCATTATTAGTCAACACCATTTCACATTATTATGGTGATGGGCAGCACAGTAGTTTCAATCTTTTGTATCATGTTGATTATTTGATTCAGGTGCCACATTGCATCAGACGGTCTACCATTTTTTTAGGTAGTTTTTCACGTCTTTAGATAGATGTTGTGCATTGTCGAGATAGGGGAGGGAGACCTTCCCTTTTGCTTCTGAGATTTTTTTATTTTATTTTTTTTGATAGGTTTTCAGAGATGAGGCCTACATTTTATCATCACCCTCCTATGTCAATCACTGAGGTCTGGATGTGCATGTGGGGGCAGATGATGCCTAAGAGGGGCATGCCAGAGTTTCCGGCTAGGATTTTGTACAAGGAATTAGTTCTACTAGCCAGTGTGGATGACCATGTCTTTGTCGTGTTGGGGTATCTGTATGCAGGGATTGATTGGATAGGGTGTACTAACATCTTCTTCATAGTGGTTGAGCCTCCAGATGATAGAGGTAATATTAGTGCTTTCTTTAAATTAATCTAGTTTCATTTTCTTGTTTTAATGAATTATAATAAAATTTATTCTACCACATTCTTTAACTTTTTTTATTAAATTATTTAATGAAAATTTCTAATTATTTTGTTTTCTATATATTTTGTGGACATCATCTCATATTATGGGGACATGCCTCCTCCCCCACTAACGAATAGATGAGATGGGCGATACCCAAGAGGTTGATGGTGAGGCACATCCTCATGGGGGCGTGAGCATCCGAGGGTGGAGGACTACTATGCAATTTTGGATGGACTGTTGTGATAGATTGGCTAGAGTTTTGGTTCAACAGTGAGTCTGCCCTACGAGGTCTTGAGATATCAACACAAACCTGATGTTCATGGATATTTATAGGACCTATATGCATGTTTTGATATCTCTTATGTGGCATGTCATCGGAGCTGGTACTTTACTAGCAGCGATGAGGGATGCAGCGCATCATGCAGTAACACATCCATCAAATGAGGGTGGTCATGATGATGATGAGGGTGATGATCATGATAATGATGATGAGGATGGCGATGATCATGCTTCTAGTGGTTCCACCCCATCGGGTCATGACCACCAAGGTGTCGATGATCCTTCTGGGAGTACACCTACTCCTCAATCGCCTGATGATGTCGAGATTTCAGAGGTAGAGGATGTGTCGTATGTTTCTCCTGACAAGGCAGACTGGCCACCTTCTCCTGTAGACTAGCCACATCCTTCTACTATAGACCATCCACCTCTTACTCCTCCACCTCAGCTGAGTTCTTAGATGTACTTGATCAAGCAGTAGTTGACCATTGATCGTCTTCTACTACAAACTAGGCTGCAGGAACTACTACGTCTATTGTATAAGATATTTGATTGCACTTCTTTGACTTCATGATGTAGTAGTGCATTTTTTTGTTCATGTTTATGTACATAATTTACATGTTGGTGTTGATGTGTATATTGTTATGTCATGTTGGATATGTTCATTTAATGTGATAGGAGATAGATTTTTACGTGATAGAAGTTATTTGACATGAGATTTATATTAATTTGAGGATGTGTGTGGTGGTGATGTTAGATTACAATATTTTTATTTTATTAGATGTGATCACAATGATGATGCCCCGTTAGATTATTATATTTGTGTGCTATCCAATAATGTTTATATGTGTTACTAGAAGTGTATATAATTAGATGATGGCAGTGAATTCAAATGTGTGTCCTAGAAGATGTTTATGTTTGTTAGGTGATTATCGTCATGATGTTTATTTTTATGAAATAATATTTATGATAGATTATGTATTCATGAATTTATATAAAAATTTTATATATGAAAATGCATGTAAAACAACTTACTTTAAAAGAATGAAAAGTTTTTTTTATAATTTACAAAT
Source organism: Pinus albicaulis (assembly GCA_034641835.2). Classification (NCBI taxonomy): domain Eukaryota; kingdom Viridiplantae; phylum Streptophyta; class Pinopsida; order Pinales; family Pinaceae; genus Pinus; species Pinus albicaulis. The sequence continues at coordinate 76,427,150 of CM076574.1, read as the reverse complement.
TTTAGTATGGTTGAAACTATGACTGTAAAATTATGATGAAAAATTTTATATTGCTTAGATCGTTCCTTGATATTCAATCTACCTTAATTAATATAATATTTCAATACTCACAACGATAAAATAATTGAAGGTAAAATAATTTAGTTAGTTCTTAAAAAGAGGAAAATGTGTAACTCAATCAATTTTTAATATAAAATATTATTCAAAAATGCAATTTAACTAATTCAACATTAGTTTATAAAATTCAATCTATTGTTAAATTTAAAACACTTAAGTCATACTTTTTTTACAACCTGCAGCCTAGATCTGTCTTAACTCTAGATCTACGGAGCTCTTGGAGGGATCAAATATCTTGAGATGCAAACATATTTTTGAGTGAAAAAGAGAAGTCACGCTTAGTGATATAACGGCAGAGTATCAAATCCACGTACAACATCTTATTTTCCTTGCCTGACCAAAATATGGGCGGTTGTCGGATCCTCACACAGATCACATGAAATCCGTAGACGTAGTAATAGGCGCGTGGTGGGATACATTGTATGCCATTATTTCCTGCGGAAGACGTGAAAGGTCCACGGCTGGCCTCGAATGTTGTCAACGGTGGCAGAGGACTGTTGTACACTACGTACATATATATATACCTCCCGGGCTCCTCGACGACTCGGAGAGCGCGATTTGCTTGGTTGCAAGATTTGTGGGAGTATATCATCGTGGGGCAACATGAATCAAACACCGCCTCATCGATCCCAAACACAACGCCATCTTGAGGGGCGGTGGCACCAGGACTGTTAGCCGCGCTTTGAACAACAACAACATTACAACACACATCAACTATGGTGTGGATTGTTAGGTGTCCTCCATTCCTGACAAAAGAATCGATGCAATAACTTTCATATCGATTCCCAAATCGTTCAATAAATTCTGCATTCTGTAGATCCGTGATTCTTGCCAGAGAGCAGCATAATCCGTGAGCTTAGTAATTAGAGCCTCTGCTTTTTATCTGAAACTGAGCGAATCTATTAAATTTTTGTTGCAGAAGAAGAATTTGCACATTTCCAATGGCTGAATACAGGTCTGAGATCCGATCTTGTCCAATGCAAACAGCGGCCGGAGATGACGCCAGAGGTGGCGAGGACGCAGAAACGAGCGTCTGACTTGATATGATAACTCCTATTGCACTCTATGGCGATGGCAATAGTAAACGAGTTGCTCCATTTGCAGAGACAACAGAAACGCAAAAGCGTGAAGATATATGATGCAAATGCATCCTCAAGTCCTCATGGCCCTCGCAAACACGAGCCTCCCCCCGGTGATTACAGTTGGCGCTTATGCCACGAATTCAACCTCCAACTGCAAGGGAAACCTCTCTTCTCGCCTGCTCAACTCGTATAGTTTTTAATAAATGCGCACGTGATGTTGGAATCGGGAACGAAAACAAATTTGTACAAAACAAAATAAAACACACAAAACTTCACACTACAAACATTCCAAACCAAATGGCGACGCTCTCACATCTTCCCCCGGGTATTCCCGTGAGGGATTAAGCTCAGCTAGGCTCTGATACCATATTAACAATTGAAGAGAGCGGAAACGCACAACAATTCACACACAAATAATTATTTTCTATATTGCACTAATTAGATACATCAAATATATAGGTGAACTCATACTAATCTTAGAGAGAGAAGTTGAGAGATTCTCTCAACTTCCTCAACAAACCCAATCCATGATCAATCTAAAGTAAGCATGATCCTAACTAAATCTAATAGATGGATCTAGGGAGCTGGTATATTAATATATATGTAGTTGGCATTGAAATATTTTATTTATAATTCACACTCTTTATATTAAAATGTTAAATACGCTCTCTCATATTTTTTTTCCTGTATGTATACATTTAATTATTTTTATTAATAATAGTTTCTAAATTAATATTACATATCAAATCCATATTAAACTTTGAAAATTTTACAAATATCTCTTATATATTGAATTAGAAAGAAACTATTAATGGAATAAGAATTCTCTTGCTCTTTCTCACTAAAGCAAAAGTATAAGAAAAAAATCAATTTAAATTACTTTATTTTTCTCTATATAATGTATCTATAAAATTATCTTATTTAATATGGACATTGAAATATTTTACTTATGGTTGTCACTAAAATATTTTTTGTTATAAATATGTTTTTTGTTTTAAATATCACATGTAAATGGAACGTAGAATGAATTACATATAACGTAATATCAATAATATTATTTTTTATGATGTGAAATAGATACATTTTTTCCTTGTAGTAAAAAGTAAATTAATTTTTTTACTCATTATATTCCATCCTCACAATAAAAACTAAATTATTATTTTTTTACTTTTGGTTATATTATATCTCTAAATAAAGTTATATAATATTAAGGTGTAAATTGAAGTATTGTAATTATGGTCGACATTAATTTCTTTTCTTATTACTATTTTTAATTCATTAATTTTAATTATTATTTTACTATTGTTAAATGTAACGTTATGTGACAACATCTCTCCCATACTAAGTTGTACAGTGTGTCTCACAAAGCAATTATTATTAGATTTAAAAGTTAAAAAATTATATTTTTATAAAAAATATTTTATTGCTAAGGTTATTAGATTTTCAAGCAATTTAAATTTAATCTTTACAACAACTTTCATCAATTTAAATAAAAAAATTCTCTCTAAATACGAGTATAAATAAATGTAAAATAAGGTTTGTGATCAAGTTACTTGTAGTTGGGGATTTGCTCTATTGGAAGTTCTCCCTTAAAGAGGCAAGAGAACTTTGTTCTAGTAATAAAGATATAACATTTTGATGTTATTTTAGTTCTTTATTTGTTATTGTACTAGTTTAAATTTAACTTTTTTTAATAATAAATATGAGTTAAATAATACAAATTAAATTATCACAAGATATTCACTAAAATTCATGTTTTTCACATTTATTGTAATGAACAAAGTTCGTATACACAACAAAATAATTCAGAAGAACTGAAATATATAAGTATCCATTATAGGACAAGTAGTAATTATATATAAGAATTGGTGAATGTACAAAAGATGTGTGTGATGATTACAATGAGGGTTTGTTTATATACCTAGGAAGGTTCCCTTTCATGAATGATCATGTCTCTAAGACATGCCTCTTCTTACTAAAGAACTAAATATTAGTTAATTAATTATTATTTATTTATATTTACATTTATTATTTATACGAATTATATTCATAGCATTTCCCATCTCTTCAAAAAGCTTTGTCCTCAAAGCTTACATCTAAAAGTGTCAAATCTCTTTTCATGTTTCGAATATATTCTTATCTCAGAACTTTCATCTTCATTAATACAAGACTATATGATCCTCTGACTGATAAACAAAATTGTCAGACTAAGAATGGATTTGACCATCCAAGATTAATTTTTTTCTGGAATCATCTGATCACTATAAAATTGTAATGAATTTTTATCATAAGACTGGATTCTGCAAACTTGATTATTTCTTGGATCATAAATCTCTTGTTTATTTTCTGAATTATTCAAATATGTAGACCGACTTAGTTGTTTGTTCTTGTGATTCAGATGTCAATAAGAAGTTCTTGCAGTTTGATCTTTCCCTAATCTGTTTGAATTGATTTCTTGATTTACTTCAAGTATTGTTGTTGTTGAGTTGGTTACCTGAATCATCACATGGAATTTTCATTTTTTGAACGGAAATATCTGAATTGGTTTTAACTTCTATAATTTTCTCTTCTTCTTGAGTTATGATATTGAATGGATCAGTATTTATTCCTAAATTATCTTCAATATGGACTGAAATGACTAGAGATTTCAATACTTCTTGAAATTGTTCTAAGTTGTCATTTAATGACTTCTTGTCACTTTTAAGCTTATTTATTTTTGTAAGAAGATTCTGTTTATGATTCCTTAGATGTAAAAGTTCATCATTTTCTTAATCATCGAATTTGTCCTTATTAGCGTTCTCTTTATCTTTTATACTTTTGATTTTCTCTAATAACCTCTAATTCAGGTCTTCAAAGCACAATTTTTCTTCTTCCTTTTATGAAAGATTCTTGTTGAATTTATTCTCAAGACATTCATTTTCTTCTTCTATTTTTTTATTATATCTTTGGACTTCTTGATCTTCTCAAGTAATTTTTTATTATTATCTCTTAGACGCCAAATTTCGATGTTACTTTCTGTTGATTCATTTTAAAAGTGATCTTCGATATCTTTAAATTTCTTTTTGAATGCTTCATTTTTTTGTTGAAGTTTTGTGATTTCTTCTTTTAATATTTTAATCTGTGTCTCAGTATTACCTTGATATTCTTCCAAAGTAAACAATCTTCGAGATTTTGGACAAAGTATTGTGTGATTTGTATAAATCGATAAATATTGATCTTTTGTTCGACAAAATGGACATTTGGTCCAAAACGTAGAATTATTTATGGAATTTATATTTTGTTCATTTCAATTAGACTTCATTTTACTTGGCCTTAAGTTTTATTAATAACCTTATTTTGTTTTCTTTTTTAAATTTAACAACCTTCTTTCCTTTTATAAAACCTACTATTTTCCTCTATAATACTACCTTCTTCTTCTTTTTAATTACTTTTCTACTTTTATTTTTTTATCTTGTCTTTTTGTGGGGATATCCAAACTCCACAACCTTAATAAATAAAAAAATATCATGTAACTTATTTTCCACACTAATTTATCATAAACCTGATATAACAAATCATTTTTTTAATTTTTACTCTTATCTTTTCGGGTTTGGGCTTATTGAGTAACCCTTGGAAAAAATTAAATATTTGACTTTTTTTTATGTATTGTTTAATAATAATGTTTGTTTTTGGACTAAATAATTTCAATGGCGAAGGGACTCTAATGAAATCAACGATGGAGAAACTCCAAAGCTTCTATAGCAAAATGATTCGATTATGACGACAACAAAGTTGACGAAAAATTGATGGCCAAAGGCCGAGATCGGTGAGCGTGGCTCTGATATCAATGTAACGAAAAAAGGTTCATAAACGCAGTGGATTAATTCAAAAGAACTCAAATATGTAAGTATCCATCATAGGACAAGTTGTAATTGTATATAATAATTGTTGAATGTATGTAACACCCTCTTCCCACATCCACCCAAGTAACTGACCAACTAGGGTAAACATGTGACGAGAGGCTACTAATATGATATTAAACCTCCTATATGACCTTAAGGAAGTGGAACTGATAGAAACTTGACAAACAGACCTTCCACAATAGAAACAACACCTCCAGGAGGTAACCCAATCTCTCAAACCTTTGAACCCTAAGGGGGAACTAATTTTTTACCCTTTTAAACCTTATTCGTAGGCATGTAAGTGCAAAGGAGTGGCTAGAAGCCTATAGCCATGGGAATGCCAAGGAAATTTCGCGACCAGGGCCCAAACAAGTCATTTGTGTCCCTGCAACTTCGGGATTTGTGCCACCTTTTTATCCCCGTAGTGAAGTTCACTGCCCAAAACTTCATGAAACTTTAGGAGAGGATAAATAACATTAAAACAAAGGTATGGAAACAATCACATCATCAGGAACTCATCTAGCCCCCTCCTAGCCATGACAGGGATTTTTTCAAACATGTCGTAAACATGGCATCTACAGGTGTAAACAACAAATTTAAACATAGGGGTCTCATACTTATCTGAGAATCGCTAAGAAGCATTACTCCCTTACATCATAAGCTGCAATACCATCTAATTGACCATATATACAATGTTCATTCTTTTACATGTAAAAACATGGATAGATCCATACATCATCATTGATAAAATTCAAGCTTATAACCATCATAATAACAACAGAAATACCATGGATACAAAAGTAATAGAATCCACATAATGACCAGTGCAATTAAACATCAAAGACCAAAGGAATGAGATTCTCATTAATGAATGTAAAAACCAATCGGAGATCGGACTTCCACGTTCCACCCAACCATAGATTGGCTTAGCCAAATCTCTCTTCAGCCAATCACCCACATGTCATATTCCAAGCATGAATGTGGGACTCATAACTAACCGAAAAGGAATGAAAAAAACATGGATGCTACTGGAGTTCTTCGCCTCCTAGTCTCTCAGGATTTACTATAACCCACAGTCTCATCCAAGGGTCACTAGGCCCTACATAGATATGATCTCCCCGAGCTTTATCGTACATCCCATCCCAGGAATACTAGGCCCAACGGAGAGAAATATACCTCTTGGATTTACCGTATATCTTTCCATTCACCAGAAAGGATTCCTCTGCCCACTGAGGCACACAATTTAGCTTTATCGCAACCCACAGCCTGGCTCATGGGATACTAGGCCAGTGGATTTACTGTGATCCTTGTCTAGTTCAGCGACCACTAGGCCATGTGTTTTCCATTTTGGAGATCCACCCCACTTAGCTTTGAATTCATCCGGAAATCCAGCTCAACCGAAGTATGAGAAACCCATCTCATCAAATCTATACGGAAATGGAAAGGCTAGGCTGAAAACATTGTCACATGTAGCAAAACCCATGCTAATATAGAAAGAAACCACATGCAATACCATGCATGTTAGATCTAGCAAGGAAATCACAAAATCAAGTCGATAACTATAAAGAATCTCATTGTAGCTGCTTAATCTTTCTCTTCCTTTCTTGCCCTTCCTTGCTTGATTTTCCTTTCTTGCTCCAATTCCCAAGTGCTCCAAGAAAATTCTAAGTGTCCAAGAGTGAGAGAGAGAGAGAATAATGAGAGAGCTCCAAAACAAATGCACTAATAAAAGCTACTAATTGATCCTCATAAGCATTTTTATAGAAGAGGCCTCTATTTTCTTCATTTTCCATTATTTTCCTTCAATTTCCTCCCCACATGCAACCTGTGAACTTTCATCTCCCTTTTCTCCTAATTTCCATTATTTTCGTAAATAAATGTGCCAAAAATACTTTTTACCTCTTTAATGCCTTATCCATATCCTTTTTCGTTTTCCTTAGCCATAATAAACCAAATGAACACCCCCTATGATTTTTTGCCAAACATTCAACTTGGATTAAGTGTCCCATTAGCCGTGGTTATTATTTTTAACTTTTATTACATGGAATTTTCACCAGGGTTGTTACAAAACCCTCCCCCTTTAGGGAAACCCTCCTCGGTGTTCAATCACACATATATCTCAACAACAACATTGGAAGACAACATACTACTCATGGAGCTTTATATCATAGCTCAATGCAATATTTACAATGATCACCTTGTTGAAAAGCAACCCATCAAGAAAACACAACAACATGACATCATAGCTGCAAGATAACTATATTGGCATGACACCCATACTGGTTATTGGAGCTTTATAACATATTTCATGGAGGTATTTACATCCATATACATATGTACATACATCCAACCATCACATCAAAACATATACCAAAACATCGCCAAATCATATGATAAACAAAAACCAACATCACACCAAAATTGCTTTGCCTCAACTGGAAAACAAGGAAGGATACATGGCCATCATTTGATCCTCCATCTCCCTTGTAGCTTCATGAGGTCCAAAGTGCTTCCATTTTACTTTAAGTTTCTCTATCGCTCGGTTCTGGAGCATGAGCACCTTTTTCTGCAATATACACTAAGGCTCTAGATGGAACTCTCCATATCATTCCACCTGCAATACATACCATTCAATCACATGATCAACATCTGTAACATACTTCTTAAGAAAATATATATGAAAAACATCATGGACTTTCACTGTGGAATGCAGTGCAATTCGATAGGCCACTAGTCTGATCCTCTCAATGATCCTGAAGGGTCCACAAAATCGTGGTGTCGACTTGGCACATGATACAATTCGTAAGGAGATCATCTTGGGCTTAACACGCAAGTACACCTGATCCCCAACCTGAAACTCCTTGAAAATTTTGTTCTTGCCTGCATAACTCTTCTGCCTATCCTATGTTGCCTTCAATTTCTTCTTGATCACCTACATTTCTTGTTCCATTTCTACCAACATCTCTAGTCTAATCAATACCCTGTTAACCGTATCACTCCAACTAATAGGAATGTTGCAACTCCAGCTATGCATAGTCTCAAATGGAATTATCCTCAATGACTCTTGGTACCAGTTGTTGTAGGTGAAATCTACCAGTGGAAGATACTCTTCCCACTTCTGTTACAGACGCATCAAATACATCCTCAACATATCCTATAGTATCATATTGACCCTCTCATTCTATCCATGTTTCTGTGAATGATAAGTTATGTTGAAGGCCAAATCAGTTCCAAAACCTGCAAACAACTCGTTCCAAATCTTGGAAGTGAAATTTGCATCCCTGTCGAACACAAACTTCTTTTAAACACCATGCAATCTGACTATGTCCCTGATAAACACTTGTGCTACATCACTAGTTGAGTATGTAGTCTTCACTGGAATGAAATGTCCAACCTTTGTCAACATGTCCACCACAACCATGATGGAGTCATGTTGTCTAGTTATCTTAGGAAAACCTATGATGAATTCCATGGAAATGACCTCCCATTTCCACTCTGCTATCATGATCAGTTGTAGCAGTCCACCTGGATGCTTACACTCTACCTTAACCATCTGTCAATATAGACATCTGGCTACAAACTATGCCATATCCTTCTTTAGATTTGATCAATAGTATAACATCTTCACTACAGTCAATGTCTTATGGTAACCTGGGTGACCCAAATAAGGTTTTACATGAAACTCTCTCAATATCACCTTCTTGAGCTCACTGGTGTCTGGCACATATATTTTGTCTCTAAATATAACCAATCCATCTACAGTAAGATGATATTCCAAATCTTGTATATGTGTTCCTGTACCTATACATGTACCAACTCATGTACTTATACTCGTACCAACACCCATACATTTACCTGTATTCTGATGCAACCTATCCACAATCTCCATATGCCTATGATCCTGCTGATTTTCCTGCAAGATCCTATCCTGTAAGTATTTCCCATAGGATCTCATCACTGCTAAGTGGTTTACATGTACCTGTCTGCTAAGAGCATATGTGACCATGTTCTCCTTTCCTTTGATTTGCCTCATCTCAAAGTTAAACTTTTTTATCGTTCCCAACAATCTAGCCTGTCTAGCATTCAAATTCGACTAGTCCAATAAGTACCTCAACCCAATGTGGTCACTCATCAATACAAACTTCCTACCAAGAAGATAGTTCCTCCACATCTTCAATACATGAATTATTACTGTTAGCTCAATATCATATGTTGGTTAGTTTTTCTCATGTTCATTTAGCTTATGTGGCTCATAGAATACGACCTGTCCATCTTGCATAAGGACCCCACCAAGTCCTCTCTTGCAAGAATTTTTACCCACTACAAACTCCTTGTCCGGATCAGCGATATTTACAACTAGAGCATGTGTCAAAAAATGCTTAATATGCTCAAAAATAGTCTCACACTCCTATGTCCAATCAAACTGCTTACCTTTCCTCTACAATGATGTAATAGGATAAGAAATTGTGAGAAGTTCCCAATGAACCTTCTGTAGTAACATGCCAATCCCATGAATGATCTCACCTCATATACATTCTTAGGAGCTACCCACTCCAAGATGGCCCTTATCTTCTCTGGATCTACTGCAATGCCTTCCTTGGAAACAACATATCCCAAGTAGTGTACCTTATTCTAGAAGAAATTTCATTTGTTGAGCTTAGCATACAACTAATTCTCTCTTAACAACCTCAACGTTGTTGCCAAATGCTCGGAATGCTCTTCCTCATTTTTAAAATATACCAATATGTCATCAATAAACACAATCACAAACTTGTCCAAATAAGGACGCAACAAAATTTTCATCAAACACATAAATGTAGTTGGGGTATTAGTCAAACCAAATTGAACTACAACAAACTCATAATTCTTGTACCTAGTCTTGAATGTGGTCTTGTATATGTCCTCTTCTTTTGTGCATACCTGATGATATCCCGATATCAACTTGATATTAGATAACATTGTTTCTTTCTTCAGTTGATCGAAAAAATCATGAATCCTCGATAATGGGTTCTTGTTCTTGATGGTCACTTTGCTCAGTTGTTTATATTCAATGCATAATCTAATCATTCCATCCTTCTTCTTTACGAACAACACTAGTGCACCCCATAGCGATACACTTGGTATAATGTACCCCTTTTCAAGCATTTCTTTTAACTGCAAATTTAGCTCTACCAACTGAAGTGTGCTCATCTTGTAAAGTGACTTTGATGCTAGTGTTTCCCTTGGCATCAACTCAAAAGAAAATTCCACCTCCTTGTGAGGTGGCAACTCTGAAATATCTTTTGGAAACACATCCTGAAACTACTGCAAAACTAGATATTTACTCAAGACTTATGCATCCTCAACTTCCTTACCTTTTTCACTATAGATATGAACTACGAATAGCACACACCCTTTCATGCGACTGTGTTTTTCCTTCAAGGCTATCACCATCCTAAATGATGGGGCTTTCTTCTTTCCCTGTAAGACTTTTTTTTCCCCACTGTCATCCAAGCACTCAATAGCTTTTTCATAGCATTATTCTTTGGACCTGTGAAGGTATAACCAATCCATACCCAATAACATATTGTAGGAACCCAATGGAAATATGTTCAAGTGTGTTATTGTAGGCATACCATTTAACTCAGATTCACATGCTCTTACCCAATGGTGAAATTTTCTCTTCGTACATGTAGCCAATTGCACTAAACAGGATTTTGCATGCATTTCTTTAATAAAGCCACACTTATTCACCAAGTCAGTACTAAAATAACTATAATTAGATCCAGGATAAATCAAAATAGAAATAACTCGATCAAAAAGTTTACCATCCATATCAATGATAGATGCTTGGTGCTTTGCCTACCCGTTGTCCAAAACTGCGTAAATATGAGGAATGTTATGCCAAAAATCTCCAATAGTATGTCCCTCATGTGCACTATATATCTTAGGCCTACCACCTCGGTTATACGGGAAATCTCTCCTAAGGTTCTCCTCACCACATGATCAACGCTCCAACCATCTTGTACCATTGCCTCCATGTTTTTTTTGTGATATATGTTGTTGTTGTGGCCTATGCCCATGTCCAGTTGTGTTAAAATTATTTTTTGGTGCCACATTTTCCTTCCCATCTGCATTTTGAGGCCTTTCTCTCTCAGGCTACCATTTACCTTAACCTTGGTCTTTCCCTTTCCATCCTTGTTGAGACTCATTCTTTCAATTTGAAAGTTCATATCAATGCTTCAACTTCCCAATGACTTCCTCAAGTGACTGAGGCTCATCATACTCAATCTATTTTCTAAATTCTAATGGAAAACCATTGACAAAACACGAAAATTTAGCCTTCTCATCCTTAAGATATGGAACATGCCTCAGTAGCTCCAAGAACCTAGTTGTGTACTCTTCATATGTCATTAAACACATCTTTAGCTCATAAAATTATTTGGCCTTACTATCATAGTACCTCTCTAACAATTACTTGTTCCTAAAAAGCCTCTTGAACTCATTCTAGCTCAAGTCCTCTATTATGATGTCTCTGACTCGCTTCACATCTTCCCACCATATGTTTTATTTACCTTTCAAATTGAGGATAGTAATTATGGCCTTCATGTTATCTATGTACTCATGCAACTCAAATAATTTGTTCATTCCAAGTATCTAAGCCTCTACATCTTCTGGTTTCTTCAAGTCTCCATCAAAAGTAGGTGGTTTGTATTTCTTAAATTCATATGGCAAGTATCCCTTGTCAGTCCTCATATAAGGATGATACCGATGATGATCATGATGTATATCTGAAATAGAACTAGAATGGTACATGTACTCATCACTCCTCCTATCCAGAGTGTCCAACAACCTTCCATCTCTCATTGTATCATCTCTATCTGACCGGTGTCTACCAAGAGACCTGCTGCCATATGCCCCATTATTTATGTCCTATTTTCCATGGCTAGTCCGAAGTGTCCCTTTCCACTGCAACTCTGACAAGATCTGAAGAAGTATCACATTCACCTCTGCCTGTTTCTCTTATGCTTGTGTGATTTTGTCATTGTCTACCTTACAACTCCTTATTTCTTCATTTAGGCTTCTCAATGTGTCTGCCAAATCAGAATAGTTCCCACCATGCTGCCCATATGACTCATAGGGAGATTCCTTGCTGGTCCTCCAAATTTTCATCCACTTTTATGCTCATTTCCATCATTTTACCCTCATTTTGTAACTCGGTAACTCCATAAGCCTTACATTAGGAACCATTCTCATGACCATAGGGTTTATCATTATTATTTTCCAAGTCATTAATTTTAAGTATTTTAAGATCATTTATGATTAAATATTAGGAAATTAACATGATTTCATGTATATCTAAAAGTGTTATGAATTTTTTGATATTGTAGGCCAACTTGGAGATTCTAGAAGCGTCCTATTTGGCCACCTAACTACAAATTCGAATTTCAATTTCCAACTCATGAGTATTTGCAGAATATTTGAGGAATATGTGGATCATTCAAAGGAGAATAATCATGCATATTTTGATATGTTTCCTTATCAAAACTATGAGATAATTTGGAGAGGATGTGTATATTGTATTTTTAGATGATTAGTTGCAACCACAAGAGATAAATGTGGATTTAAGAGAGATTTGAGGGATATGTATTTATTTCTCAGTTATCCTCATTTTTGGTATAAATAGGGGTGCGTCCTTCAAAGGATCCCATCTATCTATATAATAGTTCCATTCAAGAATTCTATTGTTCCAATCAATAAAATCAAATAGTTCAGTCTAAGATTCTTGTGCATGTTTTTACTTTTAAGATGTGATAGTTGTTTGGTGTGTTTACTAAGGAATAGAGGTCCCCCATAAACCATAGTTTGCACATCTTTGTACATATTGGCAACATTGTGTAATTATGTTATTTCATTTCAGCAAGTGTGATTTTATTTCCAGCAAGTGTGTTTTCATTCTAGTAATTGTGATTTCATTTCTTCAAGTGTGATTTGAAGTATGCAAGTGTGGTGTAATTTCATTTTAGCAAGTTTGATTTCAATTCTGAAAGTGTGATTTTATTTATGTAAGTGTGGTATGATTTCATTTATGCAAGTGTGGTGTGATTTCAATTTCAAGCAAGTGTGATTTCCTTTATGCAAGTGTGATTTTAGTTTATTTATGTGGGTTTGGATTGGATTGATTTGATTTATTAGTTTCAATTGAATTAGGTTAATATATTCTAATAAATAATCACCTAGTACATATATTACATGTATACCTCATCAATTCACGAACCCCAGGTAACTTGCAATTAAATCACCGAACAGTCCTAGTAGTCTACCATATTTCTATCCATGCTGATATTTCTCCTACAAAGCATAATATGTCAGCTAAACTAAATAACAATAAACCAACTTACCTTAGTGTAATTTGGGGAGGATACTTCTTGCAAGATCAACCAATCAACATAATACATTTATAGATATAAGAATGAAATCATATAAACATATAATGTAAAGGCATATAAACACATAAATGCAATTCTAGTTGGAGTCCAGACATCAATGCATGCCCATACCAAATACAGAACATGAACTAATGCATAACCATACCAATGCAACTTGACCACAAACCATCATAAGCACAGACCGTACAATAGCATAAGCGACATGTAACTAATCCTGAATGACCAATTCATGTTCATCATATGACATCACGCAGGCAAGCACACAAGGACAACACATAAGCATGACCAATATGTGACCTAGCATAAACTAGAAATGCATATACAACATGTAACTATATGTAAGCAATTCTCCACGGACAAAACATAAGCATAAAAAACACATAATCAATCTATATTTGCTAGAAGCCTATAGCCACAAGCATGCCAAGGCAAGGCCACGGCCATGGCCCCAACAAGTCAGTTATGTGTCTGTAACTCCAGGATTTGTGCCACCTTTTAAGCCCCAGAGCCCGGGTCACTACCCAGAACTTCATGAACCTTTTTGAGAGGATAAATAACATTAAAACAAAGGTATGGAAGCATTCACATAATTAGGAACTCATTTGGACCCCTCCCATCATGATAGGAATTCTATCAAACATGTCACAAACATTGCATCTATAGGTGTAAATAACATATTTAAACATAGGTGTCTCATACTTATCTGAGAATCATTAAGAAGAATTTCTATATTACATCATAAGTTTAAATACCATATAATTTACCATAGATAAATTTTGCATTCATTTACAAGTAAAAACATGGATAGATCCATACATCATCACTAATAAAATAAAATCTTATAACCAACATAATAACAAAAAAAATACCGTGGATATTGTTGTGAGATTTTGGTTTAAATTTTAAGAACACTAGAGGTAACCACAAACCTACTTTTAAACTCTAGGATCTAGCCTTCCTAGGGTTCCGAGAGGGCTCTATCTATAAGATTTAACTTTGTTTTGATTACAAGATATCAGGCTAGTTATGATTGTGCAAATTAATTTTGATTTGGTTTGGTTTGGTAGGAAAAATCACTTAATGAGATGGATAGTGGTAAATATGTTTATCCATTGGGCTAAGGATTCAAAATTCAAGCAGACAGAACTAGGATCAAGGTCAAAAATTCAAATGTTTTCAGGGAAGGATAGATAAGTCTTTGAGGATCTTATAAGGTTGATTTGATGAAGTGGTTTGATCGGGATAAAGAGAAATGAAGGATTCTTTGATCCGAAAAAAGGAAGGAGTAGACAGAGGTCAATCAAAAGAGGGAGAAATCAAGGGTTCCCTACTCTGGAAATCAACAAAAAACATAGAAATGATAAACAGTAAAGACAGGGTGCTTTTAACAAATCCTAAAATAATACTCCTGTTTACTCATTCAAATTTAGAATACATAATGGATGCAGGAAAACATGAGAATATAAACAATGACAAGTAGAAAATACTTCACTTTAATGGCTCATCACATGAATCCTGAAATATGATGTTAGTTGATTTGATCCAGTCTGCTACTCGAAATTTGCAACAAAAAGCTTCCAAGCACAACAAAAATGACTATAGAAATATTCAGCAATTTATTCCACAATGTTACTTCAAATGATGAAGTATTTATACAAAATTGTTTACAAAATATCCTAGAATGCTTCTAGGAATTAAACAAAATAGTGATAGCTGCTTAACAAATCAACAAGATGTCCTATTTATCCAAATAAAATAGAAAATTGTTTGTGGATTAGGTGCAGTTGGCTGCCTCAGTGTTCTCTTTGCTAGCATAGATATTTCAAATCTATTTTGAAATATTATCTTCATTATCTTATACTCTTTAACTTTGATTCTCTTTATCCTCTGATACTCTTTAACTCAGATACTCTTTAATCTCTGTAAAGACTATCTTACTGTTGTAATAAATTATGTTTTGACTGAAAAAATAAGCAAACAGTTTTTGTCTTTCTTTCTACAATTTGACTTTTAGATTAAGTAAGTGAGTGATTGCCAAGCTTCATCACTAGGAATTTGTATCTTTTTAAGAATCCTGAAGTTTTCATCTACCTCATTATATCTAACAAATGTTGGTTTAATGACAAATAAGTGTTTTATCTCATGTCAAAGATAGAACAAGTCTTCAAAACTTCTGAGTAAGACCTTCCCTGTAGGAATACCTTGTCCATTTGTCTTGTCCACTTGCTCTTTTGCATACTCTCTGATTTTCTGATTGTATTCTTCCTGTGGCATGATTTTATCATTAATGAACAAAATATTACGCAAACTTCTTTCCCTCAAATTTTCAAATTTAACCATAAACTTGGTTATGGCTATGTTCATGTGTTCACATTTCTCTTCAAGTTGTTTCATCAAATTCTTCTTTGAAATGACTTTCCTTATTTCAAGGATTGTCTCTGTCCTATCAGTGATTTATATTTCTTCCAACTCCTGCATTTTTTTACTGTTAAGAAACTTTATCAATTCTATTGCTTGCTCAGGTTTGTCACCTATTACCTGGATTGATGACCAAACATC
The DNA here is from genome assembly GCA_034641835.2 of Pinus albicaulis. Classification (NCBI taxonomy): domain Eukaryota; kingdom Viridiplantae; phylum Streptophyta; class Pinopsida; order Pinales; family Pinaceae; genus Pinus; species Pinus albicaulis. Next base: position 76,411,082 of record CM076574.1, on the reverse strand, counting down.
ATTGATGGCTTCAATGATTTTACTCCATAACTGATTATTTACATAAAAAATTGGCTCTTTCAATGTCAAATATTTTTGCAGATTTTTCAACTCAGTATTTAAACTATTAGCTCTTTGCTCATGAGTTTTAGCATTGATTTGAGCTAGCTTTTTGGTGTCTTCAATATTATCAATCATATTTTTCAATCTGTTAATCTCATTTGTTTGAAGTGACATTTCTTCCATGGATTTTACTAGTTTACTAGCCTCATCTGTTGGTTTCACTGTTGATGTAGAAGACTCTGTGGCTGAAGTTGTGGATGACGTCACTAGCACTGCAGTAGCCAGTGGTTCTTTTGGTTCCAAATATTCTGCCAGAGTTGAAGGCACAGTAGTAGTGACCATGGGAATTATCGTAGGAGTTTCCTATGTTTTTGTAGTTCCTCTTTCATGGACCAGCTTGTCCATTTGAATCTTCATCTCTTTTATCTATCCTGTTAATTGAAAAATTAAGTTCATCATGTCATCCTTCTAGCTTTGATCTTGTACTATTTCCTTGGCCTGTGGATGTTTAGTTGGTGGGAGCTTAAGTTGTTTCCTCAATGCTGCAATGTCCTCATTCTTTTTCTTCACTAACTATTATGTTGCTTTAACATTTGCAGGATCATATCCTACTTGGATAACCAACTCTTCTAAAGATCTAATTCTAAAATATTTGGCATATGATGAGGCCTTGTCAACCTTCATTTGATCTCTCATGTTTATGATTGTATTCTGAAGTTTGCTAACACTCATAGCCTTTTAGTTAAAGTATGATATAACATCTTTGAACTTTTCCTATGAAACTCAATCTTATCTATTACATGAATGCTTTCTATTGGCACTTCTAGATCAATTTTCTTCTAGTCTACATTTGTCTTAGGAGTCTTGATTGTTGGTTGTAACACTGACATAATCAAATTTTTTTTTAGTAATCAAAAGCGGATAAAACTCTGATTTGAATGCCTAGTGTTTGCTTCAAATACTGGGAATATATCTTATTCTTAATTTCTTCATTCTTTGTCTTAATATGCTTATATTTTTCCCTAATATCAAGATATTTTTCTTCTGTTGTCTGTGAGGAAGATGCCTCCAAATTATGTTGTTTCTCTATGACCTGTGTATTTGAATTATCAAGCTGTCCTTCATTTAGATTCTTTGTAATTAGCTCATTTGTTATGACTGTAGCAGCATCTATATTTGTTACTGGAACATCTATTTATTCTACTTCTATTGTCACTTTTCCTTTATCAACTGAATTTACTTTAGTCTTTTTATTGTATCTAATTTTAAACCTTGTTTTAGTTGTTGTCTCAGCAGTGTATGTTCCTTCTTCTCTAAGTCCCTTAGTAGTTTTTTCTCCTTGATTTTCAGTTTGCAAGGTGTCACTAGTATCACCTTGTCTAACTACATCTACCAATGTGTTTTCTAGCCACTCAGTTTGATTGACATACTGTTCAATCTCTGGTTTTTTCTCATGAATATAGGGTGTTAGTTTACACTTAACCCTAATTTTTCTTAATATTCCTTGTGGATCATAGTTCCATAAAAATCTTTCTTCAAATCTGTACTCAAGTAATTGCTTTGCTGCTTTCTGTTCTGCATCTCTATGATTACAAATAAATGGCCCCACCTGATTCTTCAACTTAAATTGGGTCTTTTTCTTGGCTGCTAGGAAGTTGATAGAATAAGAATTTAATATTTTCCTAATATACTCCAAGGCAAAGATTCTCATTGGTACATATTTAGGTAGTTTTTAGGGGAACAAATTAGACCCAAAAACTCAGATTTATGTATGTTTCTCATATAAGTACCAATCACTAGTTCTAGTGTGCTCTAATAGATGTATAACTTTCTTCATTTCATCACTGATTCTTGGTTGTTATGTATTGGTCAACATATTTATCAATGGGTGGACAAAGTTATCTGTAAACTCTACAAAAGTGAACTCTATGGACTCTTTTCTGATCAAAGAAGTCCAAAAGATGACTAAAAGTGGATTTTAATCTATATCAAACTTATGGAGAGCTATAGGAAACTTGTCTGCTTGAAAATACAAGAACATATGGAAGAGAAAGGATGTATATCTAAATACTCCTTCAATTGGAAATTTGACTAGCTGATCATGGATATTGTCAGCTATATACTTAGCATATTCAAAAATGATAGAAAGAGGTTGTCCTAGTGAAAAAGTAGACAGAAACCCTAGGATGGACTCATCAGTATGCTCATATGTAAAGTATCCTTGGATAAATGACAACATGGAAATGACATGCCTAGACCCTTCTGGAAATTTTTAAGTAGAATATGGAAGGTTGATTTGTGGAATTTCAACATGTAAAGGTATGAACACTTGAAAAATCTGAAACCTTTTGGGAAAATCAAGACCAATGTACAACTTTTTAAGTGCTTCTATTGACAAAGGAACTACTTTGGGATCGTGTTTGAGTTATAACATCTCGTTTATGGACTTCGCAGTAATTGTAGACAATACCTCTTTATTTTCATTCATCATTGCTCTATGTTCAGGTGAATAATAACTTTGACACAACCTAATAACCTCTGGGCATTGATGAGTGACTGAAACAAAATATTTGGGTAGGTTTGATTCCCACATTTGGACTTCTTCAACCTAATCTAAGGAATTTTCATAGCTCCAGTAGTGGAGGTCTAACAAATTAAATTCAACAACTGGATCTGCTATCCTATAGTCTACATCTACTAAAGGTGTGTGTTGAATGTCTACGACAGGAGGTTGTAGAGGATTAACAATGATCGAATAATATTTTCCCCCATTTAGGTTATTATGGAAAACTCAATGGAGACTGTGATTGACACAGGGTGTTCCTCAATTGTTTGAAGAATATGAATTGAAATATGGGCTGGGTATGGATAATCCTCCCACCACAACAATGGTTCACAAGGAAGTCCAGCACGAACTTTTATACCAACTAAGTCCTCTTAAGGTAAAGTATTAACCTATATTTTAAAAATGAAAGTAAATTATAGTATTCCATATCTAATGTCATTTTTCGTGTTATAACAAACGTGGCACAGGATGTGGGTCTGGCGTCCATGTTAGTCAGACCGGAACCTTGTTTAGCCTTCGCAACAACACGATTTGATGGCCCTGTAGAAGGAGTGGAAAGAGTTCCTCGAGTATACATAAAGACGCTGCAGGACCGAGTTCTGAAAGCAGAGCAGCAGGAAGAAATGATTAAGCGGTGGCCTCCGAAAAGCGTGCAGTGTTTGGATACGGATCACATTCCTTTCTTTTCTGCAGCCCATTCACTGTATCGCATGTTACTCAACGTCACCTCCAACCATTCCTGAACCAATAACATCAAAGATGTTCCCACACACATCTTTTATCTACCTCCTCAACTGACGTGCAACTGACCGGCTAGAAGTTTTATATGAGTATCTAGAAACTCGAAATTTATACGAGTATCTAGAAACTCGAACTTTTGATTGAATAAAATTTTGATAGGTAATAAGATTTTTTTTTTTTTTAAGCTCAGTTTACTGTTCATGATTTTGTTGGGAAAAAATGTTCTTTGAGCACAATTTTGATGAATTTTTGTGAAAATTTTAAAAAAATTATTGAAGTTGTTCATTTTTATAATTTTAGGTGTTTTAAAGGTTTTTTTTTATGGTGTTAAATCTATTTTTACTTTAAAAAAGATTCAACACTCTAATTTTGTATTTTTTTTTTTAAATCATTAAATTTTTATTTTTTTAAAGTTCGGTAAAACTTTAAAAAATTAGTTAAATTAATTTTAGAAAATTATCAAAATAAATTATTTTTCTATTAACACTAAAACTACTTAATTTAATCGACATCTTTATATATTTTGATTAATAAAAACTCTTCAACCTCACAAAAAAAAAATTATTTAATTATAAATTCAAAAAAAACTTAAAAAACAAACCAAAACAAACTATCCATACTTACACTATAGTGTCTAACTTGCACTATACCAGTAAGATTTATTGTTTCTTATCAACATGGTGATAATAATATGATATGGAATGAATTTAGCCTATAAAATAATGTAATGATAATTAAATTTACTCCATGTAAAAATATTTGTTTCATTAATATCTACCTATTATGCAAGATGATATGGAATACATTTAGCATATAAAATATTGTAATCATAACTCAATTTAATGTAGGTTAAAATGTTTGTTTTATTTATATCAATATATCACGGAATATTTCTCTTGAGCACATATTTTTTTTTTTTAAATAAACTTCAAACCTTGATAGTAAAAATTATTCAATGTTTTGGCTTCTTTTACCTTTATGAAAATAAAGTTGAAACTTTAAAATAAAAGTTATTTCATGTTTTTAAGTATGTGTCATTTATTCTTCAATATTTTTAGAACATTGTTCCTAAGGCTTAATACATCAATTTAATACATTTAAAAAGGATTTCTTTTTAAGGTTGATTAGAATGTAGTTATATGATGAAGTTAGATTTATCTTCATCCTTATCATATGGATAACCCATTTTCAATGAATAATGGGGGTTGAAGTGGCATCCTCTCAAATTATGGTGTTTAAAACAAGAAGGTAAATTTCTCAATTGCATAACTTATGCATACAAACTATGAATGAGAAAAATCTTGCACCATCAACAAGGTATCAAAAAGGAATAGAAAAATAAGAAGCTACATAGGTGAAAAATCCCCTCCGAAAAAAAAAACACATTAAGAGAGGAAACACCAAACTATGGGCTGCATCGAGGTAAATTGGTACATCAATTTCCCGAGGTCGTAACTTTGGCATACTATCTCCATTTGACACACATGATACATTGATAGAAAGCTTGCAGTGGTGTCCAGCGAGGCACTCCTTCTGCAAATGTAGCCACACTTTGTCGCCCACCTAGAAGTTCTGTGGCACTCGATGTTGATCATGCCACTACCTGTACTTAGAATTGGCTTTGTGCAATATGTCATAAACCTGTTGGCGGATGTGTTGAATGCACCCAGTGAAGTTGTTCACCTTTTCATCTTCGGACTGGACATGAGTTTAATTAGCCGTTAGTAGCTACAAATGACATGGCTACTTCAATGGGACATAGTGGCTAGAATCCCAAGCCCACCTGAAATGGGTTGTGACTAGTTGAGATGTGGAGGGCCCGATTATAGCTATGTTGTACATAGGGGAGGCTCTCATCCCATGTGCGTGGATGCTTTGAGTTGTACATGTGCAGAATGTATATGATCATCTTATTGACGACCTTTTTCTAGCCATCAGTTTGGGGATGGAAAGTTGTGAACTTGGTGAGCTTGGTGTCCAACCTTGACTAGAGGCTGGACCAAAATTTACTAAGGAACTTGTTCTCTTGAACTGAAACGATAGACTGTGGGATCCCAAAGTGTACCCACACTCATTCAAAGAAGAGTTTAAAAGTGAGTTCTACTGTGATATTCTTCTTATAGGCTACCATAATGGCCATCTTCAAGAATCTGTCGACGACCACGAAAACACAGTCGTATCCATGCTTAGTAGAAGGAAGGCCCAACATGTAATCCATGGAGATGGATTCCCAAGGTCAACTAGGAGTAGGAAACGGTGTATAGAGGCCTTCCTTCTTAATGGTCAGTTTCGAAATGACACAAATAGTGCAGGATCTTATGTAATTCCCGACATCCCATCGAAGGTTTGACCAATAGAAATACTTATGCGGCACTGCCACTGTTTTCTCGACCTCAAAATTCCCAGATAATTGACTGTATTGCACTTCCCAAATCATCTTGGCACGCTCACTTGAAGGAACATAAATGTGTCCCACGTGACATAGCAGTGCATCCTGGAGGTGAAAATTTGCAACTAGGTTACCCTCCAAGAGCGTCTTGTATGTGTGGTTGAATTTTGGGTCACTCTTGTAGAGAAGCAGCCAATTAGAAGTCTCATGCCCACAAGAGTTTAGCATGGTGGTTAGTGCCATGATCGATGGTCGGTTGAGGCAGCCTACAACATTAGTGGTGCTACCCTTCTTGTACTTAATGTTCAAATGAAAGTGTTGCAGATATGTGGACCACTTCTGATGGTGATCATTCTGAAAATTCCCTTGGGTCTGTATGAACTATAGGGGTCGGTGGTCTGTGTGGGTGACCGTTTCATTTAGGGGAGTATTATTACAACACAGCATTCCACATGTCAATCAATATGTCCCCATTTTATGCTTGATACGGTTATAATGCTTTGAATTTTTTGATGTGATGTTTAGAGATAGAAATTCCCCCAGGGCCAAGGACTGGATCCAAGAGAGCCAAGACATACTACAGGCTCTCAAGGATAACTTAGCCACATCATAGAACCAACAGAAGTTATACAAAGACAGAGGCCGCATGGAGAGGCAACTTGAGGTGGATGATTTGGTATACCTCCGTCTTTAGTCGTACAAGCAGTGCACGTTGAAGAAAAAATGAGATGAGAAGCTCAAGCCACGCTTCTATGGACCATACGGGGTGACCAAGTGGGTTGGGGGGGGGTAGCATATGAGCTAGAGTTGCCAACCAGAAGAAATATTCACAACATTTTCCATGTATCGTGCATAAAGAAGGCTTTGGGACAATAGGTGACAACCATTATGGAGCTTCCACCTATGGATGATGAGGGGCACTTGGTGCTACAATGAGAGGCCATCTTGGATACTTGGGAGAGGCATTTGAGGAGCCAGATAGTGAAAGAATATATGATGAGATGGTGAAACCTTCCACATGAGGATGCCACTTGGGAGGTGGAGAATATCCTACAACATCCATCTTTGCAATTACTTGAGGATAAGAAATTTTCTGGTGAGGAGGACTGTAATATTCCAAATTAGCAGTCAGCTAATTGGAATATTAAATTTGTCAATTTTTTTCCTTTTTCTAATGTTAACCAAAAATAAGATGGGTGAGGGTGACCCACAAATAAAATTTATAACTAGATCACTTTCCTAAAGTCACTAAAGTAAAGATTAAAGCTGAAGTGGTACCTGTGGAGCCAGCATCACGCAAAATATAGCAATCTAGTGGCAGTGCAGGAGAGGTAACAACGTAGGCAGCCCAGGGACGACATGGGGACAATAAGGGGACATCAACTGCATATTGGGAGCACAATGATTGGTAGGCAGAGGTGGCAGCGCCATCCAGTAGGGCCCAAGGGAATGTTGGGGGCTAAACTAGGTAAAAGAGGATGAGAGCAAGTCATTCCTCATTCATTCATTCATCTACTGATTTTCTGTTTGGTAAACTAGAAGCACGCTTGGGATGTTTAGTTGAGTCTGCAAGTGTTGTTTAGCATCGAGATTTCCGAGTGGAGATCTTAACCTCATCCTCGGGGGACTATGATTTCTCGCTCAAGAGAGGAGTCACATCCAGTTTTGTATAGAGGCATTACAAGTACACCTTCAAGCATACGCAGTCCTTCTAGGACAACACAAAGGCCACACAGTCAGCCAGAGGATTACGCAGTCCAATAGTGGAGCAGCCTTGGGGAAGGAGGAATAAGGACAAATTTCAACCAGGAGTTTTGTGAGGAGGTCAGCCACTTCCTAGCAGTTTTCTTGAGCAAAATCCAATAGTTGTCTCCAGTAGTTCAGCCAGAAACCCAGTGTGCCCAACAAAATAGTGTACCAATCCCAAGGGGATGAATTTTTGGGGTCAGCCTTTTGGGAAATCCTTACCGAGTTTTCCTGGGTTTGTTGAGGAGAGTTTGGTGTCAAAGTCCCAGAATTTTCTGAGTAGTAGAACATCCTTAACATGCAACCATTTTAAGGCTCCAATAGCAACAATTCCATCCAGGGTAGTGTAGAGGAGGAGCCACACAGAGTAGCAAAGTTTTCTAAGTAGGGATTGAGAGATTATTCCATCCTTCCTTGTGTAGGCCAAGGAGCCATCTTCCTAAGCACCATCTTGTACCTTTCCCATTTAGAATTTTAATAAAACAGGTGAGAAGTTTTGGCTTATTCATGGTGTTTTTTATGTGTATTTTTGTTTGTTTTAGTTTTAGTCTTTGTATGATTTATATTACTATTTGTTACAAATTTGGGATATTACAGGCCATGAGCACAACTACAGATCAACAATGAGGATAAACACTAGAAATAAATTTGCTAATAAAAGAAGACAAAGGATGATGAGGAGGGACCTAAATTCTAGATCTGTAGATAATAAGGTCATAATAAAAATACCATTCCATAGGCCCAAAGCCTGAAAGATTATTAAGCTCGCCACACTTTAATTACATAACCAAATAGACCGACCTTGAATTCTCTTTGCAAATAGGACCATACACCAAGAAAAAATACCCCAAAAACCAAGATGTAAACCCATGCAATGACTTAGAGAACAGAGAAACCCCCACACCTCTTTCCAATTGCAATTGACTCAGAAATTGAAAATCTTGAATTATAGACTCCAAAACCATTATTCCAAGAAACCAATATCCTGTAGCCAAAATAACCCCATTTATCCACCACAACTAAACATAAGTCACCCATAGGGAACTATAACATAGAGATTGATATAATAACCACCCAAAGAACATAAAATTGAGATGAGATACTATGACCAAAAATACAAAACTCACTAATATAGAAGGAATCTTGACGAATATTAGAGGGGGTACGAGCAACCAAGGTCACCACCAAGTGTGAACATCACATTTCCAATTCACTACAGAGTGAATCCCAATGCATAATAGCAGAAATTCAAGCATGAGGATCGACCGCCATATGAAAATTATCCACAAGAAGCAAACATAGATGGAGGTCAAGGTGTAAACCTCTCCTCCTCGCACACAATTCTTGAATTATCGTCCATCTATCTTCCTAAACTAGCATTTAAAACAAGAAGTGGCACACATATAAATTTTAATGCGTTAACTACTTCCTGCCACTTCCACTTGAGCATATAACAAGTGTTATGATGGCGCCCTTTCCAAAGTATATGTAACCACCATATGGACACTAGCATCGGGGATAATGAAACCACTTTCAATAATATTTTTGTTTAATATAAATATAAACGTTTTAGTTGGTTTTCCTCTACAATTACTTCCACATTTAATATAGTTACACATGAAATGTACACATATTAAATAAATGATTGATAAAATGACAGTAATCTCTTTATATATGATAGCATTGAAGATGTGGTTAACAAAAAATAGTCATAATGGTAGGATTATATTAATGACAAAAATATATTATATAAATAGACATTATTATTATTATTATTATTATTTTAGTAACATTGGTATATTATATGTTATTTTTTATTGAAATAAATTGATGTTAGATTTGTAGTGAATATAGATATGTGATTTGAGAGTTTGACCTTAATGATTTGTAATATTTGATAATTTACAAGCTTAGATTCATTTTAACATTGGATCTACTAAGTGTCGAGAGAGATCAAATATATTTTCACTCTATAAGAGGTTTTCACCTCAAGAGTCTCAACCCTTGGTAGATCCAAAGTTAAGATGGATCTAGGATGGTTTAATTATTAATTGTAATTAATTATAATTATAGTTATTAATTTTATTATTTTATTTTACTTTTTTTTATGTAATTGACCAAGTCAAAATATTTGATTACTATTATATTTATTATTTATTTTAGTTTATTTGTTTGTAATTTGACTTAGTCAAAATGTTTAATAGGACAAGACAAGACATGACAAGACATTACAACATCTCTTTCATACATGTTGCAGAGCTCCTCTTGGCACAATGAATATTTACATATATTGACATGTGTGAAGTGCAATATGATGTTATATATAATTTTTTCTTTTCCACCATGTATTATTGAGTTTTCTTGTTTCTTCAATTTAAATTTTGCAAATAAATGGGTGTATAAATTAGTGACAATGCTACAACATTAGTAGAATATACTATCAATAAAGTTAACTTTTGGTAACTCAAACCCCCATAACATATATCTCCTCTATGTATTAACCCCCATAAAATATATCTCCTTTGTATCTCACCCTCAACCTGCATACCCCTTAACACTTAAGACATTAATTCTGCTAATCCTAACCATCCAATGCATTTAGTGGCACACCTAACCAATAAGAATTTAAAACATAAGAATCTAACACACTTAAGTGACACACATAAATAATTTGACTCATGTATGCCCTTAAGAACATAAAAAAGAAACACATAGCTAACAACATACTTATGTGATATACATAGTTAACATGCATATATGATTCACCTTTTTGGTCTATATAACTAGTATAACCTTTGGGATAATGACCCTCATCTAACAAATATAAATGATGCACATAATTCACACACCTATATAATAAAAATTAATGACGACCTATGTGGAACTAAAATCTGATGATGATATCCTACTAAATTGAACCCAAACCCTAACCACCAACATGTGTAACCTTAACCCTTTTTACATCTCACCCCCACTACCTTTGAATCCCTTAGCACACAATCCACTAACACGCCTAACCCCAACCACCTAATCCACCTAGTGACACACCTAACCAACAGAAGCACATATGTACTGTTATAGGTCAATTTGGGCATCATCCCCCAAGACCAATGAATAGGATCTATCATTCCCTTAATTCAGTTGTTATATGCCCTAAGTGAAGACATTCCTTTGATGGCTTCAATTGTGATATTTACAAGGTTTAAAGTATATATTATATGACCCATTGACTCATCAACACTCCTCTGCAAGGGCCTAACTGCTTTGCAGTGCAACTTCCTCCATGAAAGGGTGCACTGTAATTCACTTCCCGATACTCAAGGGTGCGTTGGTCTCCTGGGAGCGAAATCATCATTGTTTCGGGAATCTCCACATGCCCAGTGCCTTCTATAAGAGTCCATAGGTGTCATACTTCAAATACCAGTGTCCATCCACCACGTCTGATCTTGGAAACATGTCTTAAATATTATTAGAAATCCATTCAATGAGAAACTACCTTCAGTTTCCCTATAAATTGTGCGACACTCAAGGGTGCGTTGGTCTCCTGGGAGTGAAATCATCATTGTTCCGAGAATATCCACATGGTCAGTGCCTTCTATAAGAGTCCATAGGTGTCATACTTCAAATACAAGTGTCCATCCACCAACTCTGAACTTGGAAACATGTCTTACCTATTATTAGAAAGTCATTCAATGAGAATCTACCTTCAGTTTCCCTATAAATTGAGCACTCATCTAAGTGTTAGGGGGGAAGAATTTTGTGCAAACTTATGATGTTGGATTCTCAATTGATAAGAGCTGGAAGTACTGATATGCTGTTGAGATGATACTTGATGCGATGAGGATGGAATGAAGCTGGAGCAAGTTGATGACAAATCGATCTATTGGTTGTAATCTTCTCCTCCTACTTTCTTAATAAAGATATCTGTTCATTTTCTCATACATATGTTTATATCTTGTGAAATGTATTCTTGATGGTGTATGTATTATCAGATCTAATCGGTTTGATTTGGTTACGATAAGTATATACTTGTATATTGTATGTTGTTTTTTTTTCTCTATCTTTGATTGCAGGAACTGATCTAGTGACTTTAGTTGGATTGAAAGCGAAGACAACAACGACAGAAGGAGAAGGAGAGAGAAAAGGATCACAAGTAGGCTTCTTTCCTTTATGCTTATCTATTTGTCTTAGAGAAAACAATACTTTTCTTTCTTCTGTTGTTCTGAGTGAAGAAACACCACACTTAGGGAATCTAGTTTATCTGTAGATTAGGATTCTATATAACATGTACATAAGAACCCAACTCACTAAGAAATAAACATTTTCTACTAATCCAACTAGAAGATTCACATAAACACCTAACCCACATAAGCAACTAAAAGACATAAACGAATCATATGACAATGCAAAACTCCACTAACACAACCAATACTAACATATGGTGTGATGACACACATCAAATGAATTAAGATTGAAAGAAGAGTCGTAGACCCGTTAACTTGTGCGTCCTTCTTTCAATCTTCATTCTCATCTTGTCCTAAAGATGGATCCCCATTGGGATTTGAAACGTCCACCATTGTTTTTAGATACTGTGGATAATCTAGAGAATTTTGCAAATAATGATGCACATAAGAGACACACCTATGTATGCGCCCATGAAACTCACATTATAAAAAATTATAAGCTTTGCCTATGTTGATGCACTACCCTTACCACCTAACCCTTAAACCACTAAATTGTAACATCAATACACTTTGTTATTAATTGACTACTCCTCAAACTCTAAGAATTCCTAACTCATTGCCCACCCAACATTAACCACCTAAAACATCTAGTCCAACTTATAACTTGTATAAACACCAAACACATAAACACACATTAAAAATTAACCCAACTAAAAAAACCCACATAAACTTTTAAACCAAATAAACATCTAAAAATACATAAACAAAAAAATGACACACCTTTACAACAAAAATATGTGCCCCATATATATATCAATAACATTGAAAGTAGTTAAACGCATTTTATATGAACCCTATCCATGGACCACTAAACCTAGAACTTCAATCCCTTTACAAAACAACCACGATCCTCAAACCCCAAACACTCAACGGTTAACATCCCTAAACACTTAATGCACCAAATAATGCACTTAACTAAATATCTTTAATCCACAATATGCAACCAAATATCGTTAAAGACTCGAGAATTGATATTGGAAACTAAGATGGGTTTGGAAACTAAGATGGGTTTGCAAGAACTATGGATGCGCCAAGTGCCCCCATGGTTTTAAAAATGTGGAGGCAAAACATGGAGTTAAAGTTTGGTGGGGTTCGAAGATTGCTACGTGTGAGAAGGAACCTTGGGATACAACCACAAGACAAAAACAATGTGCAAAATAGGCGGTAAGAGATTTGTTGAAGTACATAATGTGGTTTTGAATGCATCTATATACAATTTGAGAGTGGGCTATACAATTTGAGCGTCTTTAATAATTATTAATAAAGAGATAAAATATAATTCTGCAAAAATAGATTTCTTGTTCCTTGAATATATTTTTCAATAATAATGTGGTGATAAGTAGATCATCATATGGACATAAAGAATTACGGAATGACCCATCGACGATTAAAGGGACAAATTAGGGTACAAGAAGACCCCAGTTACTCAATAATTTAATAATAAAAGCAAAACGAGTAACGGACAAAGAAGCCGACTTGGGTAGTGAGTGCTGGCCACCCTAGAAATTGCGTTGTATCCTACTTAAATATATAGAATGTCACCACTGCGATTTCAATGCAATCAGACTCTTTAGTGGAGCTCAGACAACCAGTTATTGAATTCTTTACATTATTGAACGCGGTCAGTTATTTTAGCGTAGACTGAGGTAGAAAAGTGGGGCCATGGAGAAATGCTGGAATTCTGAGAAAGCACAACACTTTGTGCTAGTTCACGGAGCAGGACATGGTAGAGTACACAATGCCTCTCATTGAGTTTCTATCTCAGTTATCAATTTCAGACAAGGTAGGTACTAGATCATCATTTTCATTTTTCCAGCTTTCATATCTTAAGATCTTTCCCTGAACATTTGTAAATGCTCTTGATTTTCTAGTTTTATTTGTACGTTTAATTTGTGTTGCAAATTCATATCTTTGCCATGATCATTGTAAATCATTGTTAAATTACTATGTGTGTTTTTTTTTGACGATTCATATTCTCAAATTATGAAAGGCACTTTTATGTTAAATGCATGTTTTTGTAATATTTTGAAATTTGAAAGTCATTATGTTTCAAAATATTCTTAAAAACTGTCATCTACATAATTTCACCGAGTATAAATAGAATGATGACGGAGTTCACCAACTATGATAAATAGAATGATGACGGAGTTCACCAACTATGAATGGACGATGGAGATTGCATAGGGATATTTCTGCAGTTTAACGAATCTCCTGTGCAGGTTGTTCTTGTGGGCCATAGCGCTGGAGGGCTGAGCTTGACGTACGCATCGCACCTCTTCAGTGAGAAGATCAGAGTTGCAATATACATAGCAGCCACAATGTTGCCCGCAGGCTTCTGTTGTGAACAAGATGTTCAAATGGTAAAGTACTCCTAAACTAGATAGATCGAAGAATATTTGCCCCCATTTTGGTTATTATGGAAAACTCAATGGAGACTGTGATTGACACAGGGCATTCCTCAATTGTTTGAAGAATATGAATTGAAATATGGGCTGGGTCTAGATAATCCTCCCACAACAGCAATGGTTCGGAAGGAAGTCCAGCACGAACTTTTATATCAACTCAGTCCTCTTGAGGTAAAGTATTAAACCATATTTTAAAAATGGGAGTAAATTATAAGTTTCCATATCTAATGTCATTTTTCGTGTTATAACAAACGTGGCGCAGGATGTGGGTCTGGCGTCCATGTTAGTCAGACCGGCACCGTGTTTAGCCTTCGCATCAGCGCGATTTGATGGGCCTGCAGAAGGAGTGGAAAGAGTTCCTCGAGTATACATAAAGACACTGCAGGACCGAGTTCTGAGAGCAGAGCAGCAGGAAGAAATGATTAAGCGGTGGCCTCCGAAAAGCGTGCAGTGTTTGGATACGGATCATAGTCCTTTCTTTTCTGCAGCCCATGCACTATATCGAATGTTACTCAACGCCGCCTCCAACCATTCCTGAACCAATTAATTACCTCCACACCTCTTGTTTAGCTACCTTCCCAACTGACGTGCAACTGACCCGCTAGATATATTAGCAGAGTTCAATGTTACAATCAAATAAAATTTCATATGAGTATCTAGAAACTCGAACTTCGGATTGAGTAAAATTTTGATAGGTAATAAGATTGTTTTTTTTAAGCACCAAATTTTGATTGGATTCAAACACTCTAGTTTTATATTTTGTTTCTTAAGTCACCAAATTATCATTTTTTAAAGCTTGGCGAGACTTTGAAAATTATTAAAATAAATTAATTTTCCATTAATATTAAATTACTTAATTTAATTGACATCTTTGTATATTTTCATCAATAAAAACTCTCTTCAACCTAACAAAGAAAACTTCATTTAATTATAAACTCAAAAAAAACTTAAAAAACAAACCAAAACAAACTACCCATACTTACAGTGTAGTGTCTAATTGCACTATGCAAGTAAGATTTATTGTTTCTTATCACCGTGGTGGTAATAATTAATTTTATTTATTTTGCTTATGCATGTAATTAATAAAATATTCAAAAGAAAGAACAATAAAATAGAATCACTCACCAGCCATAATTGTAATAATTAATTTTATTTATTTTGCTTATGCATGTAATTAATAAAATATTCAAAAGAAAGAACAATAAAATAGAATCACTCACCAACCATAATTAACACAAGATGTGCTCTAAGAAATACTCGCAAGAGAAAAGCAAACTAGAAGGAGAGGCTATTATGCACTTTCTTTTTCTAGGATGGAAATGATGCAAGTACAAAAGGAAAAGGCACTATCCATGGAGTTATCTAAGATATATGTTTGGATAGGGCACTATATATGTCCTTTATTATTCTCTCTCACTCCCACTCCCAAGGTGTTATTATCTTTTGTTGAAAAATATAAATCGAAATGAATGAAACTCATTTTCTTCCTAGTGGCCCAATTATAAGAAGCGCAATAGCGAACTAGGGTTCAAGTTTGACTCTCTCAACCCTCAACTAGATTACAAATTTTACCATTCTAGAGTCTTCTTCATCGGTCCCACATGGCTATCCCATTTTTAATGGCTAATGGAGTCCTACATGTCATGGTGGTTAATAATAATAAGTGAACTTGTGAGAGGCATAAATTTTGCATACGATGATCCAGACTAATGAAGGATAGCAATAAAATACAAAAATACACATAAACGGAGAGATGCGACAGAAATAAAACTTCATGTCATTAATAAATCATAACTAAAATATGCTTACAGTCAAAAGAAATAAACTAGCTAGGTTGCTAGTACCTTATCTCTGAGAAGAGATGTGGCGGCTACAGGGCTATGAATTGTGTTACAATGAGGCTCGAAGGTCTATTTATTATTGAGAAACAATGGAAAACCATAAAAATTCAGAAAACTAAGCCTATGAGAGGAAACACAAAACTATGGGCCCCGTCGGGGGTAAATTGGTACATCAATTTCCCGGGGTCGTAACTTTGGCATACTATCTCCATTTGACGCAGATGATACATTGATAGAAAGATCCATCTGAGGACTACAACTGATGGCCTAAATATCGAGTCTCCCACTCATATTCTCTTGGAAGTGGTTTCCCCAAAAAACGTCGTTTAGGGCCTCAAAACGGCTCTAGAAGTTTAGGACCCGAAAAATTGCCAAAAATAGTAAATTGCGCTACAATTAAGGAAACTAAAAAACTGAACGAAACAATGGTGGGGTCCAAGTGGAATAGGTGGGTGGCCACCAATAGCCTTCGCAACAAAGCGATTTGATGGGCCTGCAGAAGCAGTGGAAAGAGTTCTTCGAGTATACATAAAGACACTGCAGGACTGAGTTCTGAAAGCAGAGCAACAGGAAGAAATGATTAAGCGGTGGCCTCCGAAAAGCATGCAATGTTTGGATACGGATCACAGTCCTTTCTTTTCTATAGCCCATTCACTGTATCACATGTTACTCAACATCGCCTCCAACCATTCTTGAACCAATAACATCGAAGATGTTCCCACACACATTGTTTATCTACCTCCTCAACTGACGTGCAACTGACCGGCTAGAAATTTTATATGAGTATCTAGAAACTCAAAATTTATACGAGTATCTAGAAACTCGAACTTTTGATTGAATAAAATTTTGATAGGTAATAATATTTTTTTTTAGCGCAGTTTATTGTTCATGATTTTGTTGGGAAAAATTGTTCTTTGAGCACAATTTTGATGAATTTTTGTGAAAATTTTTAAAAATTTGTTAAAGTGGTTAATTTTTATAATTTTAGGTGTTTTAAAGGTTTTTTTTTTATGGTGTTAAATTTATTTTTACTTTAAAGAAGATTCAAACACTCTAATTTTATATTTTGTTATTTAAGTCATTAAAAAAAAATTTTAAAGTTTGGTAAAACTTTAAAAAATTAGTTAAATTAATTTTAGAAAATTATCAAAATAATTTATTTTTCTATTAACACAAAAATTACTTATTTTAATCGACATCTTTGTATATTTTGATTAATAAAAACTCTTCAACCTAACAAAACAAAAAACTTCATTTAATTATAAATTCAAAAAAAAACTTAAAAAACAAACCAAAACAAACCATCCATACTTACACTGTCTAACTTGCACTATACCAGTAAGATTTATTGTTTCTTATCAAAATGGTGATAATAATATGATATGGAATGAATTTAGCCTATAAAATAATGTAATGATAATTAAATTTACTCTATGTCAAAATATTTGTTTGATTAATATCTATCTATCCTGCAAGATGATATGGAATAAATTTAGCATATAAAATAATGTAATCATAACTAAATTTAATGTAGGTTAAAATGTTTGTTTTATTTATATCTATATATCATGGAATATTTCTCTTGAGCACATATCTTTTTTTGAAAATAAAGTTCAAACCTTGATAGTAAAAATTATTCAATGCTCTGGCTTCTTTTACCTTTATGAAAATAAAGTTGAAACTTTAAAATAATAGTTATTTAATGTTTTTAAGTATGTGTCATTTATTCTTCAATATTTTAGAATATTGTTCATAAGGCTTAATACATCAGTTTAATACATTTAAAAAGGATTTCTTTTTTAAGGTCGATTAGAATGTAGGTATATGATGAAGTTAGATTTATCTTCATCCTTATCATATGGATAGCCCATTTTCAATAAATAATGGGGGTTGACATGGCATCATCTGGAATTGTGGTGTTTAAAACAAGAAGGTAAATTTCTTAATTGCATAACTTATGCATGCAAACTGTGAATGAGAAAAATCTTGCTCCATCAAAAAGGCATCAATGTTTAGAATAGAAAAATAAGAAGCTACATAGGTGAACA
Source organism: Pinus albicaulis (assembly GCA_034641835.2). NCBI lineage: Eukaryota > Viridiplantae > Streptophyta > Pinopsida > Pinales > Pinaceae > Pinus > Pinus albicaulis. Next base: position 76,393,060 of record CM076574.1, on the reverse strand, counting down.
AGTCTCCCCCGAAAAAAAACACACATTAAGAGAGGAAACACCAAACTATGGGCCTCGTCAGGGTAAATTGGTACATCAATTTCTTGGGGTTGTAACTTTGGCATACTATCTCCATTTGACACACATGATACATTGATAGAAAGATCTATCTAAGGAATACAACTATTGACAACGAATATTGAGTCTCCAACTCATGTTTCCTTGGAATTGGTTTCCCCAAAAAACGTCATTTAGGGCCTCGAAACGGCTCCGGAAGTTTAGGACTCGAAAAATTGCCAAAAATAGTAAATTGTGCTACATTTAAAGAAACTGAAAAACTGAAAGAAAAAATGGTGGGGGTCCAAGTGAAATAGGTGGGTGGCCACCAATATCCACTTGGATCATTCCTCCCACCTTAGGAAGCAATGGTCCCCATTGCGTTGAGCTCCTCCATGAGATGAGGAAACTTCTAGTGAACTTGGTCCCTCATGAGCCACTTTCCCTGGTGAAGGATTTGGCTTGCTTTGACAACTCGATATTGTTGGATCCTCTGCTGGTGGCTGTTCTTGATATGTGTGTCCATAATTCGATTAGTTGTGGCTTGTTCCATACAGTATGGGTTTAAATCTAATGGTGTGAGTTGTTCTGCCATGTCATATGTGTCTAGTAAAGGTGGAAAGTAGGGTTGAAGGTGGTCCACATTAAACACTGGGTGCAGACCAAGGAATGGTGTAATATTGAGCTCAAAGGCATTTTCCCCTACATCCTAAGTGATGGTGTATGACCCATATCAGAGCGGGCGAAGCTTACGGTGGGGTCCAACGAGGTGCTCCTTCTGCAAATGTAGCCACACTTTGTCTCCCACCTAGAAGTTGTGTGGAACTCGATGTTTATCATGCCACTAATTGCACTTAGAATTGGCTTTGTGCAATATGTCATGAACCTGTTGGAGGATGTGTTGAATGCGCTCAGTGAAGTTGTTCGCCTTTTCATCTTCGAACTGGATATGAGCCGAATTGGACATGAGCCAAATGACATGGCTGCTTCAGTGGGACATAGTGGCTGGAATCCCAAGCCCACTTGAAAGGGGTTGTGACCAGTTGAGTTGTGGAGGGCCTGGTTATAGTTGTGTTGTACATAGGGGAGGCTCTCATCCCATGTGCGTGGATGCTTTGAGTTGTACATTCGTAGAATGTGTATGATCATCTTGTTGATGACCTTTTTCTGGCCATCAGTTTGGGGATGGAAAGTTGTGAACTTGGTGAGCTTGGTGTCCAACATTGACCAGAGGCTGGACCAAAATTTACTAAGGAACATGTTGTCCCGATCTGAAACGATAGACTATGGGATCCCAAGGTGTACCCACACTCGTTCAAAGAAGAGTTTAGAAGTGAGTTCTGCTATGATATTCTTCTTGTAGGCTGTCATAATCACCATCTTCAAGAATCTATCGATGACCACGAAAACACAGTCGTAACCATGCTTAATAGAAGGAAGGCCCAACATGTAATCCATGGAGATGGATTACCAAGGTCAACTAAGGGTAGGAAACAGAGTATATAGGCCTTGATTCTTGATGGTTATTTTCAAAATGGCATAGATAGTGCAGGATTTGATGTAATTCCTGACATCCTGTCGAAGGTTTGGCTAATAGAAATACTTATGCAGCACTGCGAATGTTTTCTCGGCCCCGAAATGCCTAGAGACCCAACTGTATTGCACTTCCCAAATCATCTTGGCACGCTCGCTTGAAGGAAAATAAAGTTGTCCTAGGTGACATAGCGCTCAAGGGCTGAGCTTGACGTATGCATCACACCTCTTCAGTGAGAAGATTAGAGTTGCAATATACATAGCAGCCATAATGTTGCCCGCGGGCTTCTGTTGTGAACAGGATGTTCAAATGGTAAAGTACTCCTAAACTAGATAGATCGAAGAATATTTGTCCCCATTTTGGTTATTATGGAAAACTCAATGGAGACTGTGATTGACACAGGGCATTCCTCAATTGTTTGAAGAATATGAATTGAAATATGGGCTGGGTCTAGATAATCCTCCCACCACAACAATGGTTCGCAAGGAAGTCCAGCACAAACTTTTATATCAACTCAGTCCTCTTGAGGTAAAGTATTAAACCATATTTTAAAAATGAGATTAAATTATAAGTTTCCATATCTAATGTCATTTTTCCTATTATAACAAACGTGGCACAAGATGTGGGTCTGGCGTCCATGTTAGTCAGACTGGCACCGTGTTTAGCCTTCGCAACAACGCGATTTGATGGGCCTGCAGAAGGAGTGGAAAGATTTCCTCGAGTATACATAAAGACACTGCAAGACCGAGTTCTAAAAGAAGAGTAGCAGGAAGAAATGATTAAGCGGTGGCCTCCGAAAAGAATGCAGTGTTTGGATACGGATCATAGTCCTTTCTTTTCTGTGGCCCATGCACTATATCAAATGTTACTCAACGCCGCCTCCAACCATTCCTGAACCAATTAATTACCTCGAACCTGTTCCACACCTCTTGTTTAGCTACCTTCCCAATTGACATGCAACTAACCTGCTAGATATATTAGCAGAGTTCAATGTTACAATAAAATAAAATTTCATATGAGTATCTAGAAATCGAACTTCTGATTGAGTAAAATTGTGATAGGTAATAAGATTGTTTTTTTTTAGCACCAAAATTTGATTGGATTCAAACACTCTAGTTTTATATTTTGTTTCTTAAGTCACCAAATTATCATTTTTTAAAGCTCGACAAGACTTAGAAAATTATCAAAATAAATTATTTTTCTATTAATAATAAAATTACTTAATTTAATTAACATCTTTGTATATTTTGATCAATAAAAACTCTTCAACCTAACAAAGAAAACTTCATTTAATTATAAATTCAAAAAAAAACTTAAAAAGCAAACCAAAACAAACTACCCATACTTACAGTGTAGTGTCTAACTGCACTATGCAAGTAAGATTTATTGTTTCTTATCCCCATGGTGGTAATAATATGATATGGAATGAATTTAGCCTATAGAATAATGTAATGATAAATAAATTTATTTCATATGAAAATATGTTTTTTGTTAATATCTATCTATCATGCAAGATGATATGGTGTTTTAAACAAGAAGGTCAATTTCTTAGTTGCATAACTTATGCATACAAACTATGAATGAGAAAAATATTGCACCATCATAAAGGTATCAGTGTTTAGAATAGAAAAATAAGAAGCTATATAGGTGAAAAAATCCCCCCCACAAACACACACACACACACACACACACCATTTGATGCCTCAAACTACTCTTTGAAGTTTTCAGACCCTAGTTCATCAAAATGGGTTTTGCGGTAAAAATGGTTTTGTGAGCTTGATGGATGGAAAAATATAACGATCCAACCTGGATCATTTCCTTAGATTCCAAATTTATTTATTTTATTTTATTTTGCTTATGCATGTAATTAATAAAATATTGAAAAGAAAGAACAATAAAATAGAATCACTCACCAACCATAATTAACACAAGATGTTCTCTAAGAAACACTCGCAAGAGAAAAGCAAACTAGAAGGAGAGGTTATTATGCACTCTCTTTTTCTAGGATGGAAATAATGCAAGTACAAAAGGAAAAGGCACTATTTATGGAGCTATCTAAGATATATGTCTTGATAGGGTACAACAGACACTAAACTCCCTTTATTATTCTCTCTCACTCGCACTCCCAAGTTGTTATTATCTTTTGTTGAAAAATATAAATCGAAATGAATGAAACTTATTTTCTTCCAAGTGGCCCAATTATAAGAAGCACAATAGCAAACTAGGGTTCAAGTTTGACTCTCTCAACCCTCAACTAGATTACAAATTTTACCATTCTAGAGTCTTCTTCATCGGTCCCACATGGCTATCCCATTTTTCATGGCTATCCCATTCTATACTGAACCTAGGACATGCCAAAAGTGCACTTCTCCAAATTGGCTCACAAATTGTGTTGCCGCAAAGTTTGGAGGACCTGTCAGATGTGGTGGAGGTGCTCTTCCCAAGTCTGGAAGATGATCAGGATGTCATCCAAGTACACTACTATAAATGAGTTGGTGAATGAACCAAAATTTTCATCCATCAACCTCATGAAGGTTGTAGGAACATTCGTCAACTCGAAAGGCATGAGCAGCCATTCGAACAAGCCCTCCTTGGCTTTGAAGGCAGTATTCCACACATCTGAGGGTTCCAATAGTACCAGGTGATACCCGGACTTCAAGTCGATCTTGCTGAAATATTTTCCCCCCATTGAGTTGGCCCATAAGGTCATCGTGGGATAGGGTACCTATTTTAGACAATGATCTTTTTCAGCACTTGATAGTCAATACAGTGTCTCCAAGTTCCATCCTTCTCTTGCACCAACATGATCGAGCTCCCACAGGGCGATGAACTCGGCCGGATGTCAACTTTCTACAAAAACTCCTGAATCTCCCTCTTAGTTTCATTGTTATACATAACAAAGCACTGATAGATTGGTCCATTGGGTAGCGATGCACCTGGGGTCAGATCTATGGGGTGCTTGACTTGAGAGTGCAGAGGCACCCCTGTGGGTGAGGTGAAGATGTCCACATACTCCATGACCTTGTCCATTTTTTTTTGTCCTGTGGAGGAGCCCTATCTGGAGATGGTGGCCATAGTATTATTCTTTCCTGAAGGGTGGATCATTAAGAAAAAAAATCTTGACTTTGGAAATGAGATTACTGCATTGTTTTGCAGTAACCAAAGAGATGACAGAAAGTGGTGCTACCTCTGGTATCCTGTACAACTTATTTCCCAAAGTAGCAATAACAACACGAGGTTGTGACTCATATACAACATGTCGTTTCCACAAGAATGGTTGGCCTAATAATACATCAAAAACATCAAGAGGGGCAATGTCACATAATACCTCATCTGTGAAGGGATTGATGTTGTAGGGAAGGCAAAATTGCTGGTTGACGCGGAGATCCCATCCTTGGAGAAGCCACCTGATTGTGT